>OZ005740.1:282587084-283187084 GCA_963930735.1 Dioctria linearis
CCACGCCACTGGCTCAGGCCCTCCTTTTTCTCTCGTCAGAAATTGTAGAATAGACTCAACATGCTCCTTAATTAGATCACTGATTACTCTTCGAGGTTGAAATTCTTCGTTTTGAATTTGACAAACTGTCTTCGAACCATTGATTCACCTATATAAAGTCATTTCTATAAACTCACACACGTAAACTTGCAAGTCTGTGCAGCGTTTCAGACTTCTTGTAGAGAAATAACATACATACATCATTTTTGGAAAATACAACTTTTCACGACTCATTTTAACACACGTTAAAAAAACCTTCTTTCAGTTGTACCAACATAATATCTGTTTTTCTACCGTGCGGTTCCATAGGTCGCGCTCAAATATGCCTATATCAGAAACGCTCACAACTTCCCGGACAAGCTTATAAAATAATAATATTTTATGTTAACTTCCCTATAGGTAGTGAAGTAAAATCGTAATTTATTAAAATCTTTGGTCCGCCAGATTTATGTTAAGTACTAAATAAAGCTTGAATTACATGAGTCCTACTTCACTTTTAATTAATTTTTCTAGCTGCTTACAAACAGACTTATGGCGCTATGACCGGAAACTAATCTTAATGCATCATAGCTTCCTTGTTCTGTTGAAATTATTTTTTATCGATTAATTCCTGTAGAGCTTTGCCGGATCGGAGATAAGAAGGTTCCTTTTCCCTAAGGTACTTTTCTTCGGCATGGGAAGGACACTCATGTTAGCAAATGATAGAAATTCTTTTTATGCTTAAAAAAATATTTCTTATCACTGAATTGTTGCCATTTGATACAAAACTGAGGATAAAAACATCTAATTTCTCTGAGGAACTATTTTTTGAGTGCGGAAAAATCTAGTCTGAAAGACCTTTCGATATAGGTTCGCTACATTATATTTGTCTGTGTCTCAGCAGTATATCACTGTATCCATGGAAAACTCCCATTAGAAAAAAAAAATTTTTCCTATTATCAACAAATTGAAACTGAGCATAAATTTCGAATAAATGGATGATAAAATTATTGTACCTACTTAGGCACAAATTTTATTTTTTTTACCAAACAAATATTTGTAAACGTCATATTTGCTTATAGTATGACTTTCAATAACAAACTCCTCTGTAAGACACCGAAGGATGCAGCAAGATGAGACATTCCATAAACAAGAGACATGAACAAAAACCGAGGATAAATGTGGGAAACAAGGAACCAACATTTTTCTAAAGCTGGGAGAATTTAAAAATTTATATTTTCATATTTCATAATTTCAGTAAAGTAAATGAGTGACCTGTGCTGGACATTTATGTTTCTAGTGATCGTCCAAGCAAAAGTTATTTATATGCAGAGAAGCGGTCGAACCTATCTTAGCCATAAATAAACCTAATGTAGCCGTTGAATGCCAGGTTCAGTTTCGCTCTGCAAAAATAAAATTGCAGTAGATTTCCTGAATTATTCCTATTTGGTGAGTCCAAAATCGTTATATCTAACGCCTTTGATAGCCCTTTTAGCCAAACTTAAAGGAACTTGGTCTCTCTCTTTCCCTTCTATTATGGATTGAAAGTATTTTATCTGGTCGCCTATATGGGTTATACTAGTTTGACGTTTCTTCAGAGCCTCAACCTATAAGTACTGGTGTATCGCAAGGCTCTCTCTCTCCATCTCTCTTCTTAATTTTCATTAATGATCTACTTTCCTTTATTTTTAATCTCATCCATAGTTTTGCCGATGACAGTATCCTTGATTTTGCTTACTCCTTTGACACTCTTGCATAATTCAGAGGGAATTTCATATTTTTTCAGTAAGTTAAGCTGTGCACATCACATATTCTCTGTAGCCAAGAAGCATCGTTATCTTAGGCTCCTGAAAAGGTGCTAGAAATATTTCTAACCTTCGAATCTAGCCTTCCTTTACAAGTCATACATCAACCTAGAATGGAATACACTTCCCATATACTCGTATGGGCTGAAGCTGGTCGCACTGCATTAGCTTCATTGAATATTGTACAAAAGAGATGTTGGATGACTTTCGCTCCTTTATCGCTACATGCATAGTCAATGTTCTGATGAAATATCTAGTCTGATCCCCTATAAATTGATTTCTGCACGCAATACTCGCGCTGCAAACATGCTTCAAAATACTTTCCGCCGTACAGAAAAATTCCAAATGTGGAACAGTCTACCGTCTTCTGTCTGTCTTTCTTCTGGCGTACAATCTGCGAAAGTGACATACACTAGTACCTCCGCCACTCTCCTCATATTTCCGAACTCCTTTTCCTATCGCCTTCATGCACAGTATGGTATGAATTGCATTTGCATTATATGGTATCTCCTGAGCTTGCCTTAAAAAAATATATAAATATTTGCAAAACATGCAAATGTGCTTAAATATGCAGAATAAATGAATTTGCAGCATGTACGCACATACACTATTATTTACATAATTCAACAACTTTTGCCATTGCTGACATTTCTTAATCAATTTCACAACATGAATAATTTCGCATAATTTGCATACTTTCTGCAAATGCAAATTATTCATGTTGTAACAATTAAATAGCACATAAAAAAACACTACTTTGCACTTACCTGGATAACTAATCCATAATTTGCTGTGAAAAAAGGCACAAACAACATGACACTTTCGCACTGAAATACCGCTATAGCAACTGTCAAATTAACTCCCGAAAAGGTCAATTTGGGGAAGTCGAATGCGCGCAACCTGTTGATCAAGTATTCACCAGGTAAGCAAAGATTCGCGAAAATTAAAAATATATATTTCTCACAATGAGTTGGAAAGAGGCAGATGTTGGAACAGGATGCGAGAAAACTGAGAAGAATTCACGTTCCACATCGAAAAACAAAATAATATGGCAGAGCGCTGCCATATTGACAATTTTCAGAAAAATCAAAATATTTGAATAAGAAAATGAGGAGTATTCGTGGATAATATAAAATAAATTAATTGAGGTAATTTGGTACATGTGGACATAATTTTACAAGTCAGTCGAACATGAAAAATATGTTAAATTTGCATTTTTCATGTGGAACGTATGTCAAAATGGCCGCTCAGAGCCTATAAAAAGAACAAATCCTCATTTTTTCATACGATCAAGGCAGAAAAATCGAAAAGTGTTTTTTAACCGGTGAAGAATATTAGCATCAAATAAAAGGTACCTCGGTACATACATTATTCATGATATATTAAGGACATTATAGTGGTGCAGAGAATATAGGTTTTTGGTTAAACGTGTTAAGTTAAGATAAGTATTGGGCATTAAATTTGTAAAATATTAGTTTATTTGTGGCATTGAATACATGCAAGCTCAGCATATTAATGACACATGTGAGAAACCAAATTAGTTACGTTATACTATTAAGCGTGTTTGAAAAAAGGACAGTGAACTTTCGATTTAAATTCTGATTGCATAAAAGTTACATGTATGCCACGATTTACCACAGTCGAGCTGATGACGGTCTGTTAATAGGAAGAGAGATATTAGCGATTTTCTATTCTAGAGCTAAGAAGCTCAATTCTTCGAAAATCCACCAAGTTAAAGCTATAAGCTCATTGTCTGGTGTTGATGTATATCTCAGCAAGAGCTGAAAAGCTCATTACCTAAAGTGTTAGCAATGTTAGTCCTGAAGAGCTCTATACCTGGCAAAATAATAACACCTTTGGAGTTGCTGGTTAAACTCTGGATCTTTATTTCCAGTAGCACTACATTTAAACTATTTTAAAAGTGCTTACATCGCTAAACCTTAGTAAAACTTCTTCCTCATGGGAAAGACCAAGAATATTACTAATACTTTAGGAAAATTGCTTACCTTACTCATATTGGCAATATCGATCAAAATTAATGTTATCGATAAATGCATGCATATTGACCTCTATGCAAACAATCTTATATTGCTTAAATGGTTGCATTGGAATCTTTCTTATTGAAGTGAAATGAAGTAAAAATTGCATACAGTCATCGGTTGCGTCATTGAACAATTACTTTTTTTTTATAATTCACTGAGTAATATGTAAAATGCTTTATCGGACAATTACTTTTTTTTTATAATTCACTGAGTAATATATAAAATGCTTTATCACGGTACAACGGTGACCAGTGATGATCATATTACTTTTCACAACTCTTACTTTGATATTTCATGAATGGATCGTAGAATTGCGCGTGGTTATTCTGATTGTATTTCTTTTGCTTGTTACGTTTGCTTTTTTTTCTTTCTTTATTATAATTTATTGTTGAGCTGCTCGTATATACAATTATCGTTGCGGCATGTCTCATTTGATTTTCGCGAGTGACAAAATTTTCGTTCGTTACGAGTGGTAGCTACTCGCTTAACTGTTCGACTCGTATCTTTTAAATGATAAATTTTGTGGATTTTGCGAGTGCTGCCGAATGTCTTCGAACTTTTGATCTGTTTCCAGCTTATACCGTTTTTACGTCCAATAATTCTGTATCCGCCCCTGCTAGGAGATATAGCTACAACATTTCATTCGCAAGTATATTTTGATATCTAGACTTTTTACTGTGTCTGAATAGCCTAACTGGATACCAATAATCACAATTAATCATAAATTCAAATGAGAGAAGTCAATCAGTACGTAGGGTTTTTGGTTGAATTAATTCCAATTACTTGACTTGAAATTTACTTGAAGTGACATTTTACCTTTAACAACTCTGCATTAGGTTCAATACATAGGTGTGGATTTTTAGATAAATATCTTGAGAAAAGTGCTAAAAATCACTACCTGAATTATCAACAATAATGAATTTTTGAACTTTTTCAAGTAAATCGCACAAAATTTTGTGATTTACTTGACTCAAGTATACTTGAAGTCAATGCGCGTTTACATGATATTTTGATTATTTGATCTCTACTTGAAGTATACTTCAAGTACTCATGTAAACGTACTGACTGTGAACAAAATACAATGAGAGTTGTTTGTATTCAAAAGAACCTTATGATGATCCACTTTGATACCTTCTATAGATCAAAATTGAGTCTTTAGACGCATTTTGCGCTACGAAGGATCGACTCAGATTCAGATGAACCTTGCTATCCTGCACTTCATGCACTAGATCATTATTAAGTAACATGAAAATCAGAAGCTATAATATATCGACATCAATAATATAGAACTTGAAGAAATTATCGTGGTATTTAGCCGGAGTACATCAGTCTGAAACTTAAAAACCAAAAAGGCAATTAAATATAACCTATAACCACGACCTGAAACAAAAAAAAATTTATATAAACTTAAGAGATAATCAGCTCTAAGAACGGTCAACTTAAGTAAATATATAATAATTGCATAATCAATAGATACTTTTCTGAATTTTGAAAAACCTCAAAAATAATCCCAATACCAAAGAAGATGCCTTCAAAAAAATATAAAAGAATTCACACCAATCTCTCTTATCTGTAACCTAGGGAAACGGGTATAAGTTTATTTTGGTGACAATTTTTCATCTCATTAAATAATTAAGATTTCAATTTTAAAATTCTTAACAGTAGAGCAATATTAATTTAAATAGAATTATAGTTATCAAGAATTTTAGTGTACAATCAATTCATGCCATTTACCCCTAATCTTCCCAGATTGGGTTATATGGGACTTAAAGGAAAATTAATATTGTTTTCAATTGAATTTGTATAAATTAATTCATCAAGTGCCTTATTAAATTGCTAATTAAGAGGTATAGTGATTAAACATAAAAGAAAATACTTCAAATTAAATCGAATGTGAACTTACTTATTCTCGTGCTGATTTTAACATTTACCGTTACATTAACGTAAGCCACTAGAAGCAGTACTATCTCATGTAGCTGGAAATTTGCTCTAGAAATTATTTAGTTAGGCACGTGCTGCATTTCCAATATTGTAATAATTTATTAAGTTGCAACTTTATCTGGGCAACAAATTTTATCACTTTCATTTGGAAGTCAATTTTCTGCGTAACATTTTTTGGTGGCTCTATCCAAAAAGTAAGAGCATTCGATTTAATCATAGTTCATTTGTTAGATTCTAAAGCAAGCATTCTTCTCACAATTTCAAATTCAAATTAATTTCATTAAGATACTACAAGATTACAATCTTTTATCAGCATCGTTTAAAGAAAAATTGGTTACTATAAGGGTGTCGTGTCCCAAAAGCAATCAATCAATAAAACCCAATAATTAACAAAACAACGCTCGAATTTCGTGCACGTTATAAATCTTTATTTACTAAGACTTGACCTATCTTAACAATTATTATGTACTCCGCACCGAACGGGAACTTAACACCACTATGCAACGCGACGGCTCATTGGAAGAATAGAATATTACAGGCACTCGACAGACCAGTCATTGGTCTTTTATGCTCCAATATTCGGAAGTAAACTTTCACTCGCAACGCGGATGTAAACGAACGACAACCACCTTGCCGTTTGTTCTACCGGTTGCAGCTCCTGAGTCGCTTATTAGTAAACAATCGCCTTACATAATAATTACCATGCTAGGTTAATTATTATCGTAATCGTCGATTGTTTCACTAACCGCTCATCGCAGCCAGCTGTTGGGCTAATCAGCAAAATAACCGACAGTTGCAGAACAATACCATGCGAAGTTATTGTTTAGCAATTGCTGATTATTTCGCTAGAAGAATCTTCCGTATGTTGGGCCATAACATCCCTCCCCCCTTAGAAAAACTAGTTTCCGCAGGGAACTAGATCTGGAGAGTGCAATAGTCTCAAAAATTGAAAATATTTTTGGTCTCCGTTCGGTTCAGATTGTTTTACATTTTTCTTACATATCAATATAAATATTCTAATTTATATTTTCTTACATTTTTATCATTTTGCATTGTTTTTCTTTATTACCACCTGCATGCTAACTTTTCTTTTTGATTACACGTATTTATTTTCACTAGTAATTTTTTAGTTTATCTGTTTAACTCTTTTTGACATATATTTATTTCCTTATATATATCCTTATATATATTTTTTCTTTGTCTTCATGCTTATCTCTAATTTATGAAATGTTTTCTTTAACAACTAACATATTTTCCCAAAAACTATGTATCTTTCCAATGCTATAATCAAAAATTTTCTCTATATTATGTCGCAATCTATTGATCTCTTTTTTTTATTTAACTAAATTTACATGATTAAAACAAATATTCTTAATTAATTCACATGCATTTTAAAAATATACAACGTATTTATTGTCTGTCTAATAACAAAAATAACAAAAGTTACAAGTTTTCTTTTTACAAGTGTTTATAGCACTTATATATAACAAAATTACTTATACAAAAATTCTATCTAAGTGTATACTTTCTATGGGTGCCCAAAACTTCTCTAATTACAATACTATGGCTACTCTAATTGTACCATCTGCTTTCCGACGAGGGTAAATTTACTGTTTGCAGGTTTGTTGTTCTTGACATTATGACTATATACTGGCCTCTGCTGGCTTGGATAACCTCTGGTTTATTGACCCTTTTGATGGTTTTCCGATGAACGCTCGCACTTTTCACTTTTCTAACGTTTCAAACGGTACACTCTTCCTGATAATGCTGCTGGCACTTGATCACCTTTGAATTTCAAATAAGATTTTACGGTGAAATGCTACTTTATCCCATTAATTATTTGGTAAGAGTAATTTCATCTACATTGCATTTCGGGAAACCATTACATCAGTTTGTAGCTTTTAAGATGTGATCATCATTTCAAGAAGCATCTCAATGGAAATCGTAGTTCTGAGGGTCGGTGGTTGGACGGACTCATCAAAATGGTTTTTTTCAAAAAAAATTTCTTTTAAGTACGATGGAGTTCTCTCAATTATATTGAGAGTCCACGTGTACTTAAAGATTTGTTTTTTTTTATATCTCAGGTTGTAGATTAGTCGGTATATATATGTATTACAGACCTCTCAGTATTCAATTATGCTCTCATAGTTCCGTCAGGTTTCCTGATTATAGCTTTCCATTAAAAGTTTATCTAAGATGTAGCTATATTTTGGGACTTTTTCACTGCTGCTCCAAATTCGGTATCTATAGGGGTAATATATGTGGACTTCACTGTTACAAGAATAGTGTATATCTTGTTCATGTTCTAATGATTATTTCACTCATCTTCCGAGCGTAAATTTTCCGTGGATGTAACTATCCGAATTTCATTATCTTTTAAAATCTTTATTTAAAATTTTCAAATTTCCATTATTCAATTGCTCTCTCTCTTTTTTTAAGACATTTCCTTACCTTTGTACCTTTTATTTTATAGATTTACCTTTCATTGGATCCACTCGGTTACCTTTTTATATCCTTTCCATATTTTCCGGCTCATTTTAAACTCCGCTCATCGAATTTCTTCTGAAATTGGAGGGAATTTTTTGGACATTTCTGTGGTTAAGCTCCCCGATTCCTGGGTCATAACCGTTACCTACCTTGTATAGACTGGCGAAGCTAGGCGTGATATTCTTCATATCGGTCCTACTTCGCACCTGTGTTATCGTACCCGTTTGCAAGCTATATTATTGTAGCTTTATTTTATCTTTTTGCGGCAAGGTCCACTGAGATCGTCGTCGGCTGTAATTGTTCTAATAATTCCATGCAGGTCGTCTGTAAAATTTGCGCGGTCCTATTTTCCCGTGCGAGGAATCAGGATTTTTTACAAAATAGGCTGTTGCATTGGCGATTCTTACGAATGCATGCTCTTCCTCCAGCCTATTTCTACTGTACCCTTTATATTCCGGTTGTCCCCTCCCCTCACTAAATTCGTCGACACCTACATTATGAAATAACGCACTATCATAAGCTGTGGACAAAGTCTTCTCCCATAATTGTGCCCCGAATGGCTCCTCCAATATGGGTTTACTTTTCTCTCTCTGTCCTAAAGATTTCTTTTCATTGCGTGCCGGACTTTTCGCTTTGAAGTGTCGGTCATCAGCGCAAGATGCGATGCTTTCCGCTATTTTAATGTTATTCTCCTCTATCCTGGCCTGAAACGGACTTCCTTGACTGCTACTTTGCCAAGCTGTGGGTCCCACACGTGCACAAGCTGCAACACTTTTACCAAAGGCACTTGCCTCGTTGCCTTTTCCAGCACCTTGTACCCAAAGTTTCCTATTTACACAGTCAATAATAACTCTGTCACTGAGGAAATCCATTCCAAGGATACCATCAGCTGAAATCGAGTCGGTATCACCAATAACGTTAAAATTGCATTCTTGCTGACCGTTGTCTATGAACAACTTCGCCTCACAGGTGCCTGTGGAACTCCTGGTAAATCCAAAGAGTCCCCCAATTCTTATTTTCTGGTGCGTATTTATATCTGTATCTTTTTTTATTCTAGCGCCCTTGATTAAGCTACAGGTGGAACCAGTGTCAATGAGAAGTCTAAACTTACCTTCTAACGCTATGTCAGATGGCACTGTGATGACAAATTTACTTCTTGAATTCAAATTTTCACTTTCTTTCTCTGCTAAATATTTCTTAAGACAGTTCTCCGTGTAGTGGTCCCATGTACGGCAGAATTGTCAATAAAGCCCCTTTTTTCCTGAATGGAGTTCATCTTGACTGCTAGCTGCACAGTTAGCCACTCTGACATTATGGATTCGGCAATTGGATTCCTCGTGTCCATATTCCTGACATTCAGTACAGAAGAGTACTTGTTGGCACTATCTCGCAAAGTGTCCACGCTGTCCGCATTGAAAACACTCAATAGATCTGGGAGGTGTTCTCCTTGTCGAAGATGCTTGGTATCCTCCTGATGATACTGGCCCTATTCTAGGTACGAACGGTATCGAATTCTGTCCGGGATCGCCTCTGGTGAAATCCCCCGTTGGCCATCTGTTTGGTGCACTTACTGTGTTTGGCTTTCGGTCTTCTTGCCATATTCCCGATTCTTTCACTTGAAGTCTTTTGGCATCCTTTTCAAAATAACTGGCTTCCTCTCTCACTTCTTCCAGAGACTGAAACTTACGCCCTGTAAGGTACACTTGCGTGGGTCTACTAATCACACCCGCTTTGAAGATAACTACAACATCGGCCTCCAACTAGGCTAGTAGTCCCTTCTCCCCTCCCGGGTATTTGGCCGAGACAGCGTCTTTAATCTGATTGAGCAGTTCTTTCATTCGGTCCGCGAGCTCCGTGATGTCCTCTCCAGGTTTCTGTCTACATGCTAGCATTTCAATGCGTAATTCACTGAATGATTTTCGCGGCATGTATGCAGATTTTATTGCTTGCTGTAAGGTTTCGAAGTCCTTCAGCTCCTGGGAGCTTATCAGGTAATACGCATCATCCGTCAGCCGATATTTTACACACTTCATGAAAATAACTTTTTCTGCTGCTTCCAGTCGGTCGTAAAGATCTTTGCAGCAACACAGAAATCGATATACTTCCTTTGCCAACATCGGTGACCTTTCTTCTGAAAACGTCGGCACATATTTAGAAACCAGGTCCATGATCTTCTCGTATGAATCTGCCATCTTCTATACAGTTATGAATTTCTATTTTGCCTTAATTTTAACTCGTTCTGGTACTTTCACTTTTTCACTAATACCATTTATACTTCATACGTGAACCGAAAAATTAGTACATCGCGCTCTAGAACAGATCTTTGGCAAAACTCATATCTTTATAATAGGTACTAATCGACTACCAATACTTACTCAATATAACGTAAACATTCAAAGCTATCATACCTCAATTCAGCTATTATGCGTACATACAAAAAAAAAAGTTCAACATTGTTTTTTATTTTTTATTATTCAGATGCACCCAATGAAAATACAACAAACCATACTTTACTTAAAACTTCCTACCTACTTAATCGCGTAAAACCCGAATACCTTTGTCCAAATGCGCCTAAACAAATATCATTTCGTAAATATAACACGACGTTATTACGACTATCAAAAACTCGATAAATTAATTAATCGCGCGTACGACCAATGCCTAAATCGAAACGTGACGTTAAAACTGGTGAAATTCTTATTACCAACTATCATGTACCTAAAACACATACCTATTTCACCTTATAAATTACTCCGAAGCTTATCACATCTTAAAACTAACACATTTTTCTGAAAAAAAAAGAAATTGTGAATGGTGTTTATTCGGGATGCGGGAGTAGCTTGTAAAAGCACAACTCCTCGATCACCGCTAATGTATATGTGTGTATTATGATGAAGATGCGGGAGTAGCTCGTACAAGCACAACTCCTCGACCTTGTCAATATATGTTTGAGTAGCTAAAATTAGCTTTGCTCCAAGTGTGTGTGTTCGGAGAAGCTAAATAAGCTTTGCTCCCAGTATATGTTTGTGTGGAGTAGCTGATAAATATCAACTCCTCAAATGTCATAAGTGTAATTTCCAATTTATTTTCACAAACAAAAAAAAAATCACAAGACACAAAAATTTAAATCTAACACTTCTTAAATGCCTGAAACGCAAAAGAATTAAGAAAAACTCAATATATACATAAACAAATTTCTACCTTCTTACAAAAAATTCTTGAAAAAAAAAAAAGTTAGCAATGAAAAAAAACACACCAGCAAGAAATTTCTCTTATTTCTTACCTAAGTTTCACCGGCTACGCCAAAATGTAGTGTCCCAAAAGCAATCAATCAATAAAACCCAATAATTAACAAAACAACGCTCGAATTTCGTGCACGTTATAAATCTTTATTTACTAAGACTTGACCTATCTTAACAATTATTATGTACTCCGCACCGAACGGAAACTTAACACCACTATGCAACGCGACGGCTCATTGGAAGAATAGAATATTACAGGCACTCGACAGACCAGTCATTGGTCTTTTATGCTCCAATATTCGGAAGTAAACTTTCACTCGCAACGCGGATGTAAACGAACGACAACCACCTTGCCGTTTGTTCTACCGGTTGCAGCACCTGAGTCGCTTATTAGTAAACAATCGCCTTACATAATAATTACCATGCTAGGTTAATTATTATCGTAATCGTCGATTGTTTCACTAACCGCTCATCGCAGCCAGCTGTTGGGCTAATCAGCAAAATAACCGACAGTTTCAGAACAATACCATGCGAAGTTATTGTTTAGCAATTGCTGATTATTTCGCTAGAATGCGCCCTTGGCTGCTGGAAGAATCTTCCGTATATTGGGCCATAACAAGGGCAAAATGGAAGCCTAAACTAAACATAAAACCACAAATTCAAACGGACAATTGATTTACCTAATCAAGATAATACAGGATCAAAAATTCAATTAAACTAGATCTAAAAGCGTATATTACAAAGTGGTACTACTAAAACAACAAAAGAAGTATAAATAAACAAAAAACAAAAAAAATCTGCTAATCTATGCAAAAATGTGTCACTGCGAGAAGAAGAATTCAATTAAGAAAATCTGCTACAACTTTCCTGAATGTGCCGATAGTGCTGGCCTTTTGAATATTATGGGGCAATAGATTCCACACACGAATTAGTTGAACAACGTTAGAACCCTCATAAATAGCAGTACCTACGTAATCATTATATCGACAGTTCATAGCCACTGGTTGACTGAAGAGGGCGGACCATACTACTTAGCTAATGGGGTTGAGAGGTAACCAATAGATTATAAAAAAAAACAAGGCCCTCCGTTTTAAATAAGTGTCCAGTGAACACCCGAGCAGCGTGAAATTATGGTGGGATACATGATCGAATCTGCGTAGCCTAAATATGAATTTAACACAGTCATTTAAAGCGACATTCAACTTTGTACTGCAGTAAGAGTCATGTTTTGGGAAGACCAGAGAACCAAATGTAAAGTGCTGTAATACTAAAGACTTAATTAAGTGGCAGCACATTTTCGGCGAAAGTATGCTAGACGACAACCACAGGCGCCTAAGATTAGTATAAATTTTAGAAAGATTCATTTTAACGTGATCGCAGCATGTCATCTTTGAGTCAAGAATAACTCCTAAATTGCAAATTGGGATTTCATTCAATATTATTGCAGGCAGGGCCGACGAGCCAATGGTCGAAGAATAGAAGGCAATGCATTTACATTTGCTTGTGTTAAGTTTCAGATTATTTACCTTATACCAGTTATAGATCTCATGCAAATTGTCGTGCATACGCGCTGCACAATCTTCGATAAGTCCTATTGGACGACTTAAATAGACCTGTACATCATCAGCGTAAATGTGAATATCAACATCACGTACTATCTTAGGCAAATCATTGATATACAGGCCGAAAAGTAAAGGTCCCGGGATAGATCCCTGTGGGACGCCGCCGCCGCTGACACGGGAGGAGAATCACATAATACTTATTATTATCCAACATTACCCTCTGGAGAGATCCCCTCAGAGAGTCTCCCAACAGGCAGACTGAACCTTTAGAGAAATCAAAGCGGTAGGATATTTTTTCGAGCAGGCTTTATGGCTTACACTGTCAAAAGCCTTTGAAAAGTCTAGGAGAGCTAGAATGGAAATTTCTCTTTTGTCCAATGCAGCGAGAATGTCGTTTTTGACCTTCACAAGAGCGGTTTCACAACTATGTCTAGGTCAGAATCCAGACTGCCAGCAACTCAATAAATCATTTCCCATTAAATAGTGCTAAATCTGCCAATACAACAACTTTTCAAAAACCTTTGAAAGAAAACATGAAGTCCTCTGGTGACGTAGCTAATGCCTTCTTAGGAATTGGATTGACATTTGCAAATTTCCAGGCTGTAGGTAATTGGAATTTTGTGATGCATGAAATGCGAAATGGGACCAACAAGAAGTGAAGCAATGGAGCGAATAAATTTCGGCGACATGTCGTCGGGCCCTGAAATATTCGATTTGACAGCGAAAATTGCTGTAAGCACCTCATCATCACCAACTCCTCGAAAACTAAAGCCATCGACGTCTTCACGTATATTGAATGCAGCAATGCTTTCGCTGATTGTGACGGAGTGATTCCAGCACAATTCGATGAATGTTGGTTGCTAGCAAAATACGAGGGAAATTCAAGGGGAATAAGATTACTTTGAGATTTTTCATTTCCACAGACGCCGGCATTGCACAGATTGCGCCACAATACTTTCGGTGTGATCTCGACGTTAAATTTCCTACTATAATATGCATGTTTAGCTGCTCGGATTTTTAAATTTGTTTTATTTCTTATACGTTTGTACGATTTACGACTTTCAACGTTCCTCAGTCTTCGATATCGAAAATAAAGATATTCCCGCTCCGCTATAAGAGTTTTAATTTCTGTGCTAAACCAAGGACATGATGTATTATTTATCTTCTTTTTGCACATGGGGACATGATTGTTATATAAATACGCAATCGAATTGTTGAAAAAAAAATCTTGGTTATCAATGGCGACAAAATCATATATTTGACCCCATAGAAATAATTCGCATTCAGCAAAAAGAGATTCTGAATCAACATCGTTGAACTTCCTGTATTCGAAAATCGTTTTTCGGGGCGATGAACAATTTTTACGTTATACGGAACAAATATAATGTCATGGCCAAAACTCTTAAACATAGTTAGTTAAAAAAGAGAACTTTGAACAAGTCAGAAACAAAAAATAAATCCAATACGGATGGATTCACGGCGCTATAATACTTACCTGGGAAAATCGTTAACAACAGTCAAAGTTAAAATTTGCATGCTCGAGAGAAACATATCGACTCACTCTAAGAATGTTGACATTAAAGTCCCCTCCGACGATAACATTAGTGTAGTGTCGACTGACATCGGAGAGAGCATTCGGAAAAGCTTTCGGTGGTGAACTGACCAGGCGCACACAAAAATTCAACAAAACCATTCGATGAAGTAACTATAATTTTGGTCGCTAAACCTTGTTTCACATACACCGCCACACCGCCACCAATTCTACCATAATGATCGTTTCTGAGACCTTGGAATTGTAACGGCAGCTGTCTGCAGCTATCAAAATGTGGCCGCCGAAATCAGTCTCTTGTCCTAATATAGTCCCGTGAGGAAGAAACCTGGAAAAGAAAACAAAAAAAAAATTTAAACAAATCTAATTTTCCTTTATGGCTGCGTGACGTTAGGAAATAATCGTACACACCCTGACAGCAATTTAAGTCGATTCACGACCCGATCCACAGCCAGCGAACGAACCCGCCAAAAAAGCCGAGGCATAAGCAAGGTGGTACTCCTAGGAAGTTACCTAGAATCGAGCTACTTGGTTATTTGTCATACTAACCCTGGCAGGTGGGGACATCTATGAGGAATTTAGGCTGGGGTCCGTCAAGTCAAGTCCCATAAAAGGGGAAGAGATGATAATCGAATGTTCTAGATGTCCATAATGACGGGAGTCCGGCTAGCGGAGATAGCAGAAAAAGCTACGGTATCGCGGAGGAGTCTAAGTGAGGTAGCCAAAGTAAAAAGTGGACCGAGTAAAAATTAAGTGATATTGTGGCATTCTGGTTCTGGGTTAAAGGACAATATAAAACAAAATTTAATATTTTTAAATAAAAAGAAAAGAAAAAAACAAAAGGATAAAAGTCCAAGGAATCCCATGCCTAAAATATTGGGTTGTAAAGAGACTCGGTCTCAACAAAAGGGTAAAGAGACCTGTGTATACGAGCCCAGGCAGGGAATGCGAATAAGTGGTGAAGAGTGATTAAGGTGAGGAATCTGGGAAAACAAAAGAAATTGGTAAAGAGGGGATTATTCCAGAAACAGGTCCAAGACATATCCGGCCACCTGAGAACAGAGGGCACGAGGAAGCAAGTTGATAGGGAGAGACCTGCAGACCCATGCATCCCGGATCGCAAGCGCGAGGCCCCAACCTCAGTCAGTGTGTAAGTAAAGAAAAAAAAATTCCCTTCCTATAGAAATGATAAATTTTGGTGTAGAGTCGGTACTTATTCTAAAATGTCCTTAGGCACGTGGAGGCGGACTAAGTCCTTACTGGGGAGACCGAGGGGATCATCTAGGTAGCCAGAGTCGGCAGTTGGATTCCCCGGTTCCCCTCCTATTTGAATTACGGGCCAGCAGTACTAACTATGCTCCCAGTTAATAGACCGAGAGCCTGGCATCACCGATCAATGACCCCGAAAGATCTAACCTGCGCAGCCAACTAACTACCAGAACTACGTAGGAACGAAGGAACCGTGAACCACTAAGAGGAAATACAAAATTTATGATAAGAATAATTGAATTGAAACCGAGCTGTCTGTTAGGGATTTAGAGAATTGAAAGGTTTCGTGTGAGAAATAAATTTTATTTCAGCAGCCTGCCGTCGTCCACAAATGCATTTGGGGAGGATACCAGGTGAGTCACTTTAACTATATAAACTATAATTTTTTTTTTTTGAACAAGAAGTATTACAATAATTTGACTATACATATATATATATATAATTTCGGAGAAGGATTCGAATGTTTTGACATAGTCCCGCGAAGAAAACCAAAAAAACAAAAAAAAAATTTTTGAAAACGCTTAACCGCTAAGATCCTAGTATGTAGTAACTGATAGACCCAGGATCAAGTTGTTGTACGTTAGCGTAGCCGAATTGTATTGTAGCGAAAACGTATGATTATAATGTTTGAATTTGAATAAAGTCTTTTAGTGATACATGCCGACCAGTCCATTGTGGGGTGATGACAGCGTGGAGGCGAGCACTCCACTTGTGAGAATAGTATGCCGTATGCCCAATGAAGATTGTAGTGAAGCCAAGCGGGGTAGGATGTATAATGGACGGTGTGCGTACGCATGCGAGTAGGTCCGTCATCGAGCTGCGTCAGCAGGTAGTTATTGAGGAGGGTTCGTTCCCTACTCTGGCAATCGCTGACGCGGCGGCTCCTCTTCTTCCCTCCCACGCCCAATCGACGAGCTTAGCCGGCTTAGATGGAGGTAATACCAGGGGGAAAGGTGAGCGCGAAGACTAGGACCTGGACAACTGCTTTGCTAAGCCACTATTACTTAACTATGGCTCCCAACCTTACCATCTGAAGGAACATTTAAGCGTGTTTTGGCAGGGGACCTAGCGCCCACTAGCTTAGTTATACTCACTGTTCATAACAGACATAAATTTAAAAGGTTGGACTACTAATTATTGAGAGTCGCCTCGTTGCGTGCGACTATGAATGCTTGTTGATCTCACATAAACTTTTTTTGTAATTATGTACTCCGAATTTTGGCTAGCTTGGATTGGTTGATTTGCCTTGATATAATTAATTAATTCCTTTGGTTTATTTTCCCTTCCGGCCGTAACTAAATTGAAGTCCCAACGTGGCAACATACCTCCAACCAACAGTAACCCTCCGGCTGATCTTCCGAGAGGTACGTTACAGAATGAAGGAATGGAGATTAAAGAAGATGGTATATCTTCACGCAACCATGATTCATCCATTGTGGAGGACTTCCCTCAATTCATCAATCTTCGGAAACATGCTACGCGAATTAATATGAAAAACCTTAAAGCCTTCGGTCTGCCCAGAGAACACCTTGAGCATAGTTCCAACACTGTTCAACGGCAGAGAATTATGACCTATGGTAACTTTTTATTACCAATCCAGCACCCGGCACATTGAGGAAACGACGTTCTCAAGTGGATATGAAAGCAAAAGAATGCAATATTAAATTTGCGAGAGGCTGTGACACAAAGCAGTGAGATTGCGTCTGACATGAATATGAAAAACTAATTAGTTTAGCAAAATAAAGAGAGGAAAATAGTAGCAATGTTAATTGAATATAGAGACTACTCAGTTACATACATTTATCGCTGCTCTTGTACACTAATACCTGGAATATGTCTTCTTTCAAAGAAATAATCAATAAAGAGAAGATACAAAGAGACAGATTAAATAAATTAATTGACAACACAATAGGAGTTGAGGATACTCAGGGATTTTATGTACAAAAACTTCCGATTTAATGGAAATTTAGGAGAAAGAGCAGAAGAGTCAAATGCGACGTATTTAGAGGAAGATAATTACGGCAAAACAGAACTCAGATATCCAAAGTTAATGAGCGAGTTAATGGAGGACTTACGTATCATTTCCGCAAGTGCAGACACGCAAGCTACTCCATGTGATTCAACACAAATAATTATATGTAGTAATCAAACAGGAAACCTAGAATTACATTACCAACGTTTAGCGGTGACTGTGATCGAAGGCGATTCTGTTATAATATGTTCATTTCATTAGTGCACGATAATCCACCATTAAATTCTGTATAAAAAACTGCATCATTTAAAAACATGCCTTATTGGTGAGGCTGAAAGAGTTTTAAGACATACTCTCATTACGAATCAGGACCATGACCCAGCATAGCAGCATAGAATAAATTAAAAGAAAGATACGAAAATAACGGATTCTATAGTCAATTATTATTAACTCAAGGCATTATAAATCAACCTAAACAACATTTAGAAACAAGTAAAGGTTTAAATCAATAATGGATATGACAGAATAATGCCCAAAATAATTAAAGAGTGTAAAATACAAGAACATGGAATGTATTTCTAGTACATCTTCTGGTACATAAACTACTCTGAAATTGTAGGAGGAAGATCAAGGAGCACCTCAGAATCTATGTATTAAGTGTGACATAGTTCATTAAATTTTTAACGGATGATTATAAATCTGGGAAAACATTACTCATGTTTTAGTAATGAAGGCACCATAGGTCAATATTCAAACAAACACCATTAACTTGCTAAATATCCAAAGGGCAATCGATGTTTACTATGTAATGGAGATCATTGGGTTCAGAAATGTTAAAAATACTAAAAAACATATTGAGGTGAAACGGAATTACTCACTATCAATCGACAATTTATGGCGATCAGATTAGTTTAAATCAGAGAGTCAGTTATTTATGTAAGTGCTGCAATAAACACACACTTTTTTTATATATGATCAAAACATTATATACCAGTTTATCATCAAGCTGAAGCTAGAGATCATGAGTGTTATCTTATCAAAAAATTCATAAACAAATTTCAACAACAATATGAATATTACTTTTGTTTGATTATTTTTTTACTTTTACGGAATACGTATATAAAACCACATAGTTAATATTCGATTTTTTGCATTAAATAAAGTATTGGTTTAATTTAGATTAAAAGAAATTTTGTAACAGTGGACAATTTGAAATTTCTCTATTTTCTCCTAAATATATCTTAACCCTGTGTCCTCTTTCAAAACCGCACTAGCGTAACCCCTCACTTTACACTACACATAAACAATCCCAGCGGGAAATTGGTGCAACAACGAATCGAAGCACCTTTGGCATGCATTTCGATGAATTTTACACACGGGAGGGTATGATGCCTTTCTGCAGAAGTAAATGCCGATGAAAGCATCGGTGCATAATCTTCGATGAAAACGTCAATGAAATCTCATCGACGAAAACTTGAAAGAATAATGATCGATGAGAACGTCAAAGAATAATCATTGTTGAAAATGTCAATGAATAATCTTCGAAGATAACCTCAATAAATAATATTGACGACCAATCAATTTTTGCAGATGTAGCTTGAATCCAGTAAAGTCGAAACGACTATAGCTAAATTTATAATATATCTAATAAGATTTTTTTTTATGTAATGCACCTAATAGAAGTCGTTTCGACTTTATTCGATTCAATTTATAGCTACTATACGCACAGCAGAAATGAATGGTTTTCGGAAAAGAAAAGGATTTTTAATCGGTTATTGCTATACCAGGGGTTTAGCCAAGGATAAGGTGCAACTTTTAATTAACAGGGGCGAGAAACCATCAGGTCCCGCAGCTTTCGATACGTCGATCCCCTTAAGGACCTTGAACACATCCCTCGTACGAATGTGTATCGGGTCTTGTACACATCCACACTGGGGATGCAAAACAGGTGTTTGTGAAGTGGGTGGAAGCCGCCGAATATTGCACGAATCTAGCAGCCGGAATATTAGCCTTATCCAGGGAGTCAGCTACGACTTCACCATTTTAAAGTAGTGAAGGTATTGATGAAATGACGAAGTTGAACCTTATGGTTTGGACCAGAGACGAAAAACTTTTGCTTCCTTTGCGGCTTGCCAAGATTCTTTGTCTGGTCTGGTCAAAGAGAAACTTATCTCTCTGGATAAGGGACTTGCAGGTGTTCCGTGCGGTCCTGTACACTTGTTTCAGCTCTGGACATGGATATATTTGATAAGCACGAAAAGCATACTGCTTAACTCTTATAGCGTGGTTGTACTTATCATTAAACCAAGAGCGATCTTGCTGTTGCTTAGATCTGTTGCAGGAATACGGAATGTATTGGCACATGCCAAGACTTAGAATATTACTAAGCTCCAAAATGCATTTATCGACATCCCCCGAAGCAAAACAGACTGACCAATCAATCTCCCTGAGGTACTGATTGAGACTTTCACAATCAGCAATTTTATAGTGTCAAAGAACCCTACTTGTAGCTGGACGGGTAGGGCGGCACAGGTTCGAGGTAATAAATTGAACCGTGATTAAAGAGTGGTCTGAATTACTAAGGGGGCAACAAACTGATATTGCATATTTGTGGTAGGGAGGAAGTCTTAACGGTTTCCGAGATAAGGGAAATTACAGATATTTGGGTTTGTTTTCACAGATCATCCTGTAACCTCACCACGTTACATCCTATTATAATGATTTAAAGTTTAGTAGATAAACCTTTCTAACTCTGTCTATAAGTCTTTCCCCTGCTTCCCTCCGTTTTGAAGTATGGCTCAACAAAACTAAAATTTCGGAATTTTAACACGTTTTTGTTTTTATTTAACTACTGTTTTGTCAAAAAAAAAATTCATCATGACCATCTTTTGATATTGGATTTAAAAGTCCCAAACCCAAGTAACAATTTTTCCAATTTTTGGTGACTGAAGGTGATGGGTAGTTTTATTAGGGGTATATAATGGTTACTCGGTATATATAAGAGATTTATAATATTACCAATTGGTGATGTAGTTATATTAGAGTTTTTTAGGTTACTAATAGTTATCGTGGAAGTAAGTTACTAAAGGTTTTTTTAAGTTGGTGATGGAAATGTTTCAATTACCGGTCTATATAACTTAGAGTAACCATTAATAGAAGGTATATAAGAAAGTTTTATAATTGTTTTGATTACCACGTTATATACTTATTGGTAATAAGTGTTTATTGCTGTATCCGTGGTAGCCCTTATACAACTCGACAATTTTCAGTAATTTAGGTGACTTTAATAAAAATTGGGAACTTTCGGTAATACATATACCCACTATAAAATATCGTAAAATTTGTTGGTGGCCCTTTAGTAACTACGGTGATCGTTATAAAAACAAATTACTTTTTGTGTCGAATGGAGCCATTATAAAACTGTTTTTATTTATATAACATAATATAACCAAAGGGTATATAAGAACACTGTCTGTTTTTTTGTGACTATAATTAAGATATATAACATTACAAAAGGTTACATATTATGACTAAAGGGTATATAAGGACCATTTTCGAAGCATGGTAGTGTCTTTAGTTTATATAATAATTCTAGAAGTTTTATAAGGGTCATTCAGTTTATATAAAACTACTTGAAGTTTTATAATGGTAATTTGTTCATTTAAGTACAAGCCGCCATTTTTTCATCTGTAATAAATATATAATATATAAATGTATGTAAATATATGGCTTCCGTTTTATTTTTATATGAAGACAATACATCTTTTTATGTACATAACATTTCTAAATTATGTTATGTAATTTTTATGAATTAATATCACCTAAGAGAAATTTATAAATTTTGTCATATTTAATTAAAATTATTAAAAATTGCTTATTTTTGGAGGGGTCTGTATTTTTTAGAAGTATCTGTGATGATATTCACAGTAAAATTTTAATTGCTGAATTTCACCACATATAATGCCGAAAACTTGTAGGTACTTCTAAAATGTAAAAATATTAAACCCTTACATTATTAAAATACAATAAAAAAAATCGAAATTCTATGTCAAGATAGGTTTCGTAAACATTTGCATATTATTGTTTTGTAAAGGTAACGAAAAATAATTTCCCTAACATTTCAATCACTGAAAGTAATCTGTCTGAGAATTCCAAGCGTTGTGGAAACGTTACCATCACCATTATAAACAAAGTTTATAAAGGTAACCGAAACATTACCGCAACCACTGCTGTGACCAAAATAAATTAATCGAGAGCACCTTGGGTTATATAAGGGTTATATAAGAAGTTATATTAAGGTAACCAGAATATTTTGGTTACTCATTTTATAAAACTTTTAGCAATATAACGTTACCTAAATCAAGTCACGGTAACCTTTATATAATCCTCCATTTAAGCTCTATAAGGGGTTTATAGTGGTTACAAAGACGTTTCGAGTACCAGTTTATATAACTCAAATTATATACTTTGCTAATGGAAACTTTACGGTTACTACTATATAAAAAAAATTGTTTCTTGGGAAGGCTTGGCTTTAAAATGATCAAAAAGTTACCCTATCCACATTTTTTGCACATTTGCTTAAGCAACTTTCTAACAAATTTTAAATAATTATCATAGGGTGTAACGTTCAGAAGTTCCAGGGTGATCTCTAAAAACATACCCAAATATCTTTAAGTCCCGTTATCTCGGAAACCGTTAGGATTCCCAAACCACCCATATAATTTTTAGCTCTTCTAAGCATGACATATCCATAGCCATCGAGTTACACACTATTTACGGGACACCCTGTATATCTTTCTCTAAATATAGAAAATATATTGAAGAAAATCTTTGAGTTAAAAACTAAAATTTTGAGGAATATTCCATTATATATACATATATATTTTTTTTAATTAAAATATCTAGGAGCGCCACCTATTGCAGAGTAGATATCGAGCTTCGAAAATAAAGCTGTGAAGAGTACTTTTTCAGCACGGCAATAAAAGAGTAGACAAAATTTCTATTTTCATTGGATATGTGATTGCCTTGTAGAAGACTGTTGTGAATGTATTCTAATAGGCTGTTGCAGATAATATGAATAATACACAGGGCATTGAACATGACCGTTAAATGATGTAGAAAAATTTTCCGTTCATTTTTCATGTTTTCCATAGCGCATAATGTCTGATGTTAATTTTTCTGCAATAACTCATTCCACTTGGCTGAAAGGCCAGCCGAATAACTCGCTATCTCTTGGGGCATTTTCGTTGATAAATTTCACACTTTTCGTACCATAGACATGGTAAAGTTTTGTACAAATTCTTCCTAAAATTGTTTCTCCGTTATTGAAACCATCTTTATAAACCTATTATAAATAAATATAAACATATGTACATATGTCCCGCCTAGTATTAAATTATTTAAAAAAAATCAAAGGCCTGGAAAAATATCAATGTCAACGATCAACTTATCCTCCAAATACTTCGAATAGAATAAAATCACACCACCAACAACTGAGCAACATGCCTACACACGCATCAATCCGTTTATGCAAATCGAATTGATCTCCAACACCCATCAACAGCTGAACCGGATATTTAGGGTTCAACAGGCACACCACACATGAATTCATCGCCTCAACTTTAAGTTGACGTAAATTTGAACAAAATAATAAATTCATAAGTGTATGCGCTACTTAAAGATAATTACGAAAATAATTCAGTGAAAAAATACAGAAAGAAATGAGCCCAAACCAAGCACTACTCCGCAGAACCTTATTACTGTCAATCAAAGACAAAATAAATTACTTACTTACAACGAGACGCAATTTTATCAATATTATTTCTTAATTTTGATTAACGTAACATCCTTTAACTTCTGATAGATATCCTGTAGCGATGAGAGGAAATTACGTTTCATTCCTCAAATAAGCTCAGGAAATTGCCTTAGAAAAGGAATTGTGGGAATTTTATTAGCTACATATAGCCTAACGCGTTTGATCAATCACATCACCACAGTCACCATTCAACTTTACCCAGTTATTTAATTTTTTTTTCTCATCCTCATAGGTATTTATGAGATTTAAATCTGTTAGAGATAGATACAATACAAAGGTAAACAGACTGCGTATATCTATGACATTTTTTTATCTTTTCTTAATAAAATCGTTATTTAAAAATTGTTGTTGTGTAATATGTTGATGTTTAAGCGTAAGTTTTTTCTTTTTTCTTCAGATACTTCAAAAAACTACCGCTCACTGATAAACAACTGATACCTACTTCTTATGAAGGAAACACTTCCAGAGCTCTTAAAGGTAAGTTTGACTTAGTATTTTACGGAAACAGTTAAACATAACATTTTATGGTATTTTTTGCGTTAGAGTTATAAAATCGTTAAATAACCAAAATAAATTCACAATAAATATTATCTAACAAAACTTTCGAATAAAAAGCAAACAAAATAACTCCAAGCTGTTAGACTAAGCCAACAAATTGCGAATTGCGTATACATGGAGTTGAACCCGAGTTGAACTATGGTTGACCCCTGCATGTAAGCATGGCAATACGATTCTTGAAATCATTGCTCAATTTTGCAGAGTCGGGATTTTCTACCTCGAGTAAAAATACGAAATTTAATCAATTGGAAATGAAACAAGATTGGAGTAAGTATAAAGTGATAAATGTAAATAGCTTAGCTACTCGGGAACTTGCTATAAAGAAAATTGCGAAGTTACCTACACATCAATAAAAGGTATTCAAAAAAGCATACATAGCTATACAATTCAATTTTTCTATATATCATAGTTAGATACCGTTAAAGTAAGAAAAAAAATTTAGATTAGTAAGAATTAATTCACTACTGCACAGATTTTATATGTGCTCCATGTAAAATTTTTATTAAATCTACCATTCTACCTTTATATGCATGTACGTATATTGTATGTGTACATTAGGGTGGCCCAATTATGTATGGATTTGCTAAAGTGTTAAAATGTCTAAATGATTATTCAGAAATTGTTAGCTAATGTAATTATAAACATCTCTGCAAAATTTTAGGGAAATTCATTAATGTTTGGAGGTTGCTCAAATTGAAAATAATTTTTTTTTTTAGCTGTTTTGGACTTTCAGGAAAACTATTTCAATATTTTCTGTCATAACTTTTTAATTTGACAAACATTTTTCTTGATTCTTTTTTTAAATTAAAGGGAACTTCGTTCTGAACTTATTACAGTGAAACTTGTTTTGAAAAACTAAACTATTCTATTTTTTATAAATTTTTCCAAAACGATAACTCCAAGTTTTTGATTTCGCGTAAATTTTTTTGTGAGGAAAAGTTGCACGCGGGTATACTTTTGCTACTATATTGTAATCTATAATCGATTATCTTTCAAACAACTACAACTTAAGGGGGTCATGTAGTGAACGAACTGTTCTCAAAATGCGATTTTCGAAGGTGAAGTATTTCTACAAATTACAATTTGTGCCGGTCCATAAAAGTATAGACTTTTTCATTGTAACAAAATTATTTATACGAAAACACAAGAGAACAAGTTACAATTGGTCTTAAGACCAATAATATTGCACCCTAGATGAACATAAAAGTTAAACAAAGTAAAAATCAAAAGTTATGTATGGCAACACCAAGAAAGGGTTGTCTGATTTAGTTCATTTTTGAAATTTTATTTACTATTTTTATGAAAATGCCTTTTACAAGATTTGAGCTCTCCACGTCTACGCTTTCTTAGGCAGTGTCCAAATATATAGCGAAAACCACAAGTGTTTTATGGCAACACAAAAAAAGGGTTGCCCGATTTAATCCATTTGTGAACTTATATTTGCGATTCATATGAGCTCTCCACGTCTATGCTTAAAAAGATAAATATGCATGTATAAAATCTAAAATCAAGTCTACAACACTGACTAGGTGAAGTGAGTCTGGTAAGAAATAAACAGTTTCCTGAAGGTGCCGAATAAGCCCGCCCCTTGCAGATTATTCACAAAGCGTTCTAAAGTCTAATGGCCTGAACAATGTAAAATCCTTCATACAAAGAGGGTAGTTGAAATTTATATCCCTATTGGTATTCAAAGGCGCAAATAAGAAGGTTGAGAAGAAAAAGCCAGTTTGTAGAGGAACATTAAAATTCGTCGCTCAAAGTAAGTCTTCAGCATCGAGAATCAAACTTAGAAAATACAAGACAACCATGGCTAAAATATGGAAAGATCAGTGATTTGACCAAATGGCAACGTAACTTGGGAGAAATAATTCTAGTTGATAGCCAAAGACGACGCAATGTAGAATAGATTTTAGATAGAGTTAAATCGACATGGTCGCAGCAATTCATGTTAGAGTTTAAAATAACGCTCAAATTACGAATTCTTGATTCATATGGGATAGTTAGGCCATTTATTTTGATAGATGGTAACGACAAAGTATCAAGTGGACCATGAAAAAAGGCAATGCCATAATGCACTGAGTTTTGGCAGGATTTATATTGAGATTGTTGCTTACAGTCCATTTACATATTTCACTTAAGTCATCATTAACCTGGGCCACACAGTCTTCGATAAGTCTGATAGGACGAGAAAGAAAAATTTTTATATCATCGGCGTACATGTATATTTTAGCATCACGGATCACCGAAGGTAAGTCATTAATGTACAGACTGAAGCACAGCGGACCTAGAATAGACTCCTGTGGAACTCCACAGTTGAGATAAAGGAGAGATCAGAATGAATACCATTCTCAAGAGTTACTTTTTTAGCTCTCTTGGTCAGAAAACTTTTCATTAGGTTAATAGCTCTATTTGAGAAATTATAACGGCTGGATAGTTTATTTAGAAGCTTTCCGTTACAGACACTATCGAATGCTTTAGAAAAGTCAAGAAGCAGCAATATAGCTACCTCTCACTTGTCGAGTGAAGAGCGAATATCGAAAGACACTTTAAAGAGAGCCGTTTCACAGCTATATCCAGGCCGAAAGACTGACTGGAGGTTGCTCAAAAGTTAATTTTCTCGTAAGTGCTTCTGGATTTGATAACATAAAAGTTTTTCAAATTTTTTGTGGACCATGTTAGCAATTTTCCATACACTTGGAATTACGGAATTAGTAATACAAGTGTTAAAAAGATGTAGTAGTGGACTGATAATGCTCGGAGAAATTAATTTGATAAATTTTAGTGACATACCATCTGAGCCAACAGCTTCAGATTAAATGGAATAAACGGCATTATATATTTCGGTAAAAGAATCCAGAGAAAAACTCTGGAGCTAGATATGAGGTTTCAGGTGCTAGTATGTCACCACGCGGTTGATTGCGTTCAACAAAATATGAATTAAATTCATTCGGATTGATATAATTTTTAGATTTTTCTTTGCTATAAACGTTGGCGCTAAGAAGATTGTGCCATAGAGTTTTAGTGGGTACATTTAAATCAAATTTATTTTTGTAGCATGCTCACTTAACATTACGAATTTTTAATATTACTTTATTTCGTAACGTAGTGTATACTATGCGACTATCACTAGTCTTAAGTCTGCGATAACGAAAAGGAAGATATATCCTATCGGCGAATATGCTTATCATATAAATATGCTATTGAGTCGGTGATAAATTTAGCTTGATCATCCACAGAACATAGGCTATATACAGGGCCGCATTAAACTTTTGGAGACCCAAGGCGCAAAATTATTATGAGGCCCCAAAAAAATAAGTTTATTTCAGTTAATAAAATACATATAAAATACAAATGCATTTTTTTTTTTAGTTTATTTTAAAATAAAGTCGAAATTTCTTTAATAACGCATTTTAATAACATAAAAATAACATTGGTATTTAAAACAAGTAAAAAAGGTAGAATTGGTCTAAGACGTATGTAATTTTGTATGGTTACCTCTCTGCGCACGTTTTATCATTGAAGTGGTTTTTCGCATATATTTCTTGAACTGTTTGTCGGACAGTAAAAATGATTATAACCAATTTCATAGGATTTCATATTCTGAAGAAGTATTTAGTACGATAAGAATATCTAAGACTGATCGTTTTCACTGTATACGTCAAAGGACTAAATTTGTATGTGGCAGTACCTAGAAATGGTCTCCCGATTTAGCTCATTTTTGATATTATATTTGCCTTTCTATAAAAATTCCGTGTACAAAATTTCAACTTTCTACGTTGACGTTTTCTCAGGCAGTGTCCAAATATATAGTGAAAAACGAAATTTTTGTATGGCAATCCATTTTCGAACTTAATTTTACTTTTTTTAAGCCCGTTTGCAATATTTCAGCTCCTTAAGTAAGCGCGCTCTCGAGCTATCGTGAGGACGGACAGACACATGAAAAAATCAAAATAACTTTTAATATACGTGGGTGTCCAATCCAATTTTTGCTCTACCATCATTATTTCTATGCGTTTCAAAAGGAATGACAAACTTGGTATACCCTTTAGATTTCATCTATAAAAAGTATAAAAAGTAAGTATAAAAACAAATCAGTTCAATTTTAAATAACAAATAAAACTAAACATTTTTTTTTCAGACTTTTGTTTTAGCAAATATGTATGTCTATAATGTCATCATAATTAATCGAGTCCATTACATCTGATTCAATAGCAATAGTTCATTTCTTTTATTTCGATGTAAGTTGCTTCATATATAAATTTTTATCGGTTTCAACACCGAAAATAAGTGTTCAGCACTTGGGTATCGTCAAAAATATTTTTAAAATTATTCCTACGTTTGGAAAAATAGACCTTAATTCATAGTTTATAAATTTATACATAATTTTAATTAAACATTTTACTTCCTTAATTATTATTAAAACTTGCGTAGCTTCATCAGTAAATTTTTCGTAGTCAAGTACCATTAGGCAGTACCATAAGTTTGTAAAATTTTCTTTATACTAGCCTTGTACTTGTCTTGATTTATATGTTCTTCCAAAAAAATTTCAAAAATAGAAAAATAAGGAATAACGATAAGTTAAAACAAATTCTACTGTCGTTTAAAGTATATAGATAAATGGATCGAACTAGCTGATACCCCAATAGTTTTTTGCATCATTGGCGCAGATAGATGCATTTTATGCAATCCACTATAGTTCCTGTTGGTGTTATATTCTAAGGATGGAACCTGAGAATACATAACAAACAGAAATGCTGATAAGCTAAATGAAGTGAAGCCGGCCGATATTTGTGTTGGGAACAAGTTTCTTAGCATGGGAGCACAGTGCAGTTATAAAAAGCAAGCAGAAACTATGAAGGCGCAGTGCCACAGTCAATTTCTTCTAATAGGAGTGCAAATTTCATGACATTTCAACATGCTGCCACTCACTTATCTATCGTCATAGCTTCCACTGAATTCTTTTTCTTATTTTTGGTTTCGTTTTTATATTACATCTCATTTTCTTCTGTATTTTCCGTCCTTCGTTACGAGCTATCCTTCGAGATATTATTAGCGCTTTTGACTTCACTTCAAATAGAGCAAATTTTCAGCACCCTCCAGTTTTTATCAAATGATTTAAAAGTATTGTCGTGTCCCATAGAATTTTAATTACGATTTTATTAGAAAACTGACCTAACTCACTAAATTAATTAGGAAGCTGGGCCACGACAGTATTTTATTTTGCAACAATAACGATACCGTTTTTTATATTGTTGTTTGTGAGGAGTGAGGTTTTAAAATTTGGCCCCATAGAAAGTGAGGCCCCAGCTTGCGCCTAATGCGCCTTGCTTTAAATGCGGTCCTGGCCGAAGACATTGTTCTGTGATATCGATTCACAGTCAATTAATAGAGAATTCAAATCTATACTGTTTAACTTTCTAAAGTAACTATGTTTACTAATAACATTTAAACGGAGTTTTACATCACAAGACATGAAAATAATATATTAAAATATGTTGGTGACGAATTCACTGTACTTAAATGAGCGAACTGCATCTCAGACAAGAAAAGATCAGTATGTGCACAAACTTTTAAAATATTGACATTGAAGTCACCAGCAATAACGTTATTACAATAGCGTTAACTGAGAGACGTGAAGGCATTAAAGATCATGTGTGAGGCATAGATGCTAAATGAACTAGGAGGACAATAAACGCCACCGAAAACACACTTTTCGGCACCAGTGTCAATTTCTAAGCATAAAAACTTGACTGTATCTAGTGGAACTATAAAAAATTACCTTGCATTTGAAATCCTGCTTGACATATATTGCAATTCCTCCACCAGATCTCCCACAACGATCATTACGGTAGATCTGGAATCCATCCATAGAAATAATCGATGACGGGATATCATCATGCCGCCAGGACTCACTAACCAGAATAGCATGCAACTTAGGACAACGAACGACTTGTCTGAGCTCATCAATTTTACGACATATACTAAGTGCATTAAAATGGAAAATATTCAAACCTTCAGATCGATTGCAAAACACATTCACCATAGATCTTACATTGCTCGAAGCCAACAAAACACGACTCATTATAGATATTTGCCTCATAACTGAAGGAGAGCTACACTCAGTACAAACAGGGAGACATTTTTGAAATTTTATTTACATGATGGGGGAGTTGGTCGTTTTAGTTTTTCTTCCACTTTACGCCCAGTAACTTTCTTGATATAGGTGGGACTCATCTCAGGTGATAACAAATCGTCTTAGCTTGAATGCCCAAATCAGCCTTTCCGTCACCTTCCTTCGGAAGTTGTAGGACGTTACAATAAAAAATTGGAAAAAAAAATCATAATTTTTTAAAATTTTAATTACTTTTCCGCCAAAATGCATGATAACTGTACAGTTTTTTTAAAAGATTTAGAAACCCCGGAATGTTACCTTTAATTTGACTAAGCGCATGTACCTGCCTAAATACAACCGTTTCTATGATTCATAATTTCATTAATTTTGCTACTGACGATGGTAATCGTGCCTAATTTTATGCAATTCTACAAAATTAGCAAAATTAATGAAACGACGCGTTGCTTGTCTTCACATCAGCTATCAAACTCTTGAGCTAAGTGCACTAATTATGAAACACCCTGTATATTTGTGAAAAGGAACGCTTCAAATTGCTTTTAAATTAAATAGCGAAAATGCAGTTTATCTGTAAGACTCTGCTCCTCCGGACTTAATCTGTGGAAGCTATGAGTGAACAAACTTGTTTGCAGAGATTTAGATATTAGATTACTTAGATAAATTCAGTAAAACTCACTTTTTTTAATAGCAGCTACAATGGAAATAGTGTACACAATTTATAGGTAAGAAATTAAGCGATAAATGCCTGCACGAATTGCTCGATATACTTACAATCAAATTGTTCAATCAAGTCGAGCAGCTAAAATCCTCTAGGGATTTTATTTCTCTTAGAGTTTTCAAATTTGTGAGAAAATTGTCCAGACTTATGAGTTTAGCTCTGTTTGCTTTTTTGGTGAAAATCTGTATAAATTTTTCCACAAAAATTTATTGAATCGGAATAACAAAAGGAGGACCCTTCCAATATATTATCGTTTCCCTTCTCTCCATTTAAATCTATCGTTGTTTACTTAAACATTTACCACAGATGACTTGTTTTGATTATGTTTTGTTTCATTTATTTACCAGCTCATTCATTCAAGATTTTCGTCGAAAAAAGCTTAGATTTTTTCCCTCTTGATTCAATTTATGTAAATTTTACGAATATTTTCGCGTTTTCCATTCAATTATCTCAAAATTCCCGGAAGACTTTATAGGCTCATTACTGTAATATGATTTCTTTCTATCTAAAATATATGTATGTATGTATGTATTTTTTAGTAAATTTATACAAAAAAGCTTTTATCTCTCGTTTTTTTGTGTATGGTAGATCTAGAAAACGATTATACAGTTTTAATAGCTGATTGTTACAGTTTTGTAAATGAAAGTCTTCAATTATAGTTGCAAGTCATTGTTGTTGGGTAAGTTTTAGGTGGGATAAATAGAATAAAGCTTAAATAAAATTGTATATTATATATGACAAAAACCTGTCTTAATTTTACAATTATTATCATGAAAAACTGATGGCATGTAGAGCTTCGAATGTTGCTGTAAAGCTGTAAATCAGAGCAACTGAACTAGAATTATTCTTCCTACCAATTCCTACATTTTGTACAGTTCCATAAATTCTCTTCTATATACGGGTGATTCTGATCAAGATACCTTCCGGTATACCACGCGATACCTTGAGGTAAGCTGATCAAAAAATTGTTCCACATACCCCCCCCCCCCCCTAGAAACCTTCCTTTAGGAGTGGTGGCCAGTTAAAGATATTCGTGAACCCTGATGGGAATAAATGAGTATAACTTTTGACCACGATATAGATTTTGGTTATTGTTGGCTTATTACATAGCCAAGAGCAGTAGCTGTTGAAAAGTGTATTACTCTGTATTTTCTAATTAAGCATCTTTAAATTATTCTCAAATATTTCCAAAATTTTAATTTTTCTCAAATATTTCCAAAATTTTAATTTTTCTACACACAAAAGTTTTTGTAATAAATAACGGTACAGTACAATAAAAACATCTAGGACAGTTTTGGCATAAAATTTCAGGTCTCTACGTCAACGTGTTCTCAAAAGAGTGTCCAAATATATAGTGAAGAACGACATTTCTGTATCGTAATATCACGAAGGTGTTACCCGATGATTTGTTCCATTTCCGAACTTAAGTTTACTTTTTTTTTCAGCTCTCGTGTTCAGAGTTATCGTGAGGATAGACAGATGGACAGACGGACAGACAGACGAACATGGAAAAAACAAAATAACATTTAATTTTATGCTAGGGTGTCCAATCCATTTTGCTTCAGCATCATTATTACTGTACCTTAAAATGCATGACAAAAATAATTGGAAATTCAACAACGTGAATTTTTAAGTATTAAATCCGAAGGTTGTTACTTAATTTTTGCTATTACAAAACAATCTTCAGAATTAGTCTTTTATTGCCTATACGTGTATATAGGTATGCTTCAACCAATCATGAAAGAATTATCTCATTAAGCTCACCGCTCCTCCACAGTCACATCAAAAACAAGATTTTTTCAAGCTTCCACCGCCATTTTATCCATTATGAAAGAAAATGAAAAAGAGATTCACTGCAGCAATTTGTTGGGTTATCGTGCGCGGCCAAGACAACCAAATCAATTCAACTCTTTCAATTTTTTTTATTTCCACCAATTCCAGCCTGTCCATCTTTCTATTCCCGCTCTGGTTTAATTTAACTGAACATTTTCTGTAAGTAACAGATTTTGTGTACCAAAAATCGAGTTCTTAATAATTATAAGTATCTTGCTAAGTATCCACTAAAATATACTTGATATACGTAAATGATTAAATGATTTAAATTTGGTAAAACAAGATAAAATTTGAGTAAAATTTTCAAGCCATTAGTTTTGCATAATTGGATTTAATTGGATTTAATTTATTCAACTTCACCTCAGAAATTGTTGACATGAAAGCATCTGATTTCATATGACAAATTTGTCGCCTCTGAGACCACTTCAGAGTTTATTTATTTGAAAGAAAATTACTTTTAATCATTTTACTTTTTCGCAACAGTAAATCTGAACAATTCACTGACTTAATGTGTGCGTGTGTTTGGCACATTTTCTCTAAGCGCCTTGATTTATCTCCTTTAAGTTCAAAAATTTAATAAACCTACACAGCATGCTTTGGGACGTACTTTGATGAATGATTTTTGTAAGGATGTACCATTTGTCTGAGCAATAGCCAACACGGCACATAGAGAAAATCTATTATTACATTTTTCCTGTCATGAAAATGAAAATAAGAAAAATTTAGAAACTTTTATCTTTTCCTTTTCATTGAAAAAATGACCCTGCCCAATTTAAATGTTTGGACCTATTCAGGATTCCGTAAATGTCTATAGAAACGATTTTTTTTTTATTCTATGGATTCAAAAGGAATCCGACGAAACAAAATATCCAGTCAGCAGCAGGCTTTCAGTGGAATTGGCTGTTTATTACTATTTTTATATTACCTTGACTATTCTACCGTCCTATAAATTTAAATCTGTTGTGTGAATATTTTTATTGGTAGGCAAAGTCAAGCAAATATTTCGTTATTTTTTATCTAGTAAAACATGGAATATAAAAAGGCACTTAATCGATATACGTTCATCCCAAGTATACTACTTTCTGAACTCAATGGGTGCGTGAATTACACTTTTACCCAAATAGTTAAACTTATGTGTTCTATTTGTTGATTTATTTATATTTAATCACATCATCACCTCATCAATAGATCACCAAAAAGATCGCATTAGTTTAACTATTTGAATAAAAGTAAAAGTCTAATTCACGTACCCATTGAGATGAGGAAGTATTATATTTGGGATGAACCTACCCTACATATATCGATTACGAGCCTGTTTTTCTTTATAACTGAGTAGATTTCTTTACGTCAAGCTGTCGACTTTTATCGTAGAAATTTACTTTTAAATTATACATACGTATAGCGTTGAAAAAGATGAAATGTCCTCTTTCGAACAAGTGCTCAAATTTGATCCTGTAATAACATTGAAAAATTTTATGAATATTCAAATGATTACTTCCCTTTGAAAATGGAAAAATTTTCAAACGTAAATTTGAGGCGGATGGGATCATTTTAAGGATTTCAAACAAAAGTGGATAATGATTTCAATTAAATACTCCATCCAACTTATTTACCGAACACCCTGTATATATAATGTTTGCTTTTTTTTATTATTTTGTAACCTTTAAAGTAATTGACATTTTTCTTTTTAATGCAGACATTTTGTCTGACAAAGTTTTTCGGAAGGAGGATCTATCTTAGCATATCAGACATATCAGATGTATTTCATAAATAGAAGTTCCGTCACGATTGGAAAAAAGGTGTAATTAATAGCTGCCAAGCGCGGTCCACATACGCAGGGAGATCTATGAAGTTGTCTGATTTAACACTCCAAGAAATCTCTATGCTCACATAGACGCATGCTTACAGTATAAGCGAATGGTTAGAGAAAATGTAAATAATTAAAAGTAAATGAAGTGGTTACTGAAAAGAAAATGAAAATAAGTTAGTATGATATAAAATAAAGAAAAGTATAACACAATATTGATGAAAATCACGAACTGTCGAGACTAGGATACTTCCTAGGTTAGATACAAAGTCAGATAGCTCCATATCTGACTAAGCAAGTTTTAACTGATTTCCTTTTGTCTAACTATGAGATGTTCAGAGGATGTATTATGAACACATTTTTATAGCTACAAGCTCAGAAGCCAAGAGCAGTTCGTGCATAATAACATCTGTCTCTGTATCATAAATGCAAGGTGAGCATCCTTGGTAAGGAATTTCTGTGAAAATTCAGCAATAAATGTTTTTTAACGTCGATAACATCTCTTTGAGAGTAAACACACCTTAAGCTTTGTAAACCGCTTAAGAATTAGCGCTATAAGAACCACGTCAATGGGTTGCTTCATCCGCGTGTTGATTAAAGCAGAACTGTCATAAAAATACTTGTCAATAGAAATGTCAAGTAACCTATTAAATGCGAGGTGCTAGGTTGTAATAGATTTAAGGTATTCTAGGGTAGCAGATATGCAAATCAGTAAGTGAAAATTGAGTAATTAGTTTCGCAATAAGTGCGAGGGATTTATGAATTTGTCAGAGATATATAATTGTTTTATCATGTTAGAGAGAAGGATCATGTTTGGGTGATTTAGAATGTAGCCAGAAAGTATTATTGAATTTAGCTGATCCAAAGAATGTTAAAAGCAAAGAGTTCAAGTCGAGAACATACATTCCGCTAGTAGGCTTATAGTAAGGTGGGTGTCTCGTTCTATGTAGAGTGCTTGCGGATAAACCGCATGGCTATTGGGATTCGGAGTTCGAAGTGTTGAAGGGGATGTATCAATGAGTTCCGGTGGACATATTTTTGTGATCGGGGAGCAAAACTGAAATCTTCAAGCATTAAATTGCAAAAGGCCAGTAGAACAAAAAGTGATTACGGAAATGCAAATAAGCCACTCAGTGGAATTGGGAGTGTTGTGCGCATAATCCCGTGTATAAGTAAAAGGAACCCAAGGAATCATCGCTGTAAAAAAAAGGGTCTGCAGAAGAAATTTGGGAGAAATGCCAGGAAGTAAGAAAATGAAATCAATTTTATTAATTTATTAGTCTCATTTGGATTGTTGAATGTTTGCTGAAGGAAGAACCAGCTACTTAGCGGCTGTGAACGAATTCCCAGGAGAAGACAGAGAACCAGAAGCCCCGAAAGAATCCCGCGTGCTAGTAGAAATTTTTATTTATAGACATAAAAAAAATATCTTGCATCAACAGTGGTGAGAGAAAACGGATCAATGAAGTTCAGGTCGACCTGATACATGTGACAGCTACATATTCATCTGCAAAGGAGACACCTTACTATAGCCACATCGCCATTAGTTAAGTAGCGGAAAGTTAGGTTAAGGTAGCTTAACGCAAAAGGTTTGGAATTTAAAAAATGTATAATAAATTTTGGTAAAGGATATCGTTGCACCGAGTTTTAATTCAAGCCCTGCACTCAGAATAAAGTAAGAAAGAATCTAATGTTATAAAATGGGGGCTCAACCGGGATCTCTGCTTTTCTGAGGACAGGAGAACTTGAATTAGGATCCGCTGTGACAATCATTCTAATCTAAGAAAAATAATTTAGAATTTTTTTATGATATGTGTAAAAAGTGCGCGGATTTTTCAGTTTTTTTTAAAAATATTTGGTATACATGCTTATTGAAGCAGTGCGCATGAAGCAATCCATTTCAAGCTCAGATCTAAAAGATTATCTTCAGTTTTGTTGAAAGGTATTAACCTCTCTGTTAAGGAAGCTTAAAGTGTGGCATAAGAGCACCTGTTGGTGTGGATCGTGCTTCATAGGTATACATATCATATTATATTTGTGGCATTAACTTTCGTTTCGATCACAACAAGTCTATGCGTTATAAGCACACCAAATTTAGGAACAGGCAGGTATTAGTGCTATCGAAGTACGCGGGATATAATGGCGTGAGTAGGGCTAGGTTTGAAGGTACACGACAGGTAAAGGCAAAATAAGATACGACAATCATTAAATAAAGAATTGAAAGGAAAACAACTTAAACAACTATATCTAGGTATACGGTATCATAAGGCTAGACCATATACTGTACGCAGAAGCTGGCGGCGCCAATTCTGGTTTAAGTGTATTTTGGAAAAAAGGTGAAGTGTGGGCTATTGGATTGAGTTTCTTTTATAAATGTAGGCATGCAAGTAATAAGACCAGCTGGGTATGTTCGTGTAAATAATGAGCAATAATGCAGCACGCAGTTAACAATTAAATATATTGCTTGCATAAGGAATCTGAGGCGTACACAGTACAGATAAGTTTACCTTTCTAGTTAGACTTAAACAAATATATAGTATTACCTTCAGTACGCAGTGTAGTAAAGTCATATTCCTTCATCCTGGACGTTACTAAATACTATTTGCGCTGTGGCTGATCAGTAGTTAAGTCGGAAGCGAATGCAGTATAACGACATTTAGACAGAATATTTTCACGGGTTGTACTTCTCTCGATGTTTCTTAAAGGGGGGAAAGGACGCCGTTGAGCGTTGATAAAAACATCTATTGTCTTACAGTTTCATCTGACGATTTTGTTATGAGTGACAGTCTTTAGTATTGGAAGAACATCTTTATATTGAACTTTGTAATCTAATTAACACGTATCAATTTAGTTGTAGTCTATGCGAAACATGCAACGTGATTCTTGTAATAACATTATGAGTCAGCTCTATGTGCAATTTAATCGCCTCAGTGTTTTCTAATTAAGTTATGAAGTGTTTCTAATCGCTGGAATTTCTATTGTCATTCGCAAGAGCTGTAAGTTCTCTGCTGGTTGGTCTTATTCTCATAGTCTCATAGTTTTCTAATGTTTGCTCAAGTGAAATATAAGCTGTGCATAAATATACGATTCGTAGCGGATCATTGATACAGGACGAATGGACTTGAATTCTCATCGATATAGAAGTATTTAAGCTTAGTAAGAAGGTTACTAGCACCAGGTAATAATTAAGGAACAACTCAGTTTTCTGTAATTTAGATTAAATATATACACCACTTTCGTAATGCACAACATTTGGTGAGGATCTGAATAGAATTTACCTCAGTATTTGGCCGCGGTTGGAATATTGGTATTACGTATTTAGATTTATAAGTTGAAGTTGCGATTCACATACCTTAGAATAAGTATATTTAAGCTTCTTGCATAATCAGTCGCATGGGACGAGGAACTGAACTGAATTTACCTCGACCTTTAATTCATATGTGTGCGTTCCTAATGCTGTTAATATAACTTATATGTAGGTATATACATATTACGTCGATTTTAGTTTAATACCATTAAGTCACGAAGTCCACATAAGTTACCAGTGCAATTCTGGCGTCCAAATCTCATGAGCGCTTGTAGATGATGCAAATTTATCATTATACAAAATTAAACTAAACGAATACGCATTAAGTGTTTTCAAGGACTGGACTAATGGATTGAAAATGGTCGGCAGTCGATTTACTATAAATTTCAGCAGAAGTATGTTCGCACGACTGCAAAAAGTGGAGTATTAGAGCAGTTGTCATTATACAACGATAGAGTCAAGGTGTGAAGGACACATTTAATTTAGAGTGGTTCCGTATCCGCTTATACATTTCATAGTTTAGTTCATTACAACGGATGTTGTTGCATTTTTTTTTTGTGTGTTTAAAGCAAAACTCAAGGCAGTCAACTCTCTCTTCTTGATGCCAAGAGCTGATATGTGTTGAGGCTATTATAGTTAGCGCGCTACGCTTACGTGAGGAATTCTATAGAAGTTTTCGTTTGAAAAGCTAGTGCACAGGTGTATTATAAGCTAGTCATATGTTACAATTAAGGAGCATTGAACTGTTAGACTACTAAGATTGCTGTTTAAAATTAGCCGAGCAAGACCCCTGAGCTAGCTAAGGGTATCGTCGGGAATTCCCTTCAAGTGGAACTTAAGCGAGATTAGCTGCAGGGTGTATTCCCGTAGGAAGCCGGGGAATAAGAGTGGGACGCCAAAGGTCTAATAAAGCAAATTCAGATGCGTGATAAAATTTAACAATTCTACGCACGAAACAGTAGAAAGAGTATTAGAAAGGTGGAAGAGGCTAGCAGGGCAGTGCATACGCTTTTCTATTGGGGTTAGCAGTTAGGTAAAGGGCGTTTCCTTCATAGGTGACAGACGTACAACTTAAGATGTCATTTGGTGAAATTGCAAAAATTTTTGCGGACCGCGAGATTGCATATGAGATGCGGTGTAGAGGGGTCAGACCCTTGGACTACACCAGAAAAGGAAAAGTCGACTGGTGGCGGAAACAATTAACAAAAGAGTCAAAGGATGGCACGGAAGCTCTTCAAATTAAATCATACTTATCCTGCGAAGAAGATTTGAAGGAAGCGGACAATTGGTTTGCCGTACTAAGCACAGAAGCTGAAAGCGATTACAATGTAATGCTGGAAAGACTGATGGTTCGAGTGCAGTATCTAGAGATTCGAGTAAATAGGGTGGATGTAGGTGAGGACGAAGAGTCTAAAGCATTGCAGGATATTTTGTTGGCCAGTATTTCGGTGCTTAAAGAAAAAATTGAGAAAGCAGAGTACGATATGTGGAAAGGAGAGAGTCTAAGGAATAAAAAAACAAGAAGTAGTGTAAATTTCAACGACTCACTGGGTAGTGTTGAGGGGGAGACCAGTCGACAAGAAAGTGGAGGTGAAGAAGGTGGTGCCATAGCACGCTCCAGCTTAAATAGATCGAATTTTGTCACAAGAATAAGCTCGTTAGGTCTGGAAGATAGTGAGGATGAGATGAGCGCGTCATTGTTAGTTCCGAGCTCAGGGCGACGTAGTAGCCAAGCGAGTCCAAAACTGTACAAATGGCCAATTAAATTTTCGGGGGACAGTTCGCGGGAGTCTGCGTCTGAATTTTTGCAGCGCGTTGCTGATTTTGCCAGATCTAGAAGAGTAGATGTATAACTCTTAGAGTCACTAGCTGATGTATTGGAAGAATCCGCATTGAGGTGGTACCGAAGAAGACGCGACCAACTAACGAATTACAAAATATTTATAAAAAAATTCCTGAGGGAATTTGAACCTTTGAACGTGGAAAAGCTACTAAGGCACATAAAAGAGAGGAAGCAAAGGGAGAATGAAAGTATTGTGCAATATTATTCAGTGATCGAAGATTTATATATGCGTTTGCCTCATCCGACCAATGAAGAAGAAAGAGTAAGAACAATTAGGAGAAATCTTTTACCCCCGTACGTGCGTGCTTTAGCACTCATTGAATTTAAGTCTGTAGAGGAACTGGAGAAGTCGTGCCGAAAAGTCGAAGAGGGTGAAGCTCAAGCGAAAGAAAATGGAAGCTCTTTACAAGCAAAGCCAGTGAATGCTAATCTTTACGGTAGGGATAATTGGAGACCATGGATATATGAAGGGCCTAATAGGATGCCTAGCGCGGATAGTTACAACAGGAAATTTAGAGGACATAACTTTCAGTCAAATGAGTTCAAGCGGCAGCAAACGAACAATAGGCATGAGTGCAACGATCCCTCTTATAGAAACACTGGAAACCATTTTCGGACAAACGTCGACAGAAATACAAACAATGTTCCTAATAACAGTCGCGAGTGGTATGACAGGAATCAGTATCGCACGGTGAATGCAAACATAAGCAATCGAAGACAAGTAAATGTATTATCAGCGAATACAAACCAGTCTACATCTAACGCTAGGAGAACGTAAAACACCAACGAAGCTGGGATGCAGAGGACGGGTCCAGCTTCAGAAATAAGCCGTCTTTAGACAACGAACTAAGAGTGAGCGATGTATGTATAATAAATCCCGATGACGGGCGTCCACACATTTTTATAAGTATATTGGGGGCAGAAGTAGTAGCTTTATTAGATAGCGGCGCACCCATAAGCATAGTCGGTAAGCAAGGAATAGAACTATTAGAGAGTCTCAATTTTCAAGCGGTTAAGGAAGACTGCCAACCAGTTTTTACGGTAGATTCGACTAGACACAATGTATCAAAGGTATTGTATATTCCGGTGAAGTTCAAAGGGGTAATAAAAATTCTGAAAATAATGGCCATCGCATCCATTAACAAGGGCATCATCTTAGGAGTAGATTTTTGGAAAAGATTTCGAGTTACACAATATAGACACGGGGATGCTGATCCCATTGTACAAAAAGGCTACCAGGTATCTCCAGCCATACAAGAAAGGTATGTTAGAGAAATACCACGTATGTTGAATCTGGGGGTGATAGAACCATCGTTCAGTCCATGGTGCTCACCGGTGGTCTTAGTAAAGAAAGCGAGCGGGGCCGACAGATTATGTATAGACAGTCGCAAACTTAATAAAGTGACTAAACCATCAGCATATCCTCCTCCACGCTATTTATCAACCATTGACCTCAAAGATGCCTTCTGGCAGATACCCTTGACTGAAGAGTCTAAGGAAAAGACAGCATTCTGCATTCCTGTCATGGGTCAATATCAGTTTAAAGTAATGCCTTTCAGTTTATGTAACAGTGCGGCCAGTTTACAGCAATTGATGGACAGGTACTGTACTGACAGTATTTGGTTACTCGGAGACAGTATTCCCGTACTTAGATGATATTATTGTTGCTACAGAAACATTCGAGGAACATGTGAAGGTGCTTGATTGGGTCGCGCGCAGATTAAAAGAGGCCAAGTTGTCCGTTAACTTCGAAAAATGTCAGTTTGCTCGGACGTCATTAAAGTATTTGGGATTTATAGTAGATAGAAAAGGCTTGAGGACAAATCCGGCGAAGGTCGAGGTAATGTTGAATTTCCCTAAGCCGAAGAATTTCACGGAAAAGAAAACCTTCATTGGTTTAGCTTCATGCTATAGACGATTTGTACCTAATTTTGCTGCAATTGTGGCGCCCTTACGTGACTTTACAAAAGGAAAGCTCAGTCGAAAAGGTCTAGCGTGGACACCTGAAGCAGAAGAAGCGTTTGTAAGTTTAAAGTCAATGTTGGTAGAATCCCCGGTATTGTCTAATCCTGGCTTCAAAACGCCTTTCGTAGTGCAGTGTGATGCATTTAATCACGCAATTGGAGCGGTGTTAGTGCAGAAATCCGAAGATGGCGAAAAACAACCGATAGCTTACGCAAGTCGCTAACTCAGAAGTGCAGAGCTCAACTATACCACCACTGTGGAGAAATTTCGTGGCTATCTGGAAGGCTACAGATTCTATGTAATAACTGATCATTCCACGTTGATTTGGTTATTCAGGCAGCAACATCTAGCTGGACGTTTGGCAAGATGGGTGATGAAACTGCAGTCCTTTGACTTTGAAGTGAATTACGTGAAAGGTAAAGAAAGTGTGGTGCCAGACGCACTGCCAAGAATTCCCGCCGTAGAGTTGTTGGATTGTATTCCAACAGTAAGTGACAAGTGGTACCATGATATGGTGGAGCTAGTACGGAGCAACACGAGGAGAATGAGTAGGTGGAAATTGGTGGAAAATGAATTATACATAAAAGATGTCAAAGCAAATTGCGCAGAGATCCAGTGGAAGAGAGTCGTATCGGAATCTTCTCGACTTGCCGTTTTAAATGAGTGTCACGATGTTCCGCGATTCGGTCACTTAGGAATATATAAAACGAAACAGAGACTATTAGCGCGGTATTATTGGCCTGTTGTGTCTAAGGATGTTGAAAGATACGTGAAGTCGTGTGAAGTTTGTCTGGCCTCAAAGAGCTCAAATCATAAGCCGTTTTGTTTAATGGAAAATTCCGCAACGCAGTGAGACCTTGGCAAATGATTGCCTTAGATCTGTTGGAGCCATTTCCTAGATCAACGAAAGGAAATACATACCATCTAGTGATATGTGACTGGTTCACAAAATACGTATGCATATTACCCTTCCGAGATGCTACCGCTAAGAAAGTAGCTAAGATTTTGGAAAAAAGGGTTTTCCTCGAATATGGCGTTCCGGAAATAATTATCACTGATAATGGCAAGCAGTTTGACTGCAATCTATTTCGGAAATTATTAAAAGAGTACGACATCAGGAAGTTTTAGATGAATTGCAGGTATCATCCTCAGAGCAATTTTACGGAGCGTTGGAACAAGGTCATCGGAGCAGCATTGAGATCTTACATTAAAGATAACCATAAGGTTTGGGATCAACATGTGGCGAGAATCAGCGTTGCAATAAGAACTGCCGTCAACGAGGTGACAGGATTCAGTCCGTTTTATCTAAATTATGGGAGAGAGTATTTGGGGTTTGGATCAGATCATAAACTGTGTAATGACTACAATGGTAACAATATCTTTGATGCGCAAAACCAGCAACTCATAGATTGCAGTACATATATCCTGATATTTATAGTCGAATTGAAAAAGCATACAAACGAAACAAGAAAATTTTTGATGAGCATGTCTGTAGTAAGGAATTCCACATAGGCGACGAAGTTTTTAAGCGAAATTTTGTCCTGTCCGATGCCAGCAAGCAGTTCTCTGCAAAACTTGCGCCAAAATTCATCAAATGTGTGATGTCCGATAAAAGATCAAAGCTCGCGTATTTATTAAGGGATACACAGGGTACTAACCTCGGTTTGTGGCATGTTCGAGATTTAAAGTCGAGCTATGTGAATTCAGGGAGTCTTGTTAGTTTAGTTAGAGGAAAATCTAAGTCTAGTCATATGGGACCATCCACAAGGTTAAGGTCGTCGTAGAAATCATAGAATATGAAGTACAAAGGAGTTGAGAATAAGATATACTGGTCAGTCACGCGTGTAGGAGATATCAGCAAGAGGTTCACTCACTTAGATTGCCTTTCTTGTGATAGAGTATTGGTAGGTGAGAGCGTATTCCCAGATGCTTTAAGAGGCTAATCGATGTATAGCTCGTGAGAAGCCTCGCGTTAAGCGGATTAATTATGTCTTGTTTACTAACAAGTATAGGTAAACAAAGCCATTAGATCAATCGATGTACAGATTTAGCACTATAGGTGTTCGCTTGTAGACTAGCGTTGTTGGTAGAAGAGGAATGGTAGTAATTTAACAGTTTACTGTTCATTGCTGCTAAGGGTAGCAGTAGAGAAGTGTGTAAGGCCATAGGGCATCTGGATTTTTCATAACTAACTAGGTGAATAGAGAAAATGAAAGTTTCATCTTAGTACATGAAACTTTACCGAGGTGAAGGGGGGATGTATCGGCCCGTATCGCCCCATGTATCCATGTAATTAATAGTCCCCAAAACACAACGAGATGTATTTCATAAATAGAAGTAGCGTCACGATTGGAAAAAGGTGTAATTAATAATTGCCAAGCACGGTCCACATACGTAGGGAGATCTATGAAGTTGTCTGATTTAACACTCCAAGAAATCACTATGCTCACATAGACGCATGCTTACAGTATAAGCGAGATTAGAGATTAGAGAGAATGTAAATAATTAAACGTAAATGAAGTGGTTACTGAAAAGAAAATGAAAATCAGTTAGTATGATATAAAATAAAGAAAAGTATAACACAATATTGGTGAAAATCACGAACTGTCGAGGCTAGGATACTTCCTAGGTTAGATACAAAGGGAGATAGCTCCATATCTGACTAAGCAAGTTTTAACTGATTTCCTTTTGTCTAACTATGAGATGTTCAGAGGATATATTATGAACACATTTTTATAGCTACAAGCTGAGAAGCCAAGAGAAGTTCGTGCATAATAACATCTGTCTCTGTATCATAAATGCAAGGTGAGCATCCTTGGTAAGGAATTTCTGTGAAAATTCAGCAAAAAATGTTTTTTAACGTCGATAACATCTCTTTGAGAGTAAACAAACCTTAAGCTTTGTAAACCGCTTAAGAATTAGCGCTATAAGAACCACGTCAATGGGTTGCTTCATCCGCGTGTTGATTAAAGCAGAACTGTCATAAAAATACTTGTCAATAGAAATGTCAAGTAACCTATTAAATGCGAGGTGCTAGGTTGTAATAGATTTAAGGTACCCTAGGGTAGCAGATATGCAAATCAGTAAGTGAACTTAGGCGTAGTTGTAAAAATTGAGTAATTAGTTTCGCAATAAGTGCGAGGGATTTATGAATTTGTCAAAGATATATAATTGTTTTATCATGTTAGAGAGAAGCATCATGTTTGGGTGATTTAGAATGTAGCCAGAAAGTATTATTGAATTTAGCTGATCCAAAGAATGTTAAAAGCAAAGAGTTCAAGTCGAGAACATAGATTCCGCTAGTAGGCTTATAGTAAGGTGGGTGTCTCGTTCTATGTAGAGTGTTTGCGGATAAACCGCATGGCTATTGGGACTCGGAGTTCGAAGTGTTGAAGGGGATGTACCAATGAGTTCCGGTGGACATATTTTTGTGATCGGGGAGCAAAACTGAAATCTTCAAGCATTAAATTGCAAAAGGCCAGTAGAACAAAAAGTTATTATGGAAATGCAAATAAGCCACTCAGTGAAATTAGGAGTGTTGTGTGCATAATCCCGTGTATAAGTAAAAGGAACCCAAGGAATCATCGCTGTAAAAAAAAAGGGTCTGCAGAAGAAATTTGGGAGAAAAGCCAGGAAGTAAGAAAATGGATTCAATTTTATTAATTTATTAGTCTCATTTGGATTGTTGAATGTTTGTTGAAGGAAGAACCAGCTACTTAGCGGCTGTGAACGAATTCCCAGGAGAAGACAGGGAACCAGAAGCCCCGAAAGAATCCCGCGTGCTAGTAGCACTTTTTATATATAGACATAAAGGAAATATCTTGCATCAACAGTGGTGATAGAAAACGGATCAACGAAGTTCAGATCAACCTGATACATGTGACAGCTACATATTCATCTGCAAAGGAGACACCTTACTATAGCCACATCGCCATTAGTTAAGTAGCGGAAAGTTAGGTTAAGGCAGCTTAACGCAAAAGGTTTGGAATTTAAAAAAATGTATAATAAATTTTGGTAAAGGATATCGTTGCACCGAGTGTTAATTCAAGCCCTGTACTCAGAATAAAGTAAGAAAGAATCTAATTTTATACGTTGGCAGCTTCTTTAGTCGTCAGGTTTTCATTATTTGGCATGGTTTGCTAGGTTTACATCACCACTGAAATTGGGTATATTCTAGCTAGACGTTATTGCCTTTCTTACTAACATTACGGCAGCAGACCATTTGAGCAATGGGGAGTCTCTGCCTTAGATTGGCATCTTCTTATCGACCCCTGAAAATCAGACATAAAAATAATTAGCAATATCCGCTTTGATTTTTTGTTTTAAGCACCCGAAAGAAGAATAAGGGTGATTTTACTTAATACTGATGCTCTTGACTCTTTCAAGATACTTCATAATTATATGCGACAAATTTAGTTTTCTTCTCTTTAAGCTTTTCAATAAATACTCACCAGCAAAAAAGAGAAGATAAAACAAGATTCCTTCAGTTTGTGTTACTTGTAATAAGCACAACAAAATTTTCCCCACTATAATATTAAGCGGACTTCTGTTCTTTCTGACCATAAAAATGTATAAATACCTAGGCCTACTTAATTAGAGAATTCACAACCAACCATAAATATTGGGCAATTTTGACACATTAAAAAGTGCTAATACTTGTAAAGAAAGCTTGACATAAATTAATAGAAAACAGAGTACCTACCATCGTTTTGGAGAAATTCTTCCTGGCTAAATTCAAATAAAATTGGAAGGGACATGCCTTCCTAATTCTTAAGAAGGAAGTACATTTTATGAAAAAATTTCTTCTTCCTTTGTTTTTTGTTTGTTTTTTTTTTTTTTTGTGATGAAGGTTAATTCGAAGAGAGCAGCATAAAGCTTAGGTACTTTTCGGAATTTTTCATTAAAGCTTATTTAAGAATTCTTCCAGGGCCGGTCATGAAGTTTTTCTTTTGAAAAGCATCACCACACCAACTAATTAGATACTTACTGCGTGGTTTGAGTTTTGAAACAAGATTAATATAATTTTCGTAATTTGGAAATAATATGTGATCAAACTGAAAGAAAATTTATAACTTGTAAAAAATCGAAAAAACGAAAAGTGAGCTATCCTGGTCAGGGATATTTTAGTTTGGGTTGCCACTTTGCCAACTTAATCTGAGCAAAAGATTGTACTTTATCTCTTTCAATTAAGTTATTTTATTGATTTTCTTCAAAGTCAAATAAGTTTCATCACGCAAACTTCTTTTATGACGTGTTTCTCAATTTAGAGAGTTTATTTACAAGTTGATTTGCTTATTTTAATCTGTGATGTAACTAGGCAAAGCCGAAAAACGAATAACAATTAAAATGCTAGAATGCATAATTGGTAAAAATATAATTTCTACCAATTGACCCAAAACAATACTTCCCATAAATTAATCACAATAACTGTGATGCAATACTAATGTATTCTAAGGCCCTTCCCTGACGGGTCGGTACGATACTGTACAGTAGCGACATATTATCGGTACGACATTTGTCCCACCGATGTCTTACCGCATAGAACTCCTTCACGGTGATACATGCTATGGCCTAAATCAGCACATTTTGTTAATTTCACGACAAAATTCACTAGTCAACTCGGTAAATACCGCTTCTCTACTGACAAGGCATGTCGCAATGCTGCACATCGAAAACATGTTGCATCTCATCCGCGCAGTGCAGACCCGTGTGTGGGTACTGATTTAAATACATGGTGGCGACTGGCGACGGCATGTTGCACGCTTACCGAGTCAATGTCGTACCGATGTCGTACCGACCCGTCAGGGAAGGACCTAAGCAAAACATGTTGCACGTCACATAGAAAAGTGAGTCAACTCAGAAAATGCAACTTTTCAGAAGAGCGAAAAAACTAAACATTAGAGAAAATTCTAGCATAACGTTGTAATTGTTTGTTAAAAATAGTCCAAACTCTTAAATTTGTTAATAAATTTACTTCTGAAGATTTATATAAAAGAATTTTTAAATTTTTGTTACCACAGTTGGCGAGGTTAGCTGTTCATCCCGGATGTTCTTAAGTTCTGTCGCTTTTCTTTGTTACAAATTAAATATTTTTACAAGTTTTTTATAAAAGTGGGGCAACTTAAATTAAAATTTTTAAGAATTAAATCCCGTTTTGTGGAAAAGTTACACATCTTAAAATAATACTGTTCAAATGTGGAAAACATTCTTATGTTTGTACTGAAGATCGTCATAACTCAAAATGTGACACTATTCTATGAAGAATATCTCTGTTCTTAAGGGGGGTTACCACTGAAATCTTAAAAAACACGAAAAGTTAATACAAATTTGCTGCAAATCTGTGCGTACTATCATGATAAAAATTGCACATAGTTAGAGAAAATGCATAAACTTAGGTAATGACGTGTCAAAAATAAAGATTTCGGGGTTTTATATGTATTTAATTAGCTTTAGAAAACTCTTAAATTCATGAAATTTGCAATGTTTAGTATATCAAAACGTAATAATGGTACATTAAATAGATAAATTTGTACTTGAGTATGGAAGATCTTGGGCTGGAAGAAGCAGTGACGGAAAGAAAACCAGACAAAAACTTTTGGTTACTAATATATTTTCGTATGAAAGTTGCTATTTTCAGAGACCAATAACTACCAAAATTATGATATTATTTCAAAGAAAGTTCAATTTGTAACAAAGATCGAACCTTTTTCTGTTTATTTTGAAAAACTCAAATTTTTTAGTGGAATTATAAAGGAAATAAAGTCAATAATGTTAATGGCAAAAATTTCTTGTTTTATTATATTTTGCATACAATTTGGAGTTTTCAATTCATATATGGATATAATATAATATTATATAATTATGGAATAAAGAAGAGAAAACTGAATATTGTTAGGAATGTAAATATGTGTATATGAAATGGAAATAATCCTATAAATGTGCCAATTTGTGAAACGTGAATTTGAATTTGTAAAATGTGAATGATTTTGATGAAATTTTGGAGGAAGGTTGGCTAAATTATAAATAGTTATTTTTTGTTGCGTTCCATTTATGACCGCGTTTTAGTGAAGCTGTAGAAAGGACAAAATGGAACTTTTTAAAGTTTTGAAGAGTTGTTTTTCGAATATATGTATAGGTATGTAATTTAGAAAACTGAACGAAAATTGATGATGTGTAGTGAGTTGTCCGATTATATACAGTGTGTACCAATTTTTTGACTATAATCGATTATATTTCTAGCGACTATAATTACTACTACTATTAATTTATGTAATTGTTTTCAAAATGCGATTTTCGAAGATGAAGCATTTTTACAAATTATACGAAGAACTTGTGTCGACCAATAAAAGTATCGACTTTGTACCAATGACATCTTTCTTTTCAAATTATTTTTTTAATTCTTTTTTATCTAAGAGGAAATCTGCTGACGAATATTTACGCGATTTCATATATATTTCAGTCAAAAGCAACTTCTTTCTGATAAATGTTTTTATTGAGCTCATTGCACGAAAATTATTATGCGGATTATATGGAACGCCCTCAGGTACTTGCAATGCCCATTTTATCGGGTTAATCGTCCTCTTTATATAGCGATTATACCTACCGATTAGCCCGCCCCCTCTAAAAGTTTGAGCTGCTGTCATTATGTGATGAATATTTTTATCAATGCAGTATTGGTATCGCCTAAATTCATTCAAAGAAGATCACTTCATCTGTATGTACCGAAATAAATAGCTAATTCATCCAAAGCCTTTATAACGGGACCAATTATACTCCCTTTAGAATGGGCTCGCCCCTTGCTTCACAGAGCTGTTTTTGGTAGATTTATTTCGCCGTATTTTACGCATGCTTTGAAGTAATTTTTAACACTACTGCCTCCTTGAATAGGTAAACTAGCTGACCTTTCTTGCAACCAAAGATCTTCACGGAATAACTCTATCAGTTCGAAATCGACTACCGTGGAAAGAAAAGAGAATGAGAAACGAGGTCAGTAGGGAAGAAAAGAGCACGAGAGTGGCAGATTTGATGGCAGTGTTAACATCGAGTCGCAGAAAAGAATTCACTATTTTCTATATTGCTATTCTTTCCCAGTTACAGTAACTCCGACTTGGCTAATCTGGTTGAATTGCGTTTCTTGAAACATGCAAAATTTTATGCGAACATAATTGAGGAATTAGATAGAGATAAAATTGTATATATGTATGTATATACTAAAATTGGATTAGAAAATCTACCAGACATAGCTCAACCTGAAAATTGTGTTGTTGGTAAATTCAAATCTAATTCTCTAAAGTAGTTCTTTCGATATCTAGTTAATAAAATGGTAATCTGACAAAGTGCCCAAACAATAAATAGTGCCAGACAAATTACACGGAAAAGTGTCTGATCAGCAGCATAGAGCGCATACATTTCGTTCGCCTGCTCCTCAATTCTAAGAAAAATCCGACGGCCAAATATAAAATCTCGCCATACCTATGCAATTCCACCCACTGACTTATAAGTCAGTGATTCTACCCTACTGCTGTGCAGATGCCCGACATGCTTTGGAGTATAATACAGACGAATATCACAGCATCATATATATAAGTTTTTAGTAAGCTAGTTAGTCCAACGTTCTTTGTACTAAAAAGATGTGTAATCTTATTGTACGTTAAGCCTTTAATAAATCTTTGCATGTACATATAGTGTTTTGTTTCTATTTTCAAATTGCATACTTTTATGCGTTTATGTTCACTAAGCTTTTGGGAACAGAAATCGTGAGCTTTTTTTTGGTGGTAACCCCCCTTAAGAGGAGTCAGTACTCTGCATAAGTGTAAATATAGATACCAGCAAGCCTGTTAGCAATCGAACTTACTATACGTAGGTTTGTGTCCTGAAAGTGAGAGACTGCATATAAAATTAGCCTAGACCTAGACCACAGACCACATTAGAGACATCTAGCGCAAAAGACAGAAACCCAACATGCAACAGTTTAAGACAAGACGAAAAAAGAATATTTGCTCTTCAAATTAATTGAAAATTTTTCACGAGAATTAATCTCAAATGCAAGTCACACTTAAGTGAATACGTCAACCCAAAAGAGTGACCATACAATTAGTATTATTGTATTTTATCTTTTATATAAATAAACTTTTGAATAAACCAGTATAGGAATTGTTTTAACATACTTCATCTTGTTAACTTGGTATCTTCTTGTAGTGGCACCTGACCTTTCCCTAGGAGTTCTGCTCTAGTAGCTGTCTCCCATAGGAGTACTGCCGTGTTGCTGGCTTCGCCGTACTTCGAATTACATTGCAGCTAGAGATCACTCAGTAGGTGACATCAACCATAGCTACCACTGAAGAGCGTAATATCATCATTTTTATTGCTACGTGACGACTGAAAACAACCGTACGCATGAATATAACATGGCGCTAGTTAATTTACAACAGCAGTTGTTATCCAAACATTCATTACTACATATGATAACTGTGTTTACGTTGATACATGACTATGTAAACAACGAACAATTTACCACAATCAGTTATTTGCCAATATTCTTACTGTACCTTCAACTGGAAATACGCTTTTGGTTACAAAAAATCCGTGATTGAAGTTTATCTTCTACATACTCCGCGCCAAAACCTCTTGGACATTTTTTTTTTAATTAATGTCATTTATGACGTAATTACATGATTTATAATCTATTTAATAACATCTATGACCTAATTAACGACATTTTTATGGACCATTAACATAATTTATGACCTCATTAATGCACCCTACTTGCATAATTTGGTTCAAAGACTCAACCACCGCAATACCTGCCTACCTTGATACATTGCGTTGTGAGGTAAGCAGCTATTACGGGAAAAGCGCTGTGATTGATTCTCGGAATCGAAGTTTGATCCGAAGTTAATATCCATTATATTTGAGGACCCTACTTTATAGAGAATTTAGTCAACATGAAATAAATTCATAGAGAATGTCAGTATGAAATTGACCACATTACTGCCAATTCTGCAGCTTAAGAATCGAGTAACAAAAATCTATAAAAAGTAAATTTCTTCAAAAAATAGGGCATCTCTCGTATCAGCAAGAACCATATTATTTTTTTCAGTATGGCTTGGTTCCTACCGTCTATGGACACCAAAGGAAAACTAAGCTGATCACATAAATGTACTTGAAAAATTTTCAAAAGTGAACAGAATAGCGGGGAATAACCAGAATTGGAGTTTGGTTTTGGTTACATATTTGGGTGGGCATCTAGTTTAACTTCATTTTCATTTGTGAAATATCTAGGTGAGAGGTTGGTGGTTATTATGGATTGTATTGTTAATGTCATTACTTTCCATATATATTAATTTCCATTATTTTGTCCTTATCTTTTCTTCATTATTGCAAATGTTGCTTCCTATGTTAGGCTGTATTAATTGACATATCGAATTCAGGCCACCTAGCTTTTGTATGGTTTTGAATGTGTTGTATCCTATTTTTATGGCTGTGAATGCTTCTTTCTTGTCGCAGTAATTCTTATGGTGGATCGAAATTTTATTTTTGTTAAATATCTTAACTATGAAATGAGATTGGTCTGTATTTGCTCGTATCTATGAATAAACAACTTCCTTCTGATCCTATATTTTTGGTTGATTTTTATTAAGGATAGGATAATGTCGAATATGAGCATAGAGCCCCCGTTTTAGGGTAATTTTGGGAATACTGTCTTCAGTGGAGTTTTAGAGGGGCTGTTTTAATTCGTCAACTATGATATCTTCTTCGTCAGGATAATATTTCAATTATAGCGCAGCGCTATGAAATCTCATTTACTGTTAACGGATGTATTTAATAATAAAAATTTAGTGTTGGTCATATACATATATAACTATTAACTGTGGATAAAGATGTGTTTGTGTAGATGACGTAGTACAGTACACATTTTCATTACTCTTCGATTTTCGGTTATCCATTAAATCATTGCAGCTGTTATTCTAATTTTGTATCTAATCATCAGTTCATACTAAAGAAAAAACTAGATAAAATTTCTCTAGTCCCAGCTAATTATGCGAAGCTCCATAGTTATCCCACCTTTTACTTAATTCAGATAAATTTTTTCATAGAACTAGAACTATCTAGAACTGGATAAAAATTATTGTATTTCAGACAAATTCTAAAATTTGTATTTGATTTTGTATACAATGTATACTATAATCAGCTAAACAGCTATAGAATATTTTTTCCAAATGATATTATATTAGAAAACATTTTTTATCTCTGATTATAATTAATGATGAATAATTATACGTTATTATGTATGTTGAGCTGAAGATTAATGTTGAAATGAACTCTTTTCGAAATTGCGTTTGAATAGATCTTACAAGACAAGATTTCTTCACAGAAATTAAGAAATTATGGTACTGGTATAATTATGTATTTTACCAGTTATATGGAGCTCTCATTAGTAAAATGTTTCATATTTCTAATATTCTTCAATTTGAAAACTTTTCTTGGAGACTTACATATCTCAGTTGTGATGGCTTTAATTATATTTTTATGTACCCCTATACACACTTTATTATTTGTATAAATCGTAATGTACATTCCTAAAATATTCTAGCAAAGCAATTTCGACTTTCTTGATAATAAAAAGTTATAAACACTAATGATGCTGCTCCACAGAATAATAACCTTCCCTTTAATAGGATTTTCTTCTTCAAAGTTATTTGGTTTTTTTAAAAACTCACTCTTCTCCGAATTTTCATTTGATTTTCTTTTGATGTTGTTACATCGTGCTTTACTTTAATATTCAAAAAATTTCTTTATCTTGCTTCCGGGGATAATAAGATGTGTAGATACATTCTTACGTACCATTCATATATATATTTTGCGTGATAATTTTTGGGAAATGTTGTTTTCCATTTGTCACAGAAGGTTTTCTATTTATAGCACATATTCTCTAAGTAACGTGATATGATTACATAAAACACCTCATTATAAATTAATTGTATATTTCTGAACCATCCACGAAGTATTAAATCAAAATTGTGAGTGTCGAAAATAATCTTGGCTGTTTCATTATGTTTGCTAATTCGATAAAGGAATTTGACACTTTTACATTTACGAATACCTAACCACAATAGATATGGGATATACGAAATTTGTCATTCCATTTGTAACGCATAGAGCTGGTACACCAAAATAGATTGGACACCCGCACATAATATTACAAGTTATTTTGATCTTTGGATGTCCATCCGTCCGTCCGTCCTTCTTTCGACCGTCCGTTCAAAAGCTCGAGAAAGCGTTTTCTTAGAAAGCTAAAATTTTGTACACTTTCAAACGGACTAAATCGGGCAACCCTTTCCTGATGTTTTTATTGTACTGAAAAAATATTTAAGAATATAAAATTCTATGGATTAGGTCAAACTTGCACATCTAATTATCGTAAGAATTGGGCCTAGACCATTTCTAGCTTTTTTTCTTGTTTTTTAATTAATTTTCTCTTACTTACAGCTCTGTTAATATAAAATGTTTAGACAACATGGCAAATATGATTTTTTAAGGTTTTAGAAAATTGAAAGAAAGATTTAAAATAGGAGTTGTGCTCAAATTGTTTATCTCCTGCGAAGGCTAACATAGACAGAAAATCAAATCAAATCAAATTTCTTCAAGTATTAAACATCTTTTATCAGTACTACAAAACAATATGGTAAAAATTCAAAAATAAATGCTAACTAAATTAAACTAAACCAAGTGTTCTCAATTGAAAGTGAAGTGAAGGTCTTTAGTAATATTTATGAATTAAAAGAAAAAGAAAAGATTATTAAATAAACAATAACAAAAAGAATAGAGAAATCGAAACAAATTCACCCTTATTATAGTTTTCGACTCACCGAAGTGACAAGCTGCGCAGTCACTCTCACTTCACTTTCCTTTTCGCATTATCGTTGTCGAACGGTGTGACGTGACATTTTTCTTCGAAGCCTTATTAGCGTTGTCACTTAAAGTGACAGATAGCGTCAGGGCAAGGTATATAAAAACAAGACATGCCCATTAAAGTTTTAGCACATTGCAGCTGATAGTCTGTGACGTAATTCTGTGACTAATGTTTATACATTTTTATAGGAAAGACAGAGAGAGGAGAGCGAGTATTGTGTTCTCTGTACCGTACTTTCTTATACATTTTCAGAATATATCGTCACTAATGGCGGAACGTATTTCGTAATGGGAATACCTTGTATTCTATATACCTTGGCGTCAGGGTATAAATTATATTTGTACACAAAAGTGAGGTTTGTCTTATTTCGTGCTATTGTTGTGATTTTTAAAAGTGTTTAAAAGAAAAAAAATTATAAACGCGATGTATTCTGCGTCTTTGAGCCCTTTAGCTATAAAAGGTTACTTCACCATAAAATCTATCATGACTTCAGTTGTTTTTTGTTGTAACTTTTGCACTAAAAATGCAAAAAAGTTTAATTTATGTAAAAAGCTATTGAATTTTATGTTTTAATGCACAACTTAAAAAACCATCATAAAATTTATCTTTTTCAGCTTGCATTCTCCTTTTCCTTACCAACATAACACGTCTGTCACTTACAAAAACCAAATGAGTGAAATTCTCACTTTACTTACATCGACATTTGCCTACTTAACACGACAACAGTAATACGTCCAAAGTCGTATGTTTCGACCCAAACGTAAAGCAAATCGACAAAAATCACGAAAAGTACGACATGACCATCCCCAATTGTTTTTAAATTTTACATATTTGGAGCGTTTGTGAAAATACAATTTAAAACTTTTTCTTCTACAATGCGTATTTCGCGAGCTATGGCATTTTCAAAATTTTGCAAAAATGCTGTCCTGTTCTTCTTTAAAAATTCATATATATTTTTCTATTTATGCTACGACAGTGAAATATGACTCATTTTAAAGATACGATCTAAGAAAAATCGTAAAAGTACACGAGAAAAAGAACATCAAGGATAAGAATTTTATCCTTTATCCTTAAACATCCTAAAAGACGTACTTTTGATTTTGTTAATTCTTTTATATTTTATACCTTATACTATCCACTAAAACATATTAAAATTTCAACTTGGGATCTCGACGGAATCAAGGAGTAAAAAATCAAGAAAGTATCAAAAAAATACATTTATAACTAGCTACAAATAAAAAACAATGTTTCTATACTGGGTGTCCCAGATGTGTTCTTGCATCTGAAGGCTAAGGATAGGCCATTCTTAGGCAAGCAAAAAAAATTTATAGGATCTGAGGGAAAAGTCCTTACGGTATTCGACATAACGGGATTTAAAAATATTTGGGTATGGTTTTATATATCACCCTGTAACTTACTAATATTCCAGCCTATGATGATGATTTATAACTTTGTTGACTGACAACCGTTGGACCTCTCCAATATAAAAAATTGGTGTTGATGACGAGTTTTTTGATAAATATAGTAGTTAAAAAAACCGAGTTAAAAATCCGTTAAACTTGTTGAACCATAACTTCAAAACGGAGAAGAGGAAGGGTAAAATGTGTACCCCATTGGAGAGGTCCAACGATTGTCAATCTACAAAATTTTAAATCATCTTCATGGGCTGCAACGTTAAGCAGTTACAGTGTGATATATAAAAACATACCCAAATATTTTTAAAGCCCGTTATCTCGAATGTAAAATTTCCACAAAATTGGTGATGGTCATGTCACACCTGTTGCCTATTTGACATGGAATGACCCATCAGTCTCTATCATTTTTCATACAATATTTCGAGTATAAAAACTTTCAGCAGTATACCATAGAATAGCAAATAACTGCAGGAATGTATACAATAAATTCCTGGTAAGGCCGTGCGCCGCCTATACATGAATTATAGTGTGTTTTAAAGTATATATTTTATTTTTATAAAATAAATAGAAAACTGAAAGCATTCCAACATAAAGCAATCAAATGTCATTCCGTTGAATTAATTCTCATCTGTTTGAAGTTGAAGGTGCGCTCCCGGGGGTGTATACTCAGTACCTTTCTGCAAAGAACAATCAAAAATTTTGGGTGTGAGTAAAATCAATATTTTACTCAGTGAGTACTTATCCCTAACCACGCGCAATCACTCATCAATACCTTCGCGATTCCAACATCAATTCACCCGTACACACCATGGTATATGCCAACATGTTTTGTAGTTTGAAGCAATGTAGGGCACGGACATACCAGTGCTATTTGTTGATGTACGTACATACCTGTGCTCAAGATCGACAACAAATCCACGGGTATTGGTTAAGATCACAATTCAATCACATATCACCTTTAATTCAATCAATCACGAACATAAATCTAACTTATATCAACATACACACACTGCACCCACACTTCACCCACCTTATTAATATTTTAAACACTTGAAAATATATCCTTAATTAAAATCAAAACTCTTAAATTTCGGACTCCGTATTCGTTCCGTGACACTACTCGAATATCGAATTCTATGCCGCCTGGCCATCCTTCGACCATTGCTCTCCCATCTTTTCCTTTATTTTTCCATAAACCCCATAATAAAATATACTACCTTTTCTGGGATTTCAGTAAGGAACGGATAAGGCAGGGATGTTCATGTACTGCCGTCCTGCTAGTAAACATAAATCCTCATGAAATTCATAGGAATTTCATGATTAATGGAGGTCAGCGCAGTAACTACATTTTGTTTTTTTTAAGCTCTTTTTAGTTTAAGAAATTCTTACCTTCACTTACTCTTTTTGCATGTTGACACATGCTACCAACCCTGACATCGAAATTTCATCAAATCTATATAAATTGGTGTTAAAACAGATTGTGGCTATCATGGCTATGGGGATATGACAGTAACTTTTCATAATTCTCTCCTAAAGAAAAATTTCGCTACTGAAAACAGCAGGCTTACAGTGTGTGTTCAAGATTTCTGGTGTAATTGCTTCGGAAAATAGCAAAGCCATGTACATTAGACTTACTGTAGGATATTACTTTAAAGAAATAAACAGCTTCAAAGACAACTTTAATGTGGATGACTTGAGGATATGTACACGGTTCTTGTACTTTAAACTTTGTGTGGATTTATAATACACATATACTACATAGTATATAGCAAATATGTATATACCTGCAGCTTGTTTACAGTCGGAAATTTTGTTGAAATATTTCCTTGTTAAAAAGGGTCCTTTTCAAGATTTATTTGCAGTACGTTATCATCTTATCTCCCCTAATGCATTCATATACGTATTTCCACTATGTAGATATATACATAATTTGTTATTAACCCCAGTTGCTGTCAAAACAGCTGAAAGTTTTCTTTGCAATTTAAATTAAATTGATGACAATACAATTTTACCATTTATCCAGAATTTGCTTCTAATCTTCAAAGACAACTAATCAAGCTCAAGCTGAAAGTTGAGAACTCAATGGCATTTTAGCAAATTCATTTTTGAATTTTTCTGCGGTTTCTCTCTGTTATCCATTTCATATTTTTCAAGATTAAAAAAAAACTTGTCTTAAGAGGAGTCAGTACTTAGCAAAAGTTTCAATTTGATACCAGCGAGCCTATAGGCAATAAAATTTACTATACGTCGGTGTGTGTCCTGAAAGTGAGAAAAATCATATAAAATTAGCCTAGACCTAGACCACCGACCACATTAGAGACATCTAGCGTAAAAGACAGAAACCCAACATGTGACAATTTAAGACGAAAAATGAATATTTGCAGTTCAAATAAATTGAAAATTTGTAACGAGAATTAATCTCCTAAATTTTGTTTGCACATAATTGTTAAATATACTATTTTGCTTTGTATTTTAAAAACTTTCAACGAAATATTGCAATTTCTCGTCGGTGAAAAATCGGGAGAAAAAACAATTACGTCGAAACTCGATTATCCGTGGTTCGATTAACCGGAAACTCTATTATACGGGATGAGTTATATTTCCGACGATATTTTTATTTCTCTCCATTGTTCGTGAAAAACTCTATTATCCGGGATTAAAAATCCGGTAATATTGAGAAATAAGAACGAAAAGAGTTGGTATGCTTAGTTCGAATTGATCATTATCATGCGCAGAAGTTACATTTATACCCATTTAAGGTCGTGATAATAATTCATAGTTCCAACACTTATAAACAGATGTAAAAGATTAATGTACCGTTGGAATACCAACTGTATTTAAATAAATAAATAAATATTTTAGATATTCAGTGAAGAATCCAACCTTCTCATCCACCTAGTGACAGCTAAATACATTGTCCCAGTGAACAGACTATCATAATCCAGATTGTTGTAATCGCGGTAAGCAAATTATGTAGGATCCTATGAAATTAGTTATAATCATTTTTACTGTCCGAAGAACCGTTCAAGAAATATATGCGAAAAAACACTTCAACGATCAAACTTGCACTGATTGGTGACTATACGAAATTACATACGGGTATTTATCTAGGGTATCATAAGAATTGGTCTTACTTAGACCAAGTCTAGCTTTATTACTTGTTGCTAATTATTTTTAAAGTTTCCCATCAAACTCTCAACAAGCCCAATTTCTCAGGGAATAAAATGAATATTTGCATTTTATTCTTAAGGTTTTATCACTGTCCGTTTAAATTTCGCTTGATAGCGTTGGTACCCATAAGTTAGTAAATTTCGTAGAAGAACAGAGCATGAAGAAATAAAGAAGAACTCACTTATTATCAACCAAAGAATAATCTGTTTTATTTAGAATTCCTCCAGCAGCAGTAACTAGGGCGATAGTCAATTTGAGTTTTTGGATATGTTTGGTATTTGCAAGACCGAAGCAATGCTCTAGTTTCGAAAAAAATTAGAGGACATTGAACTTGTGTTTATATTTAAGATATATTTTTAAATTTTTGGAAGCAGCAGCTAAATAGAGCGAGGTTGTAGTACATCCGGGCCTATTGCTTCAGATGTAATGGAATAAATACAAGAAGGCTTTTAACTAAGACACAAATCAAAGTTTAATGTAAAGAAGAAATCCGATGTCATGAATACCTATACTTCTACTATACTTCCTCTAGCCAATCAGCAGACATTTATAGGAGAGTAGAATAATAATTATTTGTAAAAGGGAGGAAATAATTCTAATTTGTAAGAAATAATAACGCATAAGGAAGATAACAACAACATAATCACCAAAACACGTGGTCAAAAGCATTATTAAAAAAAAACCTGAATGGATTTAATATTTTCATGTGGTTTTTTTAACCAAGTATGATAAAAAATATAATTCTTTATTTAATTTTTTTACATATCGCAACACCCGTTGCCCTGATTGTTCTGCCATTATTTCATTCTTATATTAATTCTCTTCTTGAAGTGAAATTACAAATATGAATTTCTTTTCTAAAGTCAGAGATGTATTTATGCATAAAGTAACAAGTACATCAACATAAATATAAATTCTAATTTTTCACTATTTAAGCAAATTTTAATGGAATTTTTGCCAAACAAATTTATTCAAATTTAAAGCACTTTTGATGTGGGAAACAATATCTTTCGTCTCTTCCGAGTCCATCAATAAATAAATAATAAAATCGAATTTCTCATATGGGCGAAGAGGGATGACTGCGCAAATATTATTTCCCTAGACATGTAATTTTGTATGCATATCACACAGTTTCGCAGACTTTGTGTAGTTTTGGAAACTCATCAACAAGCCCATAAAAGAAAACACGTTACTATGAAAAATAGTCTTCGGAGATGTAAAATTTCGAGTATATTAAAAAATATGCAATTGCTTCCTTGGGGAATTTTTTATGTAGTTCGGGAGGATGAAAAATTTAGTGTCTTTGTTAACACTGGCAAAGGCTTAGTGTCTTAGTGGCTTTTAAAAGCTAATAGCAACCGACTTATTTCTGGATCAAACAATCCTTATGAATGAGGCCCACTTTAAGTCAAAATTGTTTATTAAAAAATTTACTTTCTTACTAGACTTGCAAGAGTACTTAAAAAGATAATTACAGTGTCTACCTAATCTTCATATGCTTCCGCATCATACATTTTTCCCCGAGTAGCACTTGTGTTCACACTAGAGAATTTTCTCTACTAACTAATTCTACAGTAAAGCTTATGTGGAACTCCACAATAGTTTTACACTACATACCAAGTGTTTTCTGCCGTTGTTGGCTTGGTCGTAAATAATTTAAATTATAGTAAATTCTGACTTGCAAATAATAATATAGGTAGGTACATTGATTTTATCAACCCAGACAGTATTCAGTTAACTTGAAACAGTTCCTGAATTTTGTAATTGTGATGACTGTGGGCCAGTGTTGGTCAAAATGTAATCTGATTAACGATTAACAATTACAATTAACCATGTAATCTGTAATCAGATTACTTTGTAACAGATTACTAATACAATCCATTTCCATAATTACATAACGTTATCGATTAACGTGTAGTGTGATTAATTTGATTACACATTAATCGATTTCATGTTAATTCTCTACGTTAATTCGTACGAGAGCAATACTATTTTCTTTCAATTCATTTCATTATATTAATAATTACTTGTAAGTAATATACGAAGTAATCTATTACAATGTAATTAGATTACAAAATATGTAATTATATTGTAACAGATTACACATTTGATAGATTACATATTCTCTCATAAGTAATCTGATCGAAATAATACAATTTAATTAGATTACTTGGTAATTTGACTAAACTGTAATGGAATTATTAATTAAATTACAATCGATTATTTATTTAATTATTTAATTTATCTTCTTCGTTTGCAATTGTTAATTTTAGTTTCTGTGAATCTTTGTTTGACTGATTTCCCATAACTGCCCAGGCTTGCCTGTAATTAATCAATTAATAACTAATTTATCTTCTTTGTGGAAGCTAACATGGCTACTTGTAAAGTCTGCGCCTCAAAGAGAACCGATGACTTGGTGGCCTGTGATGGAATTTGTGGTTCCACGTTGCATGTTTATAACGCAGCACTAGAGCTACTTCTTCGGGCTTTACAACTAGCTGTGAATGTGCAGAAATTAAGCCCTGCCACACTATAAGACTGATAAAGAGCATTATTGAACGTCTTGATGCTTACTCTTCTGTGTAATCTGTAATAGCCGACAAGGTCAACACCTTTTTTGCAATAAATGGTCGGGTCTTGAGCTTTTTTCTGATGACCTGAGTTCTCTGAACTGTAAGTCGGACCGAATTATTGATCTTATGGATACGCTGAGCTAGATGTCGACTACATTGCTTGAAAAATCTCATACACTTACATCAAAAGTACTGAATTTGTCCAACTCTATGGAGGATCTTCAGTCTCTCTTTGTACACGATTACTCAAGATTGCTTCAAGTGCTAATAACGCCTCACTCATGCTTCTCTTCGATGACGTTCGATGCGGAATAAGGCGAGTTGAACCGGATATAGGATATTGATTATCAGCTGTTACTGAGAATTCTAGGCTTATAAAATCCATTCCAGTTGATGTAAGAAATTTAACTCTTCTATCTAACAAACCGGCTCTCAGGTGACGAATAATCATAAAAATGAGCGACAACAGCCACAAGAAAACAGACAGCAACATTACAAACAGTAGCAACAGCAACCACCGCAACTACCACAGCAACAACAACAGCAGAAGCAGCAACAACAACAACTCAAACAACATGAACAACAGCAACATCAACAGGAACAACAACAACATCTAAATCAGCATCAGCATCCAAGATCCAAATCCTGATGTTATTTCTGTGCTCGGAGGAGGTATTCTAATCGCGCTAAAGATTACTTACAGCTGTTCCAAGATAGATATTCCCAATCTATCCCTGTCTGAATACCTATGCATCAGTATAACAATTCGGACAAAAATACTCCTATACATCAGTATAACAATTGGGACAAAGATACTGTACATTCTAGCTGTCAACATACCTCCTAGCAGTCTGTCTGCTTCATATGATGCTGCTGTAGAATATGTGTTCGAGCTGGCGCTGGACTCGGATAATATTATTTTCCATATTTTTTAATTACATAATGATACTTGCTAAAATTGATAGCCCATGCTTCACTATTGAAACGAAATCTGTTGACTCCATGTCCAAGCTGGACCCTGATAATTCTGCTGGGCCTGATGGGATACCCCCTATTGTCTTAACATTTTAATTAACATTTTTAATTAATATATAACTGCGGCTCGGTAAAATTCTTAAGTTATGGAAGGAGTCATTTATTGTTCCATTTTTTAAGTCCGGTAAAGGGCAGCTTGTTACCAACTATCGTCCTATTGTTAAACTGTCTTTTATTCCCAAACTGTTCGAAGCTTCTTTATATGAATTCTTGTATTTTCGTTGTATTGTAGTGGAACTCTTAATCCTCATCCGCATGATTTTATGAAGGGAAGATCAACAACAACAAATTTGCTCCTGTTTACATCTACCTGTATCAATTCGTTTGAGCGTGGTTGCGAAACTCACTGTTTTTATACAGACTTCGGCAACGCTTTTGACAAGCTTCCTCACTCTCTATTGTTATTTAAATTGCGATCTTTAAGTTTTCCAATGTGGTTGTTGAATTGGGTATCAACCTTCCATAAGGATCGTAAACTTTGGATTCAGTTCCGTTTTGCTGTGTCTAAAGAAATAAGGGCTTACTCCGGTGTTCCACAGAGCAGTCACTTAGGGCCCCATCTCTTTATTATTCATAAATGATGTTTCCAATGTAGTTACCAAATCTGATTTGCTGATATACTCAGAATGATCTAAAACTATATAAATCTATCGACTCGCATTGCGACTATATTAAATTGCAGGATGACCTGGACAGACTACTTGTTGAATGATGTGAAAAAAGTTCTGTCATTTTAAACGTTGATAAATGTATGGCCACCATTTTCTCTCGTAAGAGAGTTCCTTCGAATGTTGTCTATTTTATGAATGGGTTATTACTTTCGAAAGTTTATAAAATAAGTGACTTGGGGATATTGTTTGACTGGAAACTCATCTTTAACTTCCACATAGATCGCTCGTTAATAAGGCAAGCTCAATCTTGGGCTTGTAAAGCGCTGGGCAAAAGAATTAGATGACATCTATATTACTAAAACTCTTTTTACCACTCTTGTTAGACCCATTTTGGAATATGCCGGTCCTGTCTGGCCTCCCTCTTACAAAAATCACTCCGATCGTATTGAGAGCGTGCAAAGGAGATTTTTACTTTTTGTCCTATTAGGTCTCGAATGGAAGGATGAACTTAATTTTCCTCCCTATAACGAAATATTTAATTTGATATACCTTCCTACTATTGATACTCATAGAAAAATTTGTGATATTAGCTTTGTATTTCAGCTTGTGTAGGGTGACATCGACATGCCTTTGATGCTTGAGAAAATTAATTTCAATTCAAGATCTCGACACTTTCGATCTAATGATTTTATTTATTTGTGTTCCCATCGCACCAACTATGGACCCTTTGAGTCTATGACTAGAATGTGTGTACTTTTAGATTTTCATATTAATAAGACTTAATTAAGAAAAATCTTCAATAATTGTTCTGTACTTCTAGCTTTAATTTAATTATTGTGTCCTGGGACTGGATTCTGATCAGAAACAAATTATAAATGACAATTACTTCGTGTTTTATTTCCGAAAATGCGATTCTTACAATATGACTTCATCCATAAAATGTGACATTTAGCGATAAAATGTGACTTATTTTCGAAAGGCCGATTCAAAAAAAAACTGGGTGACATGACAAATGACTTTTTTTCATGACAATTTTTGCAACCGAAGTCACTTAACCCTTGCCGTAGTGACTTTTGTCAAATTCAAGTGGTATATATATTGCCATAGCAACAAGTAATATCAAAGATGTCAAGTATAAAAAATAATAAATATTTGCATTCATTATATTATTATACATTATTGTATTATTGAAAAAAAAATCTGTGTCTGAAATAAGACTCGCCTCCTGGATGTGATAACAGATGTCGCTTGTGTCATTTTGTAGCGCGTAACACTGCCCCCTTCTTAAAATTGTTCGTCCCGAACAACAGGTGGTTCACGGTCTTGATGGTCGTAGTATTTACACAAACGATCCAGGTGAACGATTTTCCGTTTACCTCTTGTACCACGCTGAATCCTGTATACTACGTCATTAATTCTAGTTACCACTGTATAGGGTCCTTCGCACTGTTGTTGTAATTTTGGAGAACGTCCCTTACGTCGTTTCGCGTTGTACAGCCAAACAACGTCACCTTTATTAAACCCTGCTGAATTAGCACGTAAGTCATAGCGGGTCTTCATCCCATCAGTATTTACTGCTAATTTTGCTCTCGTTTCCTCGTGTACATCAACTAGTCGTTGTCTAAGCTCCGATACATAGTCGTCTGGTAACTTTTGTTCGCCTCTGGGTATACCAAACTTGAGGTCGCCTGGTAAACGTATTTGTCTTCCGAATACGCCCTTAGCTGGAGTTTGTCCGGTCGTGTTGTGAACAGCTGATCGATAAGTCATTAGGAACAAGGGAATTTGTCGATCCCAATCGCGTTGATGATAGTGGACCACTTTCTTTAAATGCTCGACCAATGTTCTGTTGAAGCGCTCTACCATGCCATCCGATTGTGGATGCAGAGGAGTTGTTCTGGTGTTTCTTATTCCCAGCATTTTACACATATCCTGGAAAGTCCATGATTCGAAGTTCCGTCCTTGGTCCGAATGAAGTTCCTGAGGTACACCAAATCTGCTGACCCAATTCATTATTACTTGTTTCGCAACTGTGTTTGCCTCTTGATTAGGGATTGCATAAGCTTCAGGCCATTTACTGAAATAGTCAATAGCAACTAATATGTAACGGTTACCGTTATCTGTTTGTGGAAAAGGTCTAGCGATGTCTATGGCTATCCTTTCAAATGGGGCTCCTACATTATACTTATGCATTTCTCCTCTGCTTCTGTGTGGCGGTCCTTTGCAAGAAGCACAGATAGTGCATCTACGGCACCACTCCTCCACACCCTCTCGCATATGTTACCACTAAAACCTTTCTCATATTTTGGAAATTGTTTTATTCACCCCCAAATATCCTCCAGATGATCCACTGTGCATTTCTTCTAGAACATCTTTGACCTGGGATGCTGGCACGACTGTCTGCATTCGGAATGACTCGTTGTTACTTGCTTCCCACTTGCGTTTTAATATAACACATTCAACGTGAAGAGAATTCCATTGAGACCAGTAGCTCTTCAGTTTCTCACTCCTCGCCGAGATATCTTTCCATTGCAGTCTTTCCATGTCTTCTTTCCAAGCAAGAATAGGTGATATGTCTGGATCTTCCCATTGTGCTGTTCCCAACCCGTCGATGGTTCCACCGTTATCAGCTGTATAATTGCCTTTGTTACTTTTTCTTCCACCCGAACGCAATGTTTGCATTCAAGTTTGCATGCACGTCGCGAAAGGGCGTCTGCATTTCCATGGATACGTCCTCTTCGGTGTTGGATTTCAAAGTCATAAGCTTGGAGTCGCTCTATCCATCTCGCCACTTGCCCCTCAGGGTTCTTAAACTACAAAAGCCATTTAAGCGCTGCATGGTCTGTACGGAGGATAAATTTCTGCCCGTAGAGATATTAATGGAAATGTTTTGTTGAATTTACAATAGCAAGTAGCTCTTTTCTTGTAGCACAATAATTTCTCTCTGATTTTGAAAGTGCTTTGCTATAAGACGCTACTGGCACCTCTTCACCATCCTCCTCCTGTGAAAGCACTGCCCCGATACCTACATTGCTGGCATCCGTGCCCAATATAAAAGTTTTTCCCAACTTTGGATAGTGAAGTATACTGGAGTTTCACAGAGTTGCTGCTTTAAATTCTCGAAACTCCCGTTACATTTCTCCGACTATATGAACGGCTTTCCTTTTTCTGTAAGTTGATGTAGGCTCCTTGCTATATCTGCAAAATCTTTTAGCAATCGCCTGTAGTAGGTAGCTAGACCGAGGAAACTCCTTAATTGATGTTTGTCCTTCGGAACTGGCCAATTTTTGACAGCTGCTATCTTTTCTGGATCAGTTCTTACTCCTTGTGATGAAAATATGTGCCGCAAATATTTACTTCATTTTTAAATAGAGCGCATTTATTGGTGCTGAGCTTCAGTTGCGCATCTCTCAGTCTTTGAAGTACGTCCCGTAAGTTGTTTTTATGTTCCTCGAGTGTCCTTCCGATTACTATTATGTCATCTAAATAGACAAGACCTGTTTTCCAGGTTAATCCACGTAAAACACATTCCATGAGTCGTTCGAATGTGGCTGGAGCATTACATAATCCATAATTCGTTATAAGTATAATGAATGTGGTTCAACCATTTATTATATAACGAATTTGTAAAAACCATTCGTAATTCAAGAATATGTCCCTGGTCTAATCGTGCTCATTTGTGTTTTAAATCTCATCTACAATCGGATATCCATCCATACGCGTAATAATAATTTAAATTCTCCTATAGGAAAAACGACAACATTTCAAGTTGTAATTAACACATAATACATCTTTACAATAAAATTGGAAATAGTGTTAATTAGTAAAACCCTATTAAACTGAAGGGCAGACAAAATTCTGTTAAAATTCTACGTACACGCAATAGTCCAGCATACGATTCATGTTGTCACAAATGTAATGGGGTCTCATGTTTTACATTTAAAACTGCATTGCTGCAATAAAAATGACAAAATTCTCGTTTTAATTCACGTGTAAATTTTTTGTAGAAAAGGAAAGTGGTCACGGAAATTTGTATTTTTCGGGAAAATGATATTTAAAGTAATGTGAAACCATTTTCATTTATTTGTGCAACTGACACCTTTATGCATGTTTATTTCAAATTTATTGTTGTGAAAACTGTTTAACGAGATGTCAGGACTTGAAAGTTATGCTACAGACAAGGGTGAATATAAAGGGCTAAAGTCTTCCAACTCATAAACTTGCAGCCAAAAATAAAACTTTACCAATAAAATTTAAAATTCATTTCCGATTGTGGAGAATTATAAAAATCTATATAAAATCAGATTGGAACAAAATTTTTATTTTGTACTGTTACTAGGGTTCAGGGCAGCTGTCGAGAGAAACTGATGGACATAAAAGCGTTACGGACAAAATTTTGTTTCAACAAACGACATATTGAGCATAAATACATACAAGAATTTGCCGAAATAAAATCAAAATGTCACTAATATGACTCTAGAAGCGGACAGGATAGATTCCTACAAAAGCCACGAACTTAACGCTTAAGCTTAAGGACGGAGTTCGAGTAAAAAGTGACATTTCCATATAAATATTACCGCTGGTAAAATGCCAAGCAAAAGTTTTACTGAGGTCTTTACTAGTCACTGGAATATATGTACTAGTTACGGGGTTCACTGCTAAAATGTGCTATATTCTCTATTATAAGATAGATGGCACTTTGTAATTTTACTGATAATTTTAATGTGCGTAGCTAAAATGCTGGTAAAATTTTGAGATTTCTTTGATTGTTGACAAAGCGAATTTATTTAGTTTTTCCATGGATTTCCTTGACAATACACAATCTCGTCGTCGATTTGATTATTTATATTAATTATAAATAATAATCACTTAAAAGTTTTAAAGATAATTCCGATTAATTGTGATTTGAATAGCTGTCATTTCGTTTTCTCCACACAAAACTTACGTCAACTTTTTACCAGCGTTAAGCGTGAATTACAATTACGAGTGATCAGTCGACTACGACTTTGCCCAAATGGTAAATGCATGTGGTAAGATACAATTGCAACTTCGACTGCGACTGCGACTGAAACTAAAGTTTGCTCAAAGTGCAAAGTTGGTGTTGGCTGTGGCCAACTTCAGTTCAATGATCACAGAAGTCGGGACTTCTGGTTTGTTCAAACAGCTGAAGCTTTAATTTAATTACAAATTTTACCTCAGCGTCGACCTCGACTTAAAATCAAGTCGCAGTCGACGGATCAGTCGTAATTGTAATTCACGCCTTAGAATGCTATTTTTTGGAGGCCACGTTAAATTTTACCAATACCCGAACTCCATAATGCTTTAAAATAAAATAAAGGTGCAAGTCAGATCTTATATATCTGTTATTTGATATTAATATTTTTTTATTGTGTTACTCTTGCTCTGTATAAATATTATTTATGCACCTACACTTAGTACACTACACTTATTAGTAATATCATAATGAAAATGATATAATGAACAAAATTAGAATGAAACTTGTCGAAAATGACTACGCATTATGATCATTATGCCACCTAATTTTGTCGGAAAACTACTAATAAAATATTTACAATTTCTGTACGAATTTTGTAAATCCCATAGACACACATCTTGTGAACATGTTTGTTACATTATTCTGTCAACAGATGACACTATTTGGACGCAAATTCAACATATCATTTTGATATATCTACTCGAAAAAAAATGATTGACTCGAAAAAATGGATTTTCGTATGAAGCGAAGTGTAAAATCGTTTTTTATTATAAGGGTAAATATTAAAAGAGAAAATCAACTTTCAGAATGAGACAAAAGTTATCAGATGGGAGATGGGAGTATTGCCGTAATCCTCCTGGAAAAGAGTTCGAGCACAAATACACAAAGCCAACAGTGAAATTTAAATGTGGCTCAATAATGCTTTGCTGGTGGTTTCGAATGGAATGGTGTTGGTCCAATTTACCGAGGGGAAGGTAAAATAGATCAGAATCAGTACTCTTGTAGCCTACAGCAACTGTTCAGGTTGTTACATAACTCAACCATGGTTTCTTTGATTTATTGGACCTAAAAATATAAGAAAAAGAGGAAACAAACAATTATACAGATCTCATTTTGCTGCTCGAGGAGAAAAGAAATTATTTAAGTTCCTTCAAGTATTTCAATGAAATAAGCATAAAGTAAACCAGATAGAAGCAATCAAATTCCAAAACTTAATATTAATTCAAAAAACTTTTACACTTTGGAATGTTGAGTATGGTAAAATAACAAGTAAAATAAAAACAAACATTTTATAAATTTGATTAAAAAATTTCAAAAGTACTTCATATTCGTTATTAACAAAATGTTAAAATTTGCGTAACTTGTTGAGGATTTCAGATTTATATTCTCCCCACACAGTAAAAAATTTGCACAATTGTTGCCACAAAACTTAGGTATTTTTCCCTAAAATGGGTGGAAAATTCTTTAAAATGTAGGGAATATTCCCTTAAATTTTAGGAAATAGGTTAGGGAATATTCTCTAAATTTTACGGAAAAATACCCAAGCTTTGTGGCAACAATGTGTGCATATCTTGCAGTGCATATGTTGTTCTACTTCAGGGTCATTCGAAGGACTAATTATGTAAAATTGACAAAACTTTTGCAATATTTTCACAACTATAAAAATTGCAAAATATAATTGTTGTGTGATGTGAATTTGCACAACAATTTCCTAATCAATTGAAAATACAAGAATGCACATTCTGCATTCTTGCATTATTCAATTGACCCAAAACCCATCGCTCAATTAATAAATCACAATAAATGCGATCGATTGATTAATTACAATTAAGCAAAAACATATGCTAAACAAAATATATGTCACAACCTTAAGAAGTGACTGTAATTGTTTACATGCGTTTGTTTACATTTTTGCAACCAGCATAATACGGGTCAATTATATTGCGTTACATCTTTCTGCCGGTGTTAAGCACATAAGTGCAAATAAGCGGTTTAGTTTTAACGTGTTTAATGTACATTAATATTAATTTAGTTTAAGCTAGCAAATCGACGATTGTATAAATTAAGTAGTGACACTCGAATAAAGACAGTTTGATTTTAACAGTAATCAATTGATTTAGTCAATCAAAAACAGCAAGTAGTCTTTTAACTTGGTGACTGCTATTTTTAGCTGCACCTTTCAAGTTGGCATCTGCTAGATTCGCTGTTCCTAAAGAGACCTGCTTTATTAAGCTTCTCTAGGAGATCTACCTAATGGCTGCCTCCCATCACCGCTTCATTAGTGCACGAGAAATATAATTACTACAGTTATTATGACACTAAATTTTGTCTGGGAGCGACGTGGATTCTATGAAGAATATCACAGAAGAGTTGCAAAACGGCTTTTTAAATCCAAAAAAAAAAATTTTTATTTCATCGAATCAACTTTAACATTAATTAATTATGAAATATAAATATTTTAAACGACCGCGGTTTCGGATAGTGCGTCCAACTTCAGGTTTTATTAACAACTAAACTAAAATACTTAAGTCTGGAGGTAAATGTTACACATTAAAAAATATACATAATCCTTCACATACAGATATAATATGGACAAATTATACTAACAGATATGAGCAATACAAGGTAAGTGAGAAACATTACATTATACATTCAACTGCAAATTTAGTGAGGGTCTAACAAAGAGCGACTAAATAGACTTGATTTTATTACGGCTTCCTCTGTATTCATTAGTGGTTTTTTTAGTAGTGGCTATAAACAAAGTTTCATAAGCGTCCAGTTTGAATTTTTGACGTACTATTTTAACGATGTCGGGATCCGGCGAGAGTTTGTGACCGGTGATATACATATGCAGAGCTACACTTGAATCACTGGTACTATTGTTTATGATCGCTTTCCTGTGTTCTGTTGCTCTTTTGTGAAAAGTACGTGAAGTTTGACCGATATATATGTAATCACAGTCTTGACATTGTTCGCGATAAATGCCTGATTCCGAAAATTTGCTTTTAGTATCCTTAAACTCACAAATCGATTTACCCAACTTATGTGTACTCCTCGTGATGAGATCAATATTATGTTTTTTAAAGATATTTTTGAGTTTATTTGTAATTGTGTGGTAAAAGGGCACACAAATACTGAACTTTGCACTCTTGTCTATTATTGGTAATAGTGTTGTTACCTGCTTAAAGTCTTGTTTCTCCCGGTGTTTTCGAATAATGTCTGTTGCAAATTTCGTGCTATACCCATTTATTTTAGCTGTCTCGATGATGAAGATTCAAGATTCAAAGATTCAAAGAAACTTTATTGAGTCCAAAAATACATTTTCCTTTTTTTTAAACAATAGTTTTTTCTTATATCAAATATGAACTGTGGCCGACTGCAAGTATGTCTGGCCAATCTAAGTCTATTCAAGTGAGGGCAAATACCTCTTAAACATTTTTTTTTCTCAAACTTATCCTTACAAAGGCTTAAACACTGGCAAATTTATTGGTGTGTGCTTGCTCCCGGCATACAGAATCAATTTGACCTCTTATGGGCCCCTAAATTAATATAACACTTTCAACTAGATAACTTAGTTTCCCCAATAGGGCTGATACATAATTATCACACAGTTAGTTGGCATTGCTGGCTTGCTTGCTTGCTTGTTATTACATATTATGTCTTATTGCTTTTAAATTGTGAACACAAACTTTTATTCCAAAAAACGAGCTCAAGCTGATGAAGACCAGTTTTCGTCGACGCCGATGCTGCAGCAACGTGGAAAAAAAGAGGTTAACCTCTATAGTTACAGGAGGAAGCCTTCTCGAAGAACGGAACGGACAATTGATATGCGTGATTTGTCTGCAGTAGTGGAAGAGACCTTTCGTGAATCATGTTGATTGGAGAGAGGTAGTAATTATCTAGGATTGATTCGTTGCGGTTGAGGCTGTAATAGTTCTAATTAATGGGTTTTGGTAGTATATAAGACGCTCGATAGATTTGTTTCCAATTTTGAGCAAATATTGGGTGAGGGGAGTAATACCTGTTTCGTTGTAAAGAACATTGTTGGAGAAGAATCTCTTGTTGGGTCTTCTGAATTTTCCGGTGCAAAATCTAAGAGTTTTCTTTCAAGCCGATTGAGCTGGATTGCTACATTGGGAGAGATTGTGAACCATGCCATGAAGCCATATGTAATGATAGGTCTTATAAGAGTTTTATATATGAGAAGCTTCGTACTATTGGAGAGGCTTTTTGAACTCAGTAGAGGCTTGAGAATGGCTGTGGCCCCCTTGGCTTTATTGAGGGCATTTCTGGCATGCCCATTGAACCTGAATTTGTTTTGAAGCTTAATACCTAAGTATACAATTTCTGATTTTAGAGGGATATTAATGTTATTAATACTTAGTTTTAATGTTTTACTTTCGCGAACTGCCAGATGATGCCCCTTCCTACTGGCGTTCCTGAAACAGATAAGACTCCATTTATCACTGTTGAGCTTAAGGCCCCAGCTGTTATAGTAATTAAGAAGCGTAGGAATTTTATTTTTGATCTTGGTGAGGGCATCATGCGGGCGTTCGTCACTGGCTAGTAGTATAGTATCATCGGCGTAACAGCTCCCGTCCCTTCCCCCACAGGCTCCTTGAACGGGAAGTCATGTAGGAAGAGGTTGAAAAGCTGCGGTCCCAGAATTGAGCCTTGCGGGACTCCTGAAAGTACCGGTATGGATCCCGAGGATTCATTACCTATGTATATTGAGGTCTTCCTATTAGACAGGAAACTGTAGAGGACTCTCACGAGCCATCTAGGTGAATCAATTTGTAACATCTTGTATATTAGTCCATTATGCCACACGGAGTCAAAAGCTTTTTCGAGGTCGATGTCGAGACATACTGTACACGTTCTATTCCTGAGGTTGTGGTTGATTATGTTGGACACAAGCAAGATGGCCTGCTCCGTAGAGTGGCCTCTTTTAAAACCAAATTGGTTGTTTGGGATTATGTTCCTCTCCTCGCAAGCCTCTTCCAGTCTTTCTGCCAGAATTCTTTCGAACAGTTTTCCGATGTTTGACAGTAAGGAAATAGGTCTGAATTCACTTATTTCTTTAGAGTTTCCTTTTTTAGCTAATGGAATTAGTTTTGCCTGCTTCCATGCTAGGGGGAAGTATCCATTATTAATGCACTGGTTGAACAAACGTGTAAGAACTTTGTCAAGTGCGTCAGGGCATTTCCGAATAATAAAGTTGGAGATAAGGTCCGGCCCGAACGATTTCTTATTATTAAGATTCTTTCTGAGGAGATGGACCTTGTCGACAGATGTAAAACTGGATAGGTCGTTTGGGTTAGAAGCCTTATTGGAGGCTGAGAAGGTTGTGAGATGAAGCCCACGAGGTGATAAGTTGAAGTCATTAATACTGTCATGCACCCGCCCGTTCAGATTTATATCCTGTGTTGGATTTTTTTCTGCGTATAGGCTGGAGAAGTAATTTGCAAAAGCTTCTAGTTTGTCTTCGGTGTTAATAAGGACCTGGCTATTAAAAGTAAGGGTGTCTTTGGAAATGTTAGTTCCGAAATACTTTCTACCGGATATTTTGTTAATTTCTTTGAAAGCTTCGGGTGAAGGGACAATTCTGTTCAGTCTTTGTTTAAACGCATTATTAAGTTCTATTCTAACCCTGTCTTTGATAATTTTGCTGAGACACTGAATTTTAGAGTTTAGTTCCTTGTATACACCATTAGATCTGTTTAGGAATCTGTGAAACGTTCTTTTTAAGGTTCTGAGCCATATGTTCCTGATTCTAAGCAACTTTATGGTCGTGCTTGAGATATTGTGATATTTATGGTAACTAAAGTTATGAGTGACTGAATGCCTCTGTGTACAGGCTAAAATCTCCTTGTTGATATTAGGTATGAACCTATCGATTTCTTGATTTGAGATATTCTCCTCTGCTGGGATGTTAATTCTAATGAGTTTTTGATTTAGGTCATATCTGAATGCTCGCCAATCAGTATCTTTGAAACTAGCGTATGTTTCTGGGGTGAGCTGGAGGGGTGAGAAGTTGACTATATTGAGGTTCATGATGACACCGAAGTGGTCAGAAGGAGATGGTATAGTGATGCAAGAAGGTGCATTACCGTTTCTTGTTGAGGATGCAAGGGAGGACGAAATCAGGAAAAAGTCCAAAATAGAAGAGGATCTTGGGAATGTGGGGCTGTTGGGCGAGATGAGATCCATGGAGAGGAACGGGCCATTATAAAACCAGTTATTTATGGCGTTCCCGTTTCTGTTAATTAAAGTGTCTCCCCAATTTGTGTGTCTAGCGTTGAAGTCCCCCCCGATAATTACTGCGTCGAAGCTATTTGAAAGTGCGAGCAGCCTATCCAGTTCTGCGGCAAGGCGTGTGTTGGAATTGGACGGAATATAAATACTGCCTATCAGAATCTTCATTAGACTGTTTGACTCGCTTCTGAAAGAAATGCACACGAGGCAGGTCGAGAACAAATCGCATTGAAATGGGATGTGTGAAAATTTAAATTTATTGCTGATAATCACCGCAGTGCCTCTACCACTGTCATTACGTACTATGTTATAACCGTTTAGCCTGGGTCTGTGATGATTGCTCAGTCTGGTTTCAGAAAGCAGACAGAACTGAATTTTGTACTGGTCAAGTAAATTAGTAAGCGTTAAGCGTTTATCATGTGTAATTAGAGAATTAATATTCAGTGCGAGGAAATTAATGTTAGTAGCGCTCATTTTGCGACTATAGAGGCTACGAATTCAAGGTAGGTAAACATCCTATCTTCTCTGCTTTGTAATTTAGTATAATTAGGCCAGAATTGGGTGATCCGCGAAATAAGGTCTCTAAAAGGTATATTGAACAGGTTTTGCGATTCAGCCAGCAAGTTGTTCAGTGCTCCGCTTGATGAGTTTTGGACTTCTGAACCACCTCTAAGAGTGTCAGCGAATGAAACGGCAGGGTTGATAAAATTGTTCAACGAAGTATTTGTTGCTGCTTTTCTGCTGTTTGACAGCTTTCTGGCGTTCGTTTTTAGCAATTATCGTTTCTCCATGTATTTGTTAAAATCTGGGCACCCCCCGTAGCTGGCTGGGTGACCAGAGGCCCCACAGTTGGCGCATTTCGGTGCCTGTTTTGTGTCGTTACTTCTATTATCATTGATGCAGACTGCTGAGTCATGCTCCTCTCCACACACCACACACCTACTAGCATATGCGCAGAAATCTCCCGTGTGTCCAAATCGTTGGCATCGGAAGCATCTCATTGCATTTCTTTGCCTCTTTCTTTCCCAGGTGATCGATTGATATAGTATATGCCTAATGGAAACTAGTTCGGCAGTTTTTTCCCCCGCTTCTAATTGGACAGAGAAAATGTTGGTACTTATGCCTAATTCCCTAGTGTGAGCGGTGCTGAAGGCCAAAACCTTGGCAATTTTGGTATTGGGAGCTTTTACTTTAAGCGCAGAGGATATTTCCTCGATAGGTGTATCACTCTCTAGCCCTCTCAGTAGAATAGACGTTTTTTTTACTCTTTTGGAGCGAAGGAGAAGGCTTCCACCTGTGTTATGCGAAATCTCTCCAACAACAACTTGTGAACATTCACGTCATTGACGAAAATCTTGGTCTTCCTGAAACCTACATTGGTAAATTTATATTTTATGCTCTCAGTCTTACAATCTGAGGCTGACGCCTCTATAACTTCAATTAAGATCTTTATGCCTATTCCAAATACAAAGATCGGAGGGCAGAAAGGCGTAGCCTTACTAGCCACATTCTTAATACCTACATTCTTATAAATTGACGGCTTTGAGCCTAATTTATTCAAGTCAATGTTACTATCTACGTTATTGTCATTATTTAATTTTAAACCATTAACATTATCTACAAAATGGGCCACATCAGTGTCCATGTCGTCATCATCGGATAATGATGAAAATCTATTTGAAAAGTTAAAGTTAGACTGAACGTCATTACCTTGTGCTTCCGTATTTGCTTTTCGTTTTTTAGCTTTGTTGGACGCTACTACCTGAGATGCTTTCAACAGTTTAGTTTTCCACTCATATACTTTTGGTGACTTTTGTGTTGCGTCCCCGTTACCGCTTGGTGTTGTCATAACTATATCGTCAGTTCTTCGCAAGTTCATGTTTACAGCATCAAAATGGCCGCCAGAGGCTTCGCTGCCGTCCCCCGTAACCTCAAATTTACGTAGATTTTCCACGTTCTCATCAGTAAGTAGATTCTTTACGCTTAATATTTCGATTTTTCCCTTGCCGGGATTAATTGCTGGTTTCCTTATGTTGACCTCATTAGAGAGCGTCGGATTCATTTTAGCACTACCAGCTTGGTCTGCTTTAACAGGGCACGCCTGCTTGTGTTTCACTATTACAGTGTTTATGAAAACTTTTGAAACTTAAAGAACTTTATGGAAATTTTACTTTAGTAAAATGTACACAGATCTCAGCTTAATTAATTTTTTTTTATACTTTTTGCGCAATAAAAACCTCAAAAACTTTAATATTTATATGAGAAATTACTACACAATTCAGAAAGACAACCATTCTTTTACAAGGTTCCGCCATCTTTTTCCCGGAATCAGGCCTTCGATGATGAAGATGACTACATTATCGTAATCAATTTTACGCATTGGGATCTGGGCTAATCTATGAGCCATTGAATGGAAGGCAGCTTTTTTCTGTTGACCGCAGTGGTAGAAGTCAGAGGTTATAAACCAATTGGTTTTGGTTGGCTTTCTATAAATTGCGAAATTCACTCCTCTCTCTTCATTACGTTGTACTAGTACATCTAGAAAGGGTAGATTTCCGTCTTTTTCTAGTTCTACTGTAAACTTTATCGTGTTATACATTGAGTTTATAAATGTGAGAAAGTTTTTAATTTGTCTTTCGTTGATGATAGCAAAAATGTCATCGACGTACCTCCACCAAACACGGGGCAATCTGCCAGCTTTTTTTAAACCAATCTCGAGATGGCACATAAAAGAATTAGCCAAATAATTGTTGTTAATTTTCTCCCATTTTTAACCGACTTCAAAGGAAGAGGTTCTCAATTCAACTGAGGTTTTTGTAAGTTTATGCAGTTGCTTGAGGTTGCATACTTATTAGATTGTGACGAACAATGATGTTCTGCACGTTTTCAACCGAATTTCAACTGTTTTTTTCCTGCAAATAAACAGAAAAATAAATAAATGTTGCTACACTAATAAAAAAATATATATATGTAAACAGGTTTTTGGCAATGAGTAACTAGATGACATGGAAGGTAAGATATTGCAGGAGTGATAAAAGTGATAAGTGCATAGTTCGTGAGGAGTTTTGGAAAAAATTTAGAAATTTGATGTAGACGTGTTGCTGATCACATGTCAATTGCAGTGGATCGGACTCCGCAACCAATCATGAATGTGACTATTGTTACAAGAACAACATTTAGCTGAAAACAATCTTATTTTAAAACAAATTAAAAAGCTAAACCAATTCTTATGATACCCTAGAGATTATTGAACGTATGTAATTCCATATGGTCACCCATCTATGCAACTTTAATTTTTGATTTTTTCACATATATTTCTAAACCGGTTCGTCGAAAGGTATAAATGGTCATAACCAATTTCATAGGATTTTATATTGTAAAGAACTTTTCAGTACAATAAAAATGTGTGGGACTGATCGTTTTCACAGTATACGTAACTCGGGGGTTATACCTTATACGAGATAGTACAGCTTGCATGCAAGCCTACCTTCCAACGCGATCTTAAATTTGACAGCAGAAGGCAGTTCGGTCGATCTCTTATCACCTTGCATGCAAATTCATTTAAAAAATGTCATTGAGACGTAAAGTCTTGCATATATTGGAAAATTAAAGCAATAAAGGAAGTATCAGAATGATAATAACGGTATAAATTTATCAATATCTCCCAAGCATTTCTTTTCCTCCATCTTGAAAACTGTATAATGTCAATTTACTATAACTTCAGCTGCCATGATTTGTCATCATGCAAGGTCGCTGAAATCAGATCTGCATGCATATCAGCAGGGATTACACGAGCAAGAAATATGGCAGTGTAAGCTATACTATCTCGTGTAACCTCCGGGTAACTTACAAACTTGGCTTCAGCAATTGTATGTCGAAAGCGATACACTTACGTCTCTTACGAGATTTTCAACAAAACGAATCCATATTGTGTGGGTCGTAGGTTGGAGTCCCTTCTCGAGAAAGGCGTACTATTTTCCTCCTACCTCGTTTTCATTTGATTTATAGCTTCTCGTTTTCCATATTACCTACTATTCTGCTGCCTATCAAAAATTTCCCCACCACTTTGTTCCATCAGCACAACAATCATGTACTCCTGGAAAGTCGAAGAAATATATGCGGTGCTTGAAGCACTTTTTAGTCTTTCATTTTGAGCGGAGACGTCAACCCAAAGCACATCTGTGGCAACAATTCTCTCCATCACTAGGATGATGTGTTGGACAATAATGTTTTTACAGACATTTTATTGTGTATGGCCTTGTTTGTCACGCGGTTGGACGAATATCAAAATAGTTTGATTTTTTTTGGGGCGAAGTTCCTAGTTTGATAGTTTGTCATAAATTCGTTATTCTTGAGTAAGTTCTGTTACGGTGAAGACTAACCAAGAAAATATAAAAACGAGTTAAAATGGCGGGATTTTTAATTAATGAGTTTTGGAAAGATTTAATTTTAATTCTTCCCAAGGAGTATAGCTGTGAGAAATTTTACGTCCTTAAAACATGAATCTGATGTAAAAAATCCAAAAAGTAGCAAACAATCTCTCATTTCGAGTGATACAGTTTCTCAAGAATATCTTTTGAAATGTTTTAATACACATAAATGCTCCTGATATGTCTCGCTAACAGTTTTTCTTCGAATTTTAACACTGACATATAATACGAATGGAATGAGCCGCCCTATCTAATTCCTATAGTCAAAAATGGCACAAATTTTGGGTAAAATCTGTTTGTCTCCTTTAAGCTCAAAATGTACGGCTGTATAAAACGGTAATTCATTGGAATTAACATAAAAAATCAGAAAGGCTATCTTTTTCAATCTCAATTATGGTGGGCATCAAATCTGCAGAGGAGCACATTTTTCAGTAATATTAAAAATTAATTGTTGTGTTAATTAAAACAAATTTAACTTCCTAAATAATTTTCATTTAATGCAATACTATTTTACAACTTCTTTAGTGTTTCTAATCGACAAATAATAATAAATTATGAATCGTCGTACAATTGTACGAAATAAAGGGATTTCACAGCCTGTTCAAAATTTGTGCCATTTGTGAAGCAAAAACACTTCTTATTATATGTCAGTGAATTTTCACAACTAACTGATGTTGGACAACATGCTGGGCAAGTGTGTGTTGAGTTGGAGTGTGGCCTTTTTATGTGATGCACATAGTTGGAGTGTTGGACAACATAATCGTCATGTATGCCCCTTTATGATGTTGATTTGGGGCAGGAACAAACCATCTTCCTACCAACAAGTTTCGGCATAGACAACATACTGACAAATCAAAACTTGGTCAATGATGGTTGTGGGCAGGAATGAAGTGTAGCTTTTGATAAAGCTGGATTATCCAAGGATTTTTTAAAAAATACTAGAGCATTAAATTCTGGGGAAAGGCATTAAATTAGCGTTAATTGAGCCGTAAATTTTGACGTATTGAAAGATTTCCTGCCATGAAATGGCGTTCCCAGCTTAAATAATAATAAAGTGATTCATTAAAAAAACCGGCGAGTGTGTCTCTAGTGCTTGCAAATGAATTAAGTTCCCCACTCTTCAAGACAAGGAAGCCGGAGGAAACGCCCCAGTAAGCTTTGGACCAAATCATGGTTGCAGAAACAAAAGAAGAGGAATCGCACTCGATTTTTCCTCTACTTATTTTATTTTTCTTTTTTTCTTTTATTTAATCTACAAAGCCTTTTCCGCATCTATGAACTTTTTCAATCAATTCAATTTGCAATTTCCTGTATCGTACAGTAAATTTTACGACTGAACACTTAAACCACTTGAAAATCAAATAAAATACTTATTATATCACGATGTGATTACAGATAAGTTATTACTCGTAGATCGGAGTTAAAGGATATACTTCTCGTAAAACAGGTGTATGTGATGTGATGAATGTGATTTAAAATATATAGAGTAAAAGGATACAATATGATATATGAAATATATGCGCATGAAATTTAAAGATGTAAATATAAAAAAAATATTATAAGTGGCTGGTACTCACAGATCTTATACTTAGTACTTGATAAATTGACTTTAAGCTAATGTTAATAAATCTTTGTTCTAATCGTCACTTAAAACAATTCTTTGTTTCCGACGAGATCAGAAATAAAGTTAGTATATTTTGTCTCATTCGAGACCCGAGATAATATAAATCTGTCCGAGATCCGGCTTAAAGTGTTTTGTAAATAATTACCTAACCTCAGTCAATAGCCGAGATAAGATTCTTTATTTCCGTCGAGACCCGAAATAAAGTGCTTCTTAGTAAAATATTATCTCAGTCGAGACCCGGCATAAATGTTAAGTCCTAACGAATTAATCTACCGTAGAGACCGCCCAAACTGACTGGACCTTTTCAGCTTTACTGTTTTTTAGATCTGTACTGAGTGACGTGCTCCAAAAGATTGACCTTAATTCGAAATTTGAAATAAGGTCACTGTGCCATTTTATCCTAGTATATCATTTTAGCACAACCTCCCCTGCCAATGTGTGATGTTAAAATTAGTTAGATTCATAGCTGGAATCTGTACTGTGCCACCAACCATATACAAAAAAAGCTTCGTGCCTTCATACAAAAAAAGGAAGCACACACCCGGTCCTGAAGGGACCATTACACCACTTAGCCTTACCTTAGTGAAGGCGCAGATGATAGGCCTTGAGCTGCATTGCCCCATATCCACCCCATGACACTGCGGGCAGCAGTAATGTGTTCAGTGTCCCTTGTTGATCTGAAAGAGTCAAGTGGGGAAGCGAACCTAGTCAACCTTCATCATGAGGAGGGCATCAAGAGAGTGAGAGGAAAAATATTAAGAAGTTCAGTTCAGCACATCTTCAATACGTTATAATGTTTATTTTGAGCAAAAATGATATGGCAATTTCCTGAGTTTTCTACAAAAGCTAATTCAATTACAACTTACAATTTACAGTCTCTTTCTCTTATTATAACATTGGTCAACTATTCTGGAACAACCTATTATGTTCAAGAGTACGTAAGTGTAAATCACAACGACGACTTTACACCAATATGACAACTCCTTGACGCGATCATTATCATAACCTCGAAAGGAAGCTTTCCACGTATAACATCTTACAACGAAGAGGGATTAATATGTTGGAATGAGTCCCCGAAGTAAAATCTTTTGTTTTCTCATTCTTTTGTTTACTTAAACTGCTCTTCTAGATATTACTAAAATTTCAAGTGAACCATATACTTAATTTGGAGAACACCGAGGTCTCAAACGAGAATTCAACAAAGTATAAATAAATATAAGTAGAGACAGAAGGGAACAAAATTGGAAGTTTTCCGTGTTTTTTAAGTGCCAAACACAATTCCGCCTTTGAGATTCAATTCGATCCGTTACGTGCATGAGCACAATTGTTCCGTTCAAACTTACCATCAGTTTTAAATTTCTCATTGAAATTTTTTCAGATTTTGTCTTCTCTTTTTATATCCATGTAAAATTTGTTGACTTTGTCATAAAGCTCTTCATATTTTTTTAATTTCTTCAATAAAAACTTCTTCATCCATCTTGAGTTATACACAAACATTGTACAGGTAATTTTTCTAGGTTATGTCATCCGTAAAAGTTGAAATTTGCTCAACTACTCCGTTTCGATCCATTTCGCTGTAATGTGTCCAATTGCACGTACGTCTCATATAAGCAAATTTGACATTTGTACATATCGGATCGAAACGGTGCAATTGTATTTCCCACTTTAGACTGAAAGAGGTAATCTCACATACTTTTGTGTTTTGCATGAATAGGAGAAAAGAACTTGGCTATGCATTATTGTAGTGCGACTGAGACAACGAGTTGAAAACAAAAATCGAGAGAACGTAGGATTACCCGAACGACAAAATCTTATAGAATTCCTCAAAATCCTATCAAACTATTCATAATAATGTACATTGGGTAACCCTACCTCCATTTGGCACGAATGGGATAAATTTCGCATTGAACAACGCACTAAAAAGAGATGTGAAATTTCTGTCAAATAAAATTCCCCGAATCCAGCATGAGACTCCCCCACTTAATCTCTTTCGGTCAAAACAAATGTAAACAGAAAAACGTACTGTTCACATATCATAGGATTACACTAACAAACATTAGAATTCCTGCGAGAAACATTGGGACAATTTGTGAAAATCGTGTTTTCATAAAAACGCGGGAACATTTTATGAGCGTAAAATCAGAAAACTCCGCCCATTCTCTCTTATTTACGAAAATAAATCATTTTCCATTCCATTTCGTTGCATGTAATCTTCGCTTTCACATTTTTTGTCTTATTCGTAAAATGTTCAAAGAGGGTTTGATTTTTTTTTTGATTTTTTTTTCTTCCTTCCTTCCTTTTCTCGCCGTGTACATCTAAATGGAAACCAATCGGAACACTCTTCTGTGTCCTTTCTTTTATTTAGTTATTCTTTTGTATTACCACTCACTGACTTATAACAATGGACTGAGCGTAGTGTCATTTCCTATAGGAAAGCATGGCACAAATTTTATAGTTCTCTCTTTCGCCCTATGGCAGAGTTGGAGCTACCAACACAAAATATTGCATAATGGAACATTTGCTTATGCCATTTGATGTTCTTATGTTGGCTACAGATGCAATCACTTCAGAAGCAATAAGGTAAAGATAGTGTTTACCATGCTCCGTCTCTCTTGCTCATAAGCAGGATTCAGTTAAGAATAACTTTTGAAAATTAAAGTCGGAATGAGTTTAATCCTTTATAAGCGATTAAAATATCACTTGGACACAAGAAAATATATTTTTTTAATTAAATTCGATTTACGGGTGTAAAATTTCATCTGATTGGTTGAGTGTTACATGTTTTTTATGTAATCGTTTTAAAGGGTGCTCTAACGGTGATATACAGAATCACAATATTTTTTGTGCCACATGAAATAGCAAATCGCTCAGTCCATTGTTATAAGTCAGTGTTACCACTGAATTCATACTGAAGGTAGGCACTTACATTCACTATACTCCAACCTGATGAAGCGCTCCAGCAGACGGCACGTACCTGAATGAATGAAAATATATATCTGATTTTCCTTGAACCACCCTTTTAGGCGTCCAAAATCGAGAGTAATAAAAAAAATAAATTTAAAGTCAGCGCCAACAAACTTAATACTTAAGGGCACAATCACAAGCAATAAATCTTTACTACATATGTACATATCAATTAATGGTTTTTTCTTTTTCTCGATATACTACTGAGACCTAATGAACTGATACGCTGTTGGCATGTTACGGTTTCCTTTATAGCAAATTTTAATCATAGAGCATCTTGTTGCAGAATGTTTGTTCCGTTTAGGCTAACCTGATGACGTTTAGGGCAAATGATCACTTGCGTTATTTTATCTCACCTATGTTACATATGTATACATATATAATATGCCAGCTCGTATGCAAAACTAAGATTCGTATGCCGACATATTTTCTGCATTATGCGATCCTTATCACACCAGATCAAGATTTTACGATTTAACAAAAACAACACTTGCATACTCTTGTTTTCGTGTACAATCGTGATACAAAAATAGATTCATGAAAAACTAATATAACTATGTCCACACGGGACGGATTGCGGTACCAGTACAAAGCACCACTATGAATTTATATGGAGACTAGGTGTATGTATCTAATATCTTGACTTATCTATCTGATTTTTTTATTTTTTTTTTATAATTACAACAATTCTTTTGTGTCACGAGAATATAAAAACCCAATATTGACCTAACCTTTCAGTGGGCTTCCAAAACTTATCAGATCAAAGCTAGTATTAAAACATTTTTAATGAAGTATACCGTAATCTTAAACTATCCTCGTATTCACTTCTTGAAACGTTCATCAGAGTTACTATCTCCTTGCTTATTCTACAGTCATTATCATTATTTTGTGGCTCTATACTAACGTTTATGATTATTTATTTTACTATATATCAAAGTAACCATTTTCATTCTCAAAATCTAAATGAATTATACCCTTCAGGGTGCGAATAGTTTGCGTCTTTCAAAATTTAATAATAAAAAAATTGTAGAGAACTTAGCCCATGTCGGCGCTCGTCCCTGAACTCCCATTTTCGTGGTTAATTTCATCACAAATGCAACTTCTTTTCTCATAATTTTCTATGCCTCACCATGCAGCCAATGCAGCAGTCCACTTGGTGGATCAGCTTTCCTTTTGTCACTAGTGATCTGCGGTTCTTTCCGGTATTCGAAATATCACAGCATGCGTATTGCGTAGCGTATATTTTTGTTTTTTTTTCTTTTCCAAATTTATTTGGGCGATCCTCGAGCGGAGGGTTTTTATTTTGCTTCGCCGCAGTTTGAATACCGTTGTCGTTTGAGCTTACGCGTAAATTTACTTATTGACCTTTTTTTCTCACTTTATTAATAAAAAATTATCGACACCAACTTTTCGTCCGTCCTGTGTTCAGCAAAACCACATTTTGGCAGCCCGATTGTCTCATCTTCTTCTTTTTCTGTTCCGTCTTGCGCCCTCTATCCCGAAATAGGTGGCGTTTGCTTGGCCGAGTCTCTTTACACCGTCCATATAGGCAGCAGCTCACCAGTAGCGTGCTGCTGCTAGCTGTCATGTAACATACTGCTGCCTGCAGTATGCTACGACCATAACAAGGGTTTTAACTTTATTTACTACTACCTATTTAATGCCTTCCCGAATAATAGCTGCAGCTGTTTGTAAAATTCGAAGACGTTCTTCTGCTTCATTAAGTTTTCTGTTGTCATACCATGATTTTTGTAAAATATCATATTGTGCGTCGGTGAAACAAATAATAGTAAAAGAGGTACTCTTTTATTTTTTTACCATATTTTGTAACAAGTTTACTCTTAGTAGTCTTGTCATCTGGAACATAAGACACATCTTTTAATTCATTTGAAATTAAATGACATTCATCATTATTTTCAATAAATGAATATATTTCTTCCATCGCTAATGATACTTTACTATCTTCAGGACGACCAATCGTACTACCCGTGAGCCGTGGTAGGCTTCATAAAATGTTTAAAACAATCTAAGTGATATCGAGCCTCAGCAGCGACCAGATCGTGTTCGTAAATAATTCGTCGTGAAACGGCCTTAGTAGTGCCATCATTAGGATTTTACGGTATTTTCTTTCTTTTCATCAGCTTCTACGCCGCAAAAAATACAAAGATTTTTAAACGAAAAGCGTGGTTCGCTGGAACGCATTCTGCTGTTGTGAGGTGGACTCGTATATGTCTATGTTCTTGCTTCATCTCGCTGTCTTTTTGATCGCAATATGCTTTTCTTCCGCCTATAATCTATACGATACTCTGAATTACCACAGAACTGGCATTTCGTAAACATTCATCTTTTCCATCCTTCCTTTCAACACTTGACTGTATCAGCGTGTCAAGTCCACGTTCCACAACAATAGTTTTACCTTCCAGCAAAGATTTATTACAAATAAAACAAACTTCTGCCATTTTTGGATAATTTGTTTAATTTATATAAAAATAATTAAATACAAATAGTAAGTGAGCACGTGCAGTCACAAGGAAATAATACTAACGTAAGTTCGTTCGTATACCTACTTAAAATCGACCAATACATAAAGTAGGTAGATATAAACAAATTTGTACAAAAAAGAGGCGAGCAGATGTCCCCCCAGGGCAGTGCTGTCGTTTGGAAATGTTCGAGAGTAGTATTGTTTGCTTCCAAAGCGGAGTACTTTCGGAAAAAACGGAGTACACGACTAAATAAAAATCTATCATATTAAATTAAAATTTAATAATTTTTTTGATGTAAGTAATTTTCAAATTAAAATTTTATTAAAAGCTATTCGTTTTATTATCAGTGACAAAGCTATGTAGACTGAGAGTGCCTTTTTTGGAAAATAAACAAACTACGCTTGAAAATAACAAAAACAAAGCAATACTTGTTAAAAAAGCTCAACTCTAAAAGAAATTTAGTGGTGAAATATCCGTTCGACTGATTTCTTTTTTTGGAAGTCAATTTAAAAATTTGGTCTTGATCTGATGAAGACCTTCCTTCAGACATGGAGACTAGAACCCCTCAACGGAGAACAGCATATAAACCTCGATTAATGTAGTTGAAATGTTGTAGATAAAAAGTTTTTTTATTTTTTATATTAACCCATTGCGCCCCAATATTCTTATTTGAGACATTCTACTTTTCTTCAAGTACATAAATGACAAACTTTCTACAATAAAAAAATCTTGGTTGGCATTACTATTTTTGCATGCCGCCCGCTAGGAAATATTACCACGGACATCCCGTTATCAATGTTTATTTCGCAATAAAAAGCAGTCGTTGTGACGCGTTTTTCAACCCTGGGATATGAAATGCCAGAGCGCATATTAACTTGGTCATTATTTTGTAACGCAAAGAAATAATGCTGGTAGAGCAAAACAGGTGAGATACGCATTCATAATGTTAAAAATTATTTCGGTTTTTGCATTTCCCTCTGTCCGTTTGTCTATCCGGACGATCGTCTTTCAATCTGTCCTCATTGAAGCTGCGTTCTCGAGTTATATTCCACGTGAAATATTAAAAAACAAAAAAGATATAAGTTCGAAAATGGGCAAGTCGGGCAACTCCTTCGTAGGGTTGCCATACAAAAATTTCGTTTTTCACTATATATTTCGACACTGCCCAAGAACGCATCAGCGGAGAAAGCTGACATTTTTCATACGAACATTGTAGTTTTTTACATATATTGTGAAAATATTTTTATCGTACTGAAAAGTTCTTCAGAATATAAAATCCCATAAAATTGGTTATACATAATCATTTTTACTGTCCTAGAAATAAATGTGAATAAACACTTTATCAATCAAATTTGCATGTCGTGCGAAATTACACACAGGCATTCATCTACATAAGGTATCGTAAGAATTAGTCTAACAAATAAGACCAATTCTAGTTTTTGTCCGTATTTTGCTTATAATATTAGTAACGATTTTTGCTACAAGCATTATGGAATGTACAGTTTCTACGTCAAGAGAATTTTTGATTTTAGTTTTAATAAGATTGACCGTCGAAAACTTCTTTCCACACTTGCGGTGTATAAGGAAGGCACATAAGGCAACTAATAACTTTTTCTAAATTGGCTAATATTTTTTCAACTAGAGCATCTTTACATTAAAACTCTAGTATTCTTCAAATAACAGTGACTTTGGTACAAATTCCTGTATTTACACAACATGTCATTCTCCGTTCAACGCATCAATATCATTTCGATCAATAAGGTTTGGGAAAAGTTTTTCGGTGCGTGCTGCAAGTTACAAGCATTAGTTAGTAATTCCGAAATCGATTCAATCAGTTTGCTTTCCGGTATGATCGCCAATGATCTGACGACGAGGTGAATTCTGAAATGCGAGCATTTGCAATAATTGATTCGGAACAAATTTGTATATATTTGAATAATATTCAAACAAAAAATTATTCACATTTACATGAGATTTTAAATTTGGATTATTAAATCTGGATTACTAAATCAAACAAGAATTTTCTATCTTCGTTCCATTAAAATAATATATATAAACAAATTATGCATCGAGAGTTTTCCGAAATATAACAATAAAATAATAAAAATAGAGATCTGATTTAAACTGTTCCCATTATCTGTATAAGGGAAGGTATTTGTGTTTTTTCATTTGCTCTTATTTTGTTTCCAATGTTTTTCACTTAATTCTTAAAATTTTCTTATTAATTAAATTATAAAAAATAATTAATTACATATTCATTAGCTAAATTTGCCATATAAAGAAAAACTACATATTTAAAAAATGCAGTTTATTAATAAAAACAAGTAGTAAAGGTTTTTTCTTAGGATAATAGCTGTGTTCCATTGGGCTGTGTAAAATACTCGCGAGCACTATCCGAATGGAACGCAAGTTTGTGTTGTCAAGAGTAAAACATAACCTCCAATTTCAAACATTTCTGTTATGTTTCTGTTATATCAGGTTTCTTATGAAAATAGTTAGGATAATTAACTAAATTACTCAAATTAATTTCATTAAAGGCAACTGAAAATAAAATTATGAAAAACTGGACCTATATTCGAGCTACTTTCCTCGAGCAGTACCTACTATATAGAAAATTTAAGGATAAAAATTCGTCTCTGTTCGATATTTATTATATTAAAAGTTATTACCGTATTTATTTTCATAACGATTATATATAAATTTGAATAATTCTCCTGTTCTCGATGAGTTAATTTTTTCTTTATAAACAATTTCTCTCAAATTTCATCTATCTGACATTTCAATAACCACTTAGCATCCAAATCCACCTAGCGGAAAATTCTTGCGAAACTACTCAGCACATCTACTCGCGGACAAGAGCATGAGTAGTTGAGAGTAGGTAGAAGTACTTGGGAGTACTTTACACAGCCCAGTGGAACACAGCTAATATAACAAAAATAAGAAAATGTATAGGTCAAAGACCATTATTTTTCTCCAACTTTTTAAATACGTACATATATTACTCTTATTTGATAACTTCATAAAACTCCTGTGTAGGTAATAAACTAAAAGAGAAAGATTATTGTAAAATTATGAAGAAATGAGAAAAAAACTAAGAAAACAATTTATATATTATATAATATAGGTATGTATGTTAGTATACATATAAATGTTATACATAAAATAGTTAATAGAGTTTAACAGTAATATTTAAAATAATAATACTATACTCTTTAAAGAGAAATGAACTATTGTAACGTAATTATGCTCTAAATACTTTTATTTCTCCTTTCACTCTTCTGGAGCCCTCTTAGTGTGAAGGTCGTCTGGGTCCGCTACTCTTCTCTTTTAAGGTCAGCACAGGGACTCTGAAAATTATCTGCCCTCAGAGTCAGTTGGGTGGTTGGGGCAAGCAGAGAAGGCCAAACATCTGCGCCTTCCCAACGCATGTAGGTAAATGATGTAAGGGTCCTTAAGGACGGAATGTGTGCTACGGCCTTTTGAATTGTAGGCACGAAATATTTTGTATATGGCTGGTGGCAGCGGCAGGTCTTCGTGGAACCTCCCCACACTCTCCGCCAATAGACGAGGCGAGCTAGCGTGCCGCCCTGCAGTCAACGCTGTCCACCGAGTGATCTGTCAGCTCATGCTGGCAGTCTGGACTTCACGTCCAAGCCAATCACTCTAACATACTACCATAACATATAATATAGTATAATGATAAATATTCTGGGGGGAAACTGGCGCTTACGGAAAGCATCCAGCACGTTTCTGATGTTGTGTTTAAAGATTTATCCATAGAAAACAAGGAGGATATGAATTTTGGAAGTCTAACTGCTCATATCAAATACATACATATGCACACAAATTACAGAGAAACCATACCACTTGGTTAGATACTCCAGAAACTGTGATTTTGGATGACGCAAAGCAATCACAGTCAGGGATCATGCCACCTAAGAAAGGAGGACGACCAGCGAAAGATTTTTTGACCTTTAACCAGAGCTGGGCAAGTACGAAAGAAAAAATACTTAAGTTCAAGTACAAATACCGAAGGCGTGAGTACTTCAGCATAAGTACAAGTACCGCATGTATGAAAAGTACTTTTAACTAAGTATTAAGTCTATAAAAAGTACTGAGTACTTTTTGAAGTACTTTTTAAAGTACCTTTTTAGAATCTTTGTACGTTGGCAGTAATATAATGAAGTTTATAGAGTTCAGTTAATAGATATTAATAAATAAATACCTTTTGAAAACTATAATATCGTCTATTTTATATTCTAGCGAGAAATTACTGGTTTTTGTTCTACTTGCCTAGTCTTGTTTGGATGTTATTAGTTTGTCTAAGGATCTACCTTAACGCGTGAGTGCGGCACAAGTCTTGACAGTTCTTTGCGTGCTTTAAAACAGGAGTTGCGCTAGAGATTGTGTTTGCTTTTCTACAAAGAGTTGGATATTTGTAGGTACTTAATAGACTCAGGCATACTTAGGTAAAAATCTTGGTACTTAAGTACAAAACTAAGTCTAAAGTACAAGTAAATAGAAGCAAGTACTTATGTTCAAGTATTAAGTAGGGCATTTCAAAAGTATTGAGTAATAAGTTTTAAGTAACGAAAACAGGGACCGAAAATAATGATTATTTTTCATTTCTTCTATAAAAAAATCATTTAACAAGGGATATGAAAAACCGGTCGGGGATGAATTATGTGCACATAATCTGGCATCTACTTTCATTATGCGGTAGAATTCGAAAATATAATTAATAAAAAAAAAATCAACTTGTAATAATAATTTTTGAGTTTTAATTTTGAAATCACTAATAATCATTACATCTGAGTTTTACGCCATTCACTCAAGAATAGAACTCACATCTAAGTTTTTCGTTTTAAAATCATCAATGATCATCAGACATAAGTTTTATTTTTTTCGCTCAAAAATAAAACTCAGGTCTGATTTTTAAAATTTGGAATCAGAAATAATCATTATCGGTTGAGTTTTATTTTTTCGATCAAAAATAAAATTCAAAACAGTATTCCAGGTCCAAATTGCGTTGAGTATTATTACTAACTTTGGTTTTCGGTACTTCTTGGGTAGTAGAATACACTGATAATTTTCATAATTTTCAGCTTTTTTTTTAATGATGTTATAAGCCTTTTGTTAAGATTTATGCACGCTTCTCATCACAATTGCGGCAGAAGGTAGCAAGTGAAGAGTTGGAATTTTTTTTAGAGAACTCAGAATATTACTTTAGGCATTTAGTTTGAATATGCGCAAAATTGGATGAGGGGAACCTTCCCTTCCATATTTGAGGGGGGTTAGAAATTTTAAAATCTGTAAATGTGAAGGAATTTTTTCATAAATTTATAAATTAATCAGACGGTGGCAAGTCAACAGACCAGTCGCTGACTGGACAATCAGTTAATCCGGCAGTGTGCGGTCTCCCATAAGCGATTTAATTTTATATTCTTTACATTCTTCATAATTAGTACAAATACATGTTTAGCAAGAGCACTGCTATGCAGCAAAGTAGCTAAGATACACATTAAATCCGCCAATTCTTTAAAAATAAATGCTTGTAAATCGTCCATTTCTTTGCATGTATTTTTCCAAACATGAACCACATTTTCATCATAGAATTCACTTCCGCTTTGAACAACATTACCAATCATTTCCAATGTGAACTTAATACGTCCGTAGATTCGTTAAAATAGATAGCTTTTACACTATCACACAAATTTACTAATCTCTATAGATTTAGCTCTGTTCTTAAGAAGTTAACTATAATTAGGAAAAATATTTTAGTGCAGTAATGGCAAATAGTCATAAATTTTCTAGCAGGGTGATAGAGTGGTAGATTTTATTTAAATAGAAGTAGATTTATGACTCTAGCCATAAAGTGGCAACCTTGGCTGTAACGTGTGGTTTCGTCCTTAGAACATACCTATACCTAACTATGTTCTAAGATGGCACCATAGGGAAGAATGTATTTATAGTAGGTATTTACCTACATTATGACCTACAAAATAGAATACATGAACGGAGCGATTTATTTTATCTTATCGGAATTTAATTAAAAAATTTAAAGAATTTGTACATGTGAATATTTCTTGGTAGTAAGGCTAAATAAAAGGGCTCATCCCACGATAAACGAAGTAGGGCAGCCCGGGGCATAATGACAAACGGGGCATAGTAATAAATGAATATTATCTGTAATCAGCTTTACTCTAAACTCGCGCTATGATTCTCAGAATTCAGGGCAATATATGGTCAACATTTTGTTCACATTAGTCTATCAGTACTTTTACATGAGTACTTGAAGTATACTTCAAGTAAAGTAGAGATCATGTAATCAAAATATTATGTAAACGCGCATTGTCTTCAAGTATACTTGAGTCAAGTAAATCACAAAATGTTGTGCGGTTTACTTGAAAAAATTCATGTAAACACAACTTCAGTACTTGAACGTTTTTCATTTGTGCGAATTATGAAAACGGCAAAGAGGAACAAGAAGAAGATTATTGTTGATAATTCAGGTAGTGATTTTTAGCAGTTCTCTCAAGATTTTTGTCTAAAAATCCACACCTATGTATTGAACCTAATGCAGAGTTGTCAAAGGGAAAATGTCATTTCAAGTAAATTTCAAGTCAAGTAATTGGAATTAATTCAACCAAAAACCATACTTGAGTTTGAAGTGGATTTCAAGTCAAGTACTCAAGTATTCATGTAAAAGTACTGTATATGTTTATTGTACGAAAAGAGTAGACAAATTTTGCAATTAGAACACGCAAAAGTTCTAGCTTTGCCAAAGGTTGTGTTTGAGGAAATATGTTGGGCGTTTTGATTTGAATGGTGAGTAAGTCTAGTATATTTATGGTGTGCAGTTTGGCGGGATAATGAAAGATTTCGTATTAGTTTTCGATAAATTTAGCATAACATGTCGGAAAAAGTATAATGTGATGGGGCATAATGACGAGCATAATCATTTTTTGAACTATTAAATTTACTCCGGCTTTTAAGGCCCAAGGATACACTGATGACATTGTCTTTTGTTTTAAAGGAAATTTTGAATCAGCTTTACCCGAGCTTATGCAAACTGCTTTTAACATATTTTACAGAAGGTGCCAGAACATGGGACTTTACTAGGAAAAGAAATCGCAGATCCCATATCCTAAGTTAAATGGAATTGCAATAGAATATTTCAAAAAAGCGAAATATCTTGGAATAATCCTTGATAGCAAGCTTACCTGGAATCCCCACCTTGAAATGATAACTAACAAAGCCATGTGGGCATTCAGCTCATGCCACAGGCTTTTCGAGAAAAAATGGAGTCCGAATCCCAAAATGACCTTATGCATCTTCAAGGGCATAGTCAGACCCACACCTTTCTTATGCGGCAAACGTATGGTGCCCTAAAATATTGCAGGTAACTACCAAGAGAAACATTGATAAGTTGCAAAGGATGGCATGTTTAGGGGCCGCTGGTCCCTTCTCATCTTGTCCTCAACGAGCACTTGAAGCCATTCTTGGCTAACATCCACTCTACCTCTTTATTCAGAAGGAAACGGTGGCTAGTATACTTCGAAAGGAAGGCCAGATGATCGCACTTCCCCAGTGTGGGCCATCTTAATATCTTCGACCAGGTCAACATTAACGACCTAGGTGGTCTAACAGATACTATGGCCAAAACAGTTTCCTTTGAAAGAGGTTAGCAGGTAGCCATTAATGAAAGAAGCCAGATACTAGACATATGGCTATAGTTCCAGCGACGTGTCCAAGTCTTGTACACTGATATATATCCCGGAAGGATGGCGAAACAGGCACAGGGGTGGTTGGTCCAGAAGTCGAACTATCCATTCCGCTTGATGCCCCACCTTCCATTTTTCATGCAGAAGTCAATGCTATAGAGATTGGGGTCAGGAAAGCCTAAAAAAGCTCTACAAGAGCTCCAGCACCTACATCTGTTCAGACAGCCAAGCTGCGCTTTTAGCACTTTCCTCTCAGGTCTTTGAGTCGAAACCAGTGTGGAACTGCTACTCGAAACACCAGCTACTGTCTAGGGACAACCAAGTAATCTTGGTTTGGGTTCCTGGACACGGAGTGGACGGTGATGAAAAAGCGGACGAAATGGATAAAACCGGTGCTGAATGTCCCTACTCGACATTTGCCCTACCAAAAAGCCACTTTAGGGGGAACTGCTTAAGTGGGAAAACAGGCAACTGGATCTCCTTTGGCGTAGCGCGCCTTTTTTGAGGCAGGCGAAGAAATTCTTCAACCCCTCTCTCCTCCAGACGCTACAACTTTTAGATTTAGCGCAGACAGTCAGTCAGACGTCTGACTGTTTGCTAACGCAGTCACTAGTCATGGCCCCGTCCGTCACTTCTTGAAGAAGATAGGCAAGTCTGCCAGTGAACTGTGTCGACTATGCGAAGAGAAAAATGAAACCTCGATGGATGTTATATGTAGTGCTCAGCGTCCGAATAAAGTCTGCAATCTAACCCTAAGAACAATAATCGAGCTCGTTAAAAGACTCGATTTTGCCTAACCACCTTAGGGGAAGGCACAATAGATCAACTATGCTCTTAAGATTAACATTAATAATTTTTTGATTTTCACACTCTGGTAGTCTCAACGAAGACCGGATTCAAAAGACATCATTTTACATTAGAAGAAAATTCTTTGTCAAGGAAAATGACTCCAACGACTCCAATTTAAGTTTCGCAAACTGTAAATTTTTCGGACGTTCGTTGCTCAAAAACAAAGAAATCGGCATTTTGTAAAAACAATATTTTTCGAGTTCTATGAATACAAAAGAAATTTATCCTAAAACGTCCGAAATCCAAGAATTGTTTTAAAGGTAAAATATCAGTTGTTTTCAGTTTGCATTTTCCGAATCCGAAACTGATGTGTTCCTCATTTTAGAATATACAATTTTATTGAAAAATCATATTCCTGCAAGGCTCAGTATAGCCATATGTTTTGATAAAAAAATATGGTTTTTCAGGTATTAAACATAATTCGTTAATTAATATGCCCCGAAACCTTTGTTATTATGCCCCGTATATGGGGCAGTGACGAACTGTTTATCACTCCACTTCCACTTAGGTCAACGGCGCACTTCATAAGGATGCTAGACGGTAATTATCTATATCACATTTTGTCCCCAATTAACCCTATTTGGTATTTGTATATTTAAAGTTTCAAGAAGACGATTCAGAGATTTAAGAAAAATCTAGAAATAAATTGTTCGTCATTATGCGCTTCGCTCCCCTATTGAAGCTGAATGCTCCTTCTTAACAAGTATAGAAAGATACATACAAACATTATGTTGCTCAGTTACATGTTTGTTTCAATTATCATCATAATAGTCTCTTTTCTGATAAATTTTCCATTGTAAATAGTTCTTTCCGCCATATAGTTTCTATTTTTAATGCAAAAAGAAAAATTAATTCTCAATTGAGAATTTCAACGTCGTGCCCTGCGCCCATACAAGAAGTAAATTTCTATGCACAAATGCATCTAGTTCAAGCCGGCAAAGAGAGAATACGATTATTCCAAGTGTTTCTTCTCTTTCATACGCAGCCGCTGTAATAAAATCAATATATAATAATATCTCTTTCATTCTACTTGATAAATCATCCATATAAAAATCTATTTCGCCTTATCGCTCTTGGTTCTGTTCGCTTTAGTTATAAATTCACAATTTATCCATTTAAGTATTCCTTTCAAAATGGCCGGGAGTTGTGCGTGGTGCTTAAGTCGTGAGAATTTTGTTACTTTTCTATTTGCTAGTTTTCAAATTGATTTTGTTTATTGTGCCATAAAATAAAGTTTTCAAATGGTCCCATAAGTTGTAAAGATTTTAATGCAAAGTGATTGTGAACTTTTAAGTAATAATTTCGCCAATGTTCACAATTGTGCAATACAAATTAAAGTTTATATAAAAATTTCGGCGAAGTGCAGATTTCCTAAATTTTATGGAATTTATCAGTTCACCAATAACCGGGAAGCATGTATTTAATGCAAATAAAGTTTCCACTTGATAGAATTCGATCAAATTAAATGATTTTATAGCCATTAATTAGAATAAAAAAAAATTATTACTGAGTGACAGTGTGATTGAGAATTTCTTTATTTGTTGCGCGCGGCATTGGCATGGAGAAAATTAGGATCGTAAATGCAGCTGAGATTCGTGACATTGTTGCGGGACATCATGATGCTCTGGGTGAGAACACAATTCTTCTGCCAGATGTATCGCAACATATTAATAACGAAGCTGATATTGAAATGGTTGTTGACACAACATCTATCATTGGAATGCAAGTGGATGAAGAGCCGGCAATTGATTTAAAATCATCACAGGAAGAATGTCATCAGGTAAGAGAAGTGTTTTATTTAATAAATTTGTTGTATTAATAAGCTGATTTAAAATTATTAGTTACCAGCTAATGCAAAGGCCGAATATGACACTGTTGTTAATTTATGTATATACTGAAAACATCCTGTTGGTCCTTGTATTTCCTTGTTAATGATATCAGTTCAAGTGGAAATTGCCACAATTACGAAAACGATTAGCTGGTAGCTACTAGTTTTTATTTTTTTTCATAGGTAGGAGATAACTGACTGAGAAATATTTCAAGTGAGAATCAACAGCTTGTTAGCTTGGTTTATTGGTATTGATAATATTCAACCTTCTTCAATCCTTAGTTCATCCTAATTCTCAACTTAAGCTGAAAGATTTCTAAGCTACATATAGGTAGGTTTCGAGGATCTTGTTTTTGTTTTTCATCATCTATCTATTTCAATCCTCCCCATGTATAGGGATAGCATTGTGCAATAACTATTTTCTCTGCTGAAAGATGTATTTTCAATTCGCTTCTGCACCTGCCTAGACGGTATATGGCTAAGGATGACTCTTATTTCCAGTGATTTCAGTACTTTCTATTCAACAAGTTTCTTACTTCAAGCGAGCTTCTGCTAATTGGAAGGATGTCAATATAATCTGGAACTTGAATGAGATTGTAGGGCGACGTTAACACAAAGAAGTTCAAAGACTTTACCCTCATTTTATACACACTTTATTTACACATGCACCGTGACATATTTTTCAGATTGGTGCCAGCAGGTTAATCAACCTGTTCCTTCTCTTTTCGATTGTCGTTATCATTGCGGTAAATTTGAAGCCTTTGGCGTATTGAACAAAACAAAGCCGATTATAATTGAACATTTTGACATCCCAATTAAGATTCTTTAATTTTATCTCACGTCCAACTCACAAGTATCAGCAATAGTAGATTTGTTTAACAAATCTCCTACGTTTCAAGCTAACCCGCTGAACCTAACAATCGTTTTGTTTTGATTACTCAGTGAGACTAGTTTGGATATTCCAATGGAACCTATGTATTCCACTGTCCTTAAACTCGTCGAATATAAATTACTCTTACTGCGAGAATGCTTTCATTTCCTCTATTTTACCACTTCCTACAAACCATTTAAAAAACTTGATCCTTATAATGGGCCGTGGAAATCTAATCTTTGCCAGAATATGCTGCAGAAATAGTCTTTACATCTGTTGCCCAACTTCCCGTAACTCTCGAAACTGAGGCATTTTCAAACGCGTTGCGTTGTATACAACTAGAAAAACTAGAAAATTTAATTAATGGTAACCCCAAGCATTGAGCTTAAACGTACATACGGTGGGCACCTACGAAAGTAATTTTTACATATATATTTTATAGCATTTATACATTAGCAAACCAACTTAAAGAAATTATAGAGATATGTAGATACATGTCATTTATAGCGAAAGGAAGGAAAAATTAGTAGATGAATCGCAGGACCAAGACGAGGTGGGAATCAAACCCACGACCCCTGGGTTGATAGTTAGCGCGCTTACCAACTGATCTCCCGAGGCCTGGTGAAGTGAAAGTTCAATTTAATTTTGTGAGTAATTAAAAAATGGCTCGTACTAAGCAAACTGCTCGTAAATCTACTAGGAAAGGGTCCTCGTAAACGCCCACAAAAGCTGCACTTAAAAGTGGCGTTAAGAAGCCACATCGGTATTGTCCTGGTACAGTTCACCTTCGCTCTTAACAACATACTTGATTTTTAGAGTGCTTACTCCAGTCCGAGTTAGAAATTTGATCCGATCTCCCTTGCGTAGATGAAAAGAGCTTAAAAATGTTCATGTAAATTTATATTTTTTCTCAGTGCTTCCTCAGCGAAGTAAAAGAACAGAAATTTTCAGCCAAATCTTTGTCAAGTCATATTTTTCTGCGAACTTGCTAATGGTAAAATCAGGACAATTAAAGCAAAAATGTCATGCAGGTGTACTCCAGGAAAAATTATGGGATGATTAGTAGTGATACGTTTAATGATAACAAACATAGGAAAGCTGTAATGTGAGAAGCATACCTGACTTGCATATGCAAGAAGTGATCTAACAAAGTGTTCGATAGCTCTCTGGACCAAAGTGTTATGAAACCCATAATAGAATGTTTTCGATATCATGTAGTTTAAGCATGTGGGAGATAAAGTCCAATTATAGTCACATTTGGCATTCCAGTCGTAAACAGAATCCACACAACGAATCACAAAATCTGGGAATTTATTATCATTGCTAAGAAGCCTAGGTAGCTTAATTGGTAAGCGCACTGACTATCATCCCAGGGGTCGGTAGTTCGATTCCTACATTTTTCTTGGTCCTCCGCTTCATATACTATGTACTTCCTTGCAATTCTACTCTTCCTACCAAAATGACATGATATCTCTAAGAATATCTTTGCTTAGTTTGCTGTTAATGTAAAATGCTATAAACAATATGTCGTGAGTGCGCCCAGAGATTTTCGTAGCCTTAGTGCACGGGTTACCGTAATAAAATTACTTTACTTTATATTTATATTTATATTTATATTTTTTATAGCTTCTGCTCCCTGTGAAAGGTCTTGAGCTCGATATTGCGTTCTATATTATTGCAAAATCTGTGGAGTTCTATCTGTATTGTAATTTGTTACAGTCATTATTGTTTTAATTTGCGTGAAGCCCTAAATGGTTTTCTTTTGGTATGCCAGATAAACCCATTAATATTTTAAAAATGAAATGACTGAATAAGAAGTGATATGTTCTATTAACGAAGAAGCAGCTTATTTAGTTCATTTAAGAACTGATACAAGAAACTCATATTTTCTCATGTTAGAGGGGTGCCACCAAGATAAGACTTACCTTGAACTAAAGGTCCATTCATGCGAATCTATCCTTTGCAGGACATTCCTAGATCCATTCTGATTCCCTGAAGAAACTCAGGACAGGATACAACCTCTGTACCTTGCAGCTCTCCTTGCAGCTCTGCTAGATCCGACACGAACTGGCTACTAATCAGCTTGTCTCTTTTGATCGCTAAAATTGGGACTCGCAGAGCACATTTCCAACGGATTCGATTTGAGAAGATTTACAGCTTCGACAGAAATCGTTTGACCCTACTAGACCCAGTCTCTGTCTCAGTCTGTTTCCTGGTGTCAGCTCTGCTCATCTAAAAGCTCCAATATTTTTCTTCTATTGCGCAGAGATCATAAGCCTTCCACAACAGGTATCCCGATTGATCCGGCCTTTGGTGGTGATGCCGCTTTTTAGAATTTCGATAAGGATAATCGTAGATCTGCACTTTTTTTTATACGATATTGTATCTGAGCTATCCATTCCACAACACTTTGCTAGCTCCTCCCCTATCAATATAGGGCAGTTTTGCTGTATGGAAATATTTTCTAAGCTGTCTGCATGCTAACTGCAAAAGCATTGTTTTTACCACCATAACGCTCAACGCGTTAATGTCCGTCTGGCTGTCAGTATACAGGGTGTCCCGTAAGTGGATAGGTCATACTTAGACTAGAAAAAAATGAATGGGGGGGGGGGGACTTCTTACGGTTTCCGAGATAACGGGATTTAAAGTTATTTAGGTATGTTTTCATAGATCACCCTACAGCGTCCCCACGTTACACTCTATGAAGATCATTTAAATAAAGCTAAAAAGTTCAATAAGTGCAAGAAAGTAGAGTTTATTCAGCCATTTCTGGATATGTTCAAGAAAAAGTATAAAAAACGCGGAAAGGGTCACTTTTTTGTTAGAGAGTGTAATAGGTTATTTCAAAGCTATTCTTTTGGGATCCTTAAATGCAATATAATAAATTAGTCTTGATGACGTGTTTTTTGATAAAAAAAAATGTAATTAAATAAAAAAACGAATTAAAATTCCAACATTTTAACTTTGTTGAGCAATTGAGAAGGAGCAGACCGTTGTAAAGGTCTATCTACTCTATCCACCAAAGTTTAAATCATCATCATAGGGTGTAACGTGGAGATGTTACAGAGTAATCTATGAAAATATACCAAAATATTCTTAAGTTCCTTTATCTCGGAAGCTTTTAGGATTTCCCTACACCATACATACAAGTTTTTGCTCGCCTATGTATGACCTATCCATACCTTTTGGGTTTCACACCACTTACGAGACACCTTGTATATACAGATGACTAAATCCGACTGTGCATACATAGATACCAACAGTATCGCATGGTGAATCGCCACCAATTCTGTCTGAAGAGCACTACATTTGTCAGACAGCAGTCTATATGAACCGTTCTAAACTACACTTGCTAAAATATACTTCTGCTCCTATACATGTGCTCGTCTTTGACTCATCTGTAGAAATACAGATCGTTGCTGTTAAAATCTCTTCCTCTCCTTCCTACTGGCTCCTAATGCTTATAATTGTATTGATTTCTACACTAAAGGTAAAATCTTTTTCCAGCAACACATTTCTTTTAGCCTGACTGCGTTGGCAACCGCAATGGAGAGAGAGATTTTCTCTTGGTCGCTGTCTACCAGATTACGGTCGCAACCTTCATTAGATTCTGTGGAAATACAGTCTATCTGATAACCTTTTGAGAATACGCCAATTGTATCCAAGGAAAATCTCAACAACAAAAATTAATGATTGTTTACCTGCTCGAAAGAAACCCATGCTTGTTTGCAGAGTGCAAATAATAACTCTCACCAGAGTGTGCATTGGTGTAAGACTTAATAAAAGTGTAAAGCCCTCCAATATAATTAGGAATAATAATAATAAAAGCTTTATTAGTTTAGCAAAAGTTGATAAATTTCCGATTATTTTCTTGTGCTGCTCCTAATATCACACTTTCATTTAAAAACATTCCAAAATTATCAAAATCAAATTGATATTACCCTTTTTTTTCCTTTATACATATTCATGATCTGCTTCTAATGCATTGCACACATCCACTTTTGAATCTATTAAATATTCTTTCGCTTAAGCTCAATGGGAGGCTCATTAAATTTTTGTAGACCTTTATAAAGTAACAGATTTTGCGCTCTTGTTGTTCTACTTCGATCGAGTCGATATGCCACGTCAGTTCTTCTAATTCGGAAGCCGTTCCATGTTTATGTTGAAAATAAAAGTCAGGACATTGTGTCCTTTCTTTGATACTCATTCACTTCAATGCCTCCAACCAACATCCATCTTATAGAAGTAGATCTATCTATCTATTTTTGAAGACTTTGTATTGCTGTTTGAGTACATAAGAGTAGAATCGTCAAACAATATTCAAATGGGTTTTAATTATGGCATTATATATATGAATAGCAGTCATTGTGGATAACTTACTACGCATTCGTTTACAGAATCCAATTTTTTTACAAATATACATAGTACACGTCCACATGTGCATTAAAATTCAGTTTTTTTTTTGTTTTTCTAAAACAACAGCGGAGTATTTAATTTCGTCCACACTCTATTGTTTCACCATTAATTTCAATTTCACTATCACAATTCCACTATCACAAAGCCACTCAAATCACCTGTAAGTCTTCTTTATGTACTAATTTCACTTGATGGAAATCCCAGCCAGATAAGTAAATCAAAGTGTCTACAAATAATACTGGTTTCAAATATTTCAGGATTTCTCGCATGTCATTAATATATATGAGAAATAAGAGTGTCCTTAGAACTGAGCCTTATGGTACACCTAATGTTGTTTCCTCCACTGTTGAGTTGACAGACTAACTCCTTGTTTTCTGTATCCTCATAGATAGGTAGCTTTCAAACCAGTCGAGCTCTTTACCTATTATTTCAAAAGCTCCTTGGAAATCTAAAACTACTGCTATTATGAACTTGTTTTCATCTATTGTCTCTTTCCACTCATTCACTATTAGATTTAATATCGTTTCATAGCTTTGCTGTTTTCTGAAACCTGGATATTGTGTCATTATTAGCTCATCTCTCATATATTCTCCAATAATTTTTCAAAAATATTTAGCCCATCTTAAGCATTGTCAAAAAATGAGTGAAATATGTTGCATATTTCAGACGATTTTCTACTAGCGGACAATTTGTATCTTATAGTGTTAAGGTTGTCACCGTTTTTTTTTCTTCATTATAAATAATATTAAAAATACGTCGGTCGTTTCATAATGTTTTGAAATTCATTATAGGACGTCTGGAAACTGCTATATCTGTCTTTGTCCTTCGTATAGATCTTCCACAATTTATTTTTAAGACGTTCTTTGTTCAATATGGTAGAGATGTTTTAGAAGAACTCTAACACTCACGAAGAACATAACTGGTATATAAATAAGGTGAAAAGATTTATGTGTACCTTGGAAATGTCATCTTCAACACTATTGCTAAACAGTATTTTGTTTGAAATCAATAGAAGAAGAAAGACTATGAGAAATTTCGAAAAGTTAGCCTTTGTAAATTGAAACGTATTGAACTTGTAAAGTTCTTTGATTTAAAGCTTTATGTAATAAATAAACATATCACTGGAATGGTGCTGAACGATTCCACTCAGATTAGATAGTTCTAAATCCCAGACTGAAAATATTGAGTACCTGACATCAACTATTGTAACTATGAAAATTTTACAGTTGACTATGCGTTTATATCATAAAATATCTCGAAGAAAATCACCTTAACGACACCCCCAATCGCAAAGAATAACAGAAGATCTTTTGCTTTTGATCTTTATAAGATTGATTTGAAGATTAAAGTATGAATTTTTTTATGAGGTTAATATGAGACCTTGTTTCCAGAATTATAAATTGCAATAAATGTGGCAGACTGTTTGGAAATTATCCTACCGCTTTGATTTCTCTAGAGATGAATCCCGCCTGTTGGGAGACTTTCTGAGTCGATAATAATAAGCATTCAGATTTTCTCCCCTTTGGCAGCGATATCCCACAAGGATCTATCCTGTGACCTTACCATTTTGTCTTTATATCAATGATTTGCCTCAGGTGATACGTGATGTATATAGATATTTATATTTACGCTGACGACGTACAGATCAACTTAGGTAGTCCAATAGGACTTTTTGACGATTGTGTGGCTTAAATGAACGATGATATCAATGAGATTTATAACTCATCTAAGGGAAAACTGAAACAAAGCCCAAGTAAATCAAAATACATGGCTTTTTCTTGTTTTAGCCATTGACTCGTGGCTTTGCCAGCAATAATGTTGAATGGAATCACACTTCCTTATGAGAACAAAGTTCGAAATTGACTGAAACATTAAAACTAATCTTTCTAAAATTTATACGAATCTTCAGCGCCTCTGCTTGTCGTGTAGCATGCTTTCGCCGAAAATGCCCTGCTTATTTTATTAAGTGTCTAGTATACAGCACTTACATATGGTTCCCTCGTCCTACCAAAACTTGACTCTTGCTGCATTAGAAAGCTAAATGTCTCTAGCGACTGTGTTAGATTCATATTTAGCTGGGCAGATTCGATCATGTATCCCACCTTAATTTCACGCTCCTCGGTTGATCAGTCCACACTTAATTCAAAAGGAGAGCCTCATTTTTCTTCTATAATAATCTATTGGTTATCTCTCAACCTTATTATCTGACTACTAGTTCGCTCATGCAGTGGATATAAAATTTTGATACTGCAATTTCGTACTGCTATTTCTGAGGATTCTAATATTGTCCAACTAACTCGTCTTTGGAATCAGTTTCCTGATGATATTCAGAGGGCCAGCAACATCAGTATATTCAGGAAACTTGTAATAGATTTTCTTAATTGAATTTGTCTCATTTCATTTGTAGGCTACGATTCCATTATAACTACATAATATGTGTATTCTTGCTTAGGTGAATTAATTAATCGTCTGAATTTGTAGTTTAATTTAACAGCAATAAATTTCAATTTAAAGTGGTCCTCGACAGAGATCCCCAGGAAAGGTGGGGAGCTTCTAAGGAGGTCGCTAAATGGTGTGAATGTGAATCAGGTTGGTTGCTTATTTGCATGAATAATCTCGAGACCATATCTATCTAAAATTACAAGCCATGAACATACCTTCGACATGTTTAGTCAGTTGTCGTAATGTTTGAATTTTTTTTTTATTTTACCGAAAGCAAACAAAATGTTGTCTCCATCATCATTATACCCTTAAAGCCAACATAAAAATAATTTTAAGTCTAGAACTTCTTGTTCCCTTTAATGTAAAAAAAAAAAATATTTACCTTACAAACAAATTTATTATTTTGCTACCAACATTTTCTCGACGTTCTTACTTAGGACAGCAGTGAATGAATTTTTCATTGCTTGCGAATAAGAAAATTTGCTTGGGTGGTTACTCGCTGATAGAAGGCCCAAAGCGATGAACGTTATACATTAATAACCACAGAGGTTTAAGTTCGATACCCTAGACTTCTTTTAACCCATATTATGTTAAAGAAATGGTCTCGATTACAAAAACACTGAAATTTTTGCAATAGCCCTTTTAGGTGTTTCCCTTGAACCCTTTTATGTTGATTTTTTCCTTAATCCTTTGAGTTAAATAAAGTCGATTTAGGTTACCGGATAAAGGAAGTCGGTATAATGTAACTAACCTTTGTGATATTTTGTGACTTTATTTTTTTCTGGCAAATTTATCATAAATGTCTAACAAATGCCCCCCAACATATTTTTTTCCTATTACCGATTTCAGGAGTAACAAATTTTCTTTTCGCAACCACTTGTCGATGGCCAAGTAACAACTATTTACATAATTCGTTTGATTGTACCTAGGTTTATTTTCAGTCAGTATTTTCTTAACTATGCAATGCTTCAATATATTTTTATTTATATTCCAGGAGGATGTCTTAGCAGAACCGTTAGCTGATGCAGATAAACTTTTAGAATCGGACATAATCGATATAAAGCCAATAACGGATATTATCGTTAAGGAAGAACCCAAGATTCTAGATGAAACTGAGCTACCACGCAAACCAGGGCGGAGGGGTAGAAAGCCTGCATCAGAAAAAATTCAACGACAAAGCTCACCTCCACCGGAACCGGTACGCACCAGAAGTAGAAATCTTAATAAAACTCCTCCAGCCGAAGTGACGGAACAGCCAATTAAACAATCAGAAACGAAAAAAGTGGAAAAATCCAAGAAGATAAAAATTGAACTCAAAGATGAAATCAAGGAGGAGGAAGAAAAAATTGACGAGCATCAATGTCGCATTTGCTTATCAAAAGACAGCCTAACGAGCATTTTTTTATTTGAAAACGTTGCAACAATTGCTGATAAAATCATGACCATTTGTCCAGCAATAAAAATCTTAGAAAAGGATTATCTGCCGCAATACATTTGTAATACATGTCTTCAAAGTGTTAATGTTGCATTTAATCTTAAGACCTTATGTGAAACAACCGACAAGCAACTCCGCAGCAAGCTGAAAAGAAGCAAAAATAAAGTTCGACGTCCCACAGAATTTGTTTTGATTGATTGCAAAGATATAACTGAAGATTCTGAGGAGGATACACAAGTAAAGGATGATGATGAATTTCATATATCAAATGAATCAGGCAATTCTGAACCAGATACGGATTCTGACAGCAGTTATGGCGTTAATAAGAACAAGAAAAAGAAAAGACGTACAGTGAGGAGAAGACGAAGTGCGGGAGTAAGAAGAAGAGGTCGACTTCCTGGTTCCAAAAATAAGAAACGTACACGACAGATTAGAAATAACGAAATAGAAAAAAACTCTTTCGATGCAGTCGATCAAGTGGTAGTGATAAAGGCTGAGGGTGATGAGAGTACAGATGAAGAATCAAGTCCACCCAAGAAAATACGTTCAAAAAAATCCAAAACTGAGGATGGAGACACAACACCAGAAAGTAGAAAAAAAGAACTCCCTTGCGTTTATTGTAATCAAGTTTTTCCATCGGCGAATGCACTGCGTGAACATAAGAAAACTCATGCAGGTGAGAAACCATTCACATGTCACATTTGTAGCAAGCCGTTCAAGCTGTTAGGTAGCTTCAATTCTCACTTAAAACGGCACAAGGAAGAGGATGATTTGATGTGTAACGAATGTGAAAAGCATTTCCCCAATAAAACAGAATTTCGCAGGCATAAAGTGGATGTGCATGGCGAAGCTGCAGCACCTTTTGTTTGCGATAAATGCAAACGAGCATTTACTACAAAACCTCGTCTCGATCGACATCAGGAGACAAAGTGTCCTGGTTTTGAGGTTGCAACTTCCACGAAAAAGATAAAGCCTGAAGTGGATGCCATTAATCTTGGTCGGGATCTATTCAAATGTGTTGCTCCTATGACTACCACGTACTGGAGTGACAGCTTTTCTGATTAGGTAAATTGCATACGGCAACTGATCCGATGGTCTTTTAAATAAGTTTTTGTAAGCTCGAGATGGAATCATGTAAATATACAAACGTACATTATATATTTTGTTAGATCAGGTTAATAGATAAGTGAAGAGTTGTACAAATTCGTATTTTTTCTTTTTTTAGGTACGTACAGTTTCACAGATTTTGTAAGAACTGATTTTTTTTTTATAGATATTTTGACATTTTTTTAGATGTAAGAGACGTCTTGATTCGTAAATCATTAAGCATAAATAAACAGTTTAAATATAAATTTCTTTGGTTTTCTGTTTTTTTACATTTCCTTTGGACATCAACTAGATATCTACTTAAATTTTAGTATCAAAATCATTACTATTGCGACTTAACTAAAAGACCAACTTTGAAATTCATTTAAACTTACAACCTTTAATAAATAATAATTTATTTGTGCGACTACATGTGATGGCATGGCATCACCGTTAAAAGCTATGGTAAAACGTGGGTTTTGATGGAATTAAGTCGACTACTAAAAAACTACCGCTGCAAAGTGCAATAGTATCTGAAACAAGTTATATAAGAATTCTAACACTCACACTGTGGAATAGTTTTATATATGGTTGATAGAGGGATTATATTGCTCCTTAAAGACGTAAATGTCCAGATTTCGCTGAAGATACCTTTTTTAAGCTTTTAATTCAATTTCATTGTTTTCAAAGTTGATCTGTGTTGTGGCTTACTGTTTTGATTATTTGCACCCAATTATAAGCTTAACAAAATCAAGTTGTCTTTAAATAAGTCATGGAACCCTGCTGTGTGACGTGTGTATAAAATGCTAAAATCCATTAACAGGTAACAGTTTTTCCTTTCGCGCAAGAAATAAAGAACCTACAAATATATCAGGTGATATATGTATTAAGAGTAGAAGAACAACTTCAAAAGGTCTCATTGAGATATTTTCGTAAAACATCTTTATACTTAACAAATCAAGCATCTCAGTGGTTAGTGATAGCCCCCCCCCCCCCCCCCCCCTGATAGCTATAATCAAATGTCGAATTCCAAAACAATATTGAAGCAAAATTAAATCTTCAAGTGAGTGTTTTATGTACATACATCATTACCTTAAATTTTCAGAAAGACTAAAATGGTTGTTATTAATGACATAACATCTCGTTCTATTCGTGTACTCTCTGGTGTACCTCAGGGCAGTCATTTGGGTCCTATTCTTTTTATAATTTTTATTAACGATGTTTTTACAATTTTTAGTTTTGCTTCGTGCCTTGGTTTTGCTGATGACTTAAAGATTTTCATGAGTATTGTTAATACTCAAGATGTAGCTAACCTTAAACACGACCTTGTTAGTTTTGCTAGGTGGTGCTGCTTAAATCATTTATCTTTGAATTTGTCAAAGTGCAAGCATGTTACCTTCACTAGAAGGTCCTCATCGGTACTACTTGATTTATCCATTAACGGATACCCAATTGCCAAATGTAATCTATCATCTGATCTTGGGGTCTTGCTTGATTCTCAGTTGTCATTCTCCCAGCATATAGATTTCATCGTGAGCAAGGCTAACTCTCTCCTTGGCTTCGTCAGGCGTCGTGCTGTAGAGTTTTTGGACCCTTATACACTCAAAAGTTTATACATTTCTTTGGTGAGACCACTCCTTGAGTATTGTTCTGTCTTGTGGGATCCTTACTATGCTGTTCATTGCAAGGGCAAGGGCTTTCAGCGGAGATTCACCAGGATCGCCCTGAGGAAGCTTAACTGGAGTGGTGATCTACCTCCGTATTATGCAAGATGCCAATTAATTGACTTACAAAAATTGTCTACCAGACGGAAGACCCGAAATGTTATGTTCATAAGAAATCTTTTGGCTTATAAAATTGTTTCTGCTTCCCTGCTCGAGCACATTCATTTTTACATTCCATCTAGGAATTTGAGATTCTTCTCCATTCTGTACGAATCCCTTCACAGAACTAATTACTGCCTTAATGGTCCAATTAGTCGCTGTATTCGACAATTTAATCTTTGTAGTGGCATGATTGACTTTGTTGACAATAGGTGCTTTACTCAAAAATCTGTAAGTAGCTTTATGACTTCATTCTCATAAATTCACTTTTGTATATATTTTTTTTTTGCACGTAATATAAATAGTCTGTAAGATTGTATATCGGTAGACGGAATATATAAATAAATAAATAAATATTAGAAAACAGTTTTTTATTATTTCCTAAAAATTATTTAATGCTATTTCGTTTGCCTTACACAGTTTTTCTTTTAAGAGGCACCAATTATATGTGTAAAGCTTAGAGCCAGAAGAAAAGCAGTATTAGAGTTGAAAAATGTATGTTGAAAATTTTGCTAAACAGTCTCTGATTTACTTCTAATGTGTAGCACGTGGCAGACGTAGAAGCAATATATATACACAGAGATTACATAATGGTATTTTGTTGTCGCAGCAACAGGTATTTAATACGCGGCAACCGCCTCCCGATCCACAATAATAAATTTTACAAAAATTCTTAAAGTTTTTGAAAACAAGAAGATTAAACTCCATTTACTTCTCCTGCTTAGAGAGTAGTATACGTGGAAAAAAGTAATTTGTTTCATACGCTGGTGTTATGTAGGTCTGTGCTGGGGTCGGAGAAATTTTTGGTCACCGGCGATCGATACTCGAACTTGATATTGTGATTTGTACTTCTGTGCCTCGCTCATTATATCACTCCCAATTAGCACCTTCCCAGAGTCTGCTTAAGTTCAGCCTTGGAACGGAAGTAAACGATGCTACTGTTTATAGATCCATGTACTTAATTAGTTGAATTTTCCAGCAGCTAAACGAAATTGCTTATAAAACGAATATCTGAAAAATTCCGACAATGAGAGGAAAGAATAGGGGAAGGTGCGAAAAAAGTTGTGAAAGTAGGTCGCGTCAACTGCGGAGGAAGGAATCGCGAAGCGGGGTTTTATTTATGTGAATTTTGGGAGGGTGATTGCGGTTAAACTATTTTATTAAGATTTATTCAATTTACAACACATTTCTTATCATCACATTATTTCTTGATACTGTAATGATAGATATATATAATTAGCGGTCTATATTATGCTCCCAGGTTTTGGTTGTTTACTATATTTTCGATTTGAAGGGGATTGGGAGATGTGGCGGTTTATAGTGGCCATATTGCATCACGTTTCGCTCTACATATAAAGCTCTTCAGCGGTATTCTTAACTTGTTAAAGGAAATATAATACACATCTTATATTGGCATAGGTAACGTCGCATGAAGAGGTAGAAGGATCCCCCCCCGCCCCCAATACCCGAAAAAATGAAAGAATTACAGTGTAATGAAATTGGCGTTTAGCACGTAGTTGCCGGAATTACGCACGAAGTTTTGTACTTTTATTTTAGTACATTAATAAATCTGTTCGGGTACTTTCCGTGCAAAAACTTTCGGGATATAAGCTTACTCGTATAGAGAGGGAAATATGTAAGAAGTACGGAAGTACGCGAATGATTTCCCTGCAACTTCGTTAAAAACAGGAGGAGATGTGGATTGACATTTGAGCATTGAGTGTAGTCAACGAGGAAATAACTAAAGGGAGATGCAATCATAAGTACATCCAATGCGTGTACATGAGCGTACCCAAAATGTCCTGCATTTGTGTATATTTTGGTTTTTGTGCCTATACCATTCGGCCATTTTTGGTCTTTGTTGTCAAATTCATGTTTACTCCGGTGAAAGTTTTTGGTTTGTTTTGTTTTTGTGGATCCGCGGTTGCACTACTATGTGATGAGCAAGGTAAATATTTTATGAACCTTACCGCAGCAGACCACCAAGCCATCAAAAATTCATACAAAAAAAAAAAAATCAAAGACAAAGTATAACGAAACGAAACACAATTAGCACACACACACTCTTGTATAGAAAGGTTTGGTTTTACTATTTAGATCGAGATGTTTCATTGCTGTATACATTTTTATAGCAAAAATTTAAGGTTGGTACGATTTATTACGACGAGATAAAATTGAAATTTTGATTTAATAAAATCGTAGCAAATTTGCTACGAAGCACTTGGAGCATTGTCGGAGGAACTATCGTGAAATAACCGAAGGGCCATGAAACAAATTTTGCCAGCAAACCTTTTACCACAAATTTTTTTTTCTTAATTATTAATTTTTTTACGTTCATGTTTGCAAATTCACTAAATATTTTTAGGTATACAAAAATAAAAGCGATTAAAATTGTGTACAGGTACAAGATTTACGGCGCTTATGTACAATATATAATCAGTATCAATGTGTTAAAAATGGCTGCATGATGCTCACTTTCATCTCATTTTGTTATTACATCGTAGAGTTTAGTTTATATTAAGTTTTGGTAAAATTAAAAATTTGGTACTTGAATCCGATTTACATTTTAGTGAAGATGCTGTAGAAATGGAAGTAAGTCAGGAAAACAATGTAGCGCATGCTGAATTCACTCCAAATTCTACAGCGAAGTCCCTAAGGTTTCTGCACATAGAATAATTCGTTACAAATCCCACAGCCAAATATATTCTTATTCTTATTTGCAATTACTTAAGTTACTATAATTAACGATAGTACAGTAAATGGTAGTCAAGGATATTCATTCCGAAAAGTGTGAGACGGCGAGCTTTTAAAATGTTTCATTATAATAACGGGCATTCAAGATATGAAATGGCGATCGAGTCTCTAAGATACGAGTACTGATTTGCTGCTCCTTAAGAAATTTATTCAAAGTTCTCTGTCCTGTGTGATGCTGACAACGGACAAACGTCGAGCTGTATTTTACCCAATAGAAAAGATGGCAGAACCACTCCACACTTTTCATATTGAGCATGTCGATCTTTTCTGTAAAACCATCAATTACAACACACCTAAGATAATACACGATGATGAATAGTTCCGCAGTCAGTAGTTTCTCAAAAGGACCCAGAGTGTGTTTTGACTGGCCAGTATATCAGAAAGCTTGTCTTTTCTTTCTAAGACTAAGTGTGTCCCCTGAGTGGTATAGTATGCATGAAGGAACACAAAGGACCTAGTATGCCCTCTAACGAAAGGAATAAGTAACTGTTCCTATTAGTTCAGTTATACCAGAAAATGAAAAGATACAGTGTGTCCTGTTAACTAGTCGGGGAGGTCACAATAATACTATACCAGAAAATGAAAAGATACAGTGTGTCCTGTTAACTAGTCGGGGAGATCACAATAATACGAGTGCCTTCATAATAACCGACTCTTTACTGGCAGGAAAGGACGATTGTTAAAACAAAAGGGAAATACACCCCAACCCAACCCAATAGCAAACATTCATAAATTTGGCGGGAGTCACCGATGGTCAAGTGGATTGAGAGGAACATTTCATACTGAGCTTGAGATGACAAGTCTTAACCAAAGCAAATATAATATTGTTTTCCTTTGATAAAAATCGGCATTTTATTACTTATAATAAAGTTTAAGCTTAGGTTTACTTTCATACATATATCTGGAATACATATGTGCATTAAAAAGTCCACCACATAACCTTCCAGCAGGAAATATGTCGAGCGTTTCCACAACATAGCCAGACAATATCTTTTCTGAAGCGCTCTTTTATCATAAAGGATCCTTTGCGGAAGCAGATCTTTCCCCTGAGTTTAGGCTTATTCGTTTTTTGTTGGGAAAAGATGACTCATATGCATCTGAAAGCGCAACAGAAGTTTCAATATTTTCCGAAGTGCTCTTTTACCATAGCCAAAGGAATCTGCGCGGAAGCAGATCCCTTCTCTGAGTTCAGAGTTTAGTTTAGGTTTATTCATGACCTATCTGTTTTTTGCTGTGAAAATATGACTCATATGCATCTGAAAGCGCAGCAGATATTTCATTCTTTAGTAGTCAGTTGAACTGCACAGTTAATTAAGATTTTTTAATAATATAATAAGGTACCTGCGGAAAATAAAGCCCGGAAGGTAATAAAGCCCACATATAAAAATTCCTACTAAAATGAATCTCAGCAACCTTATACTTTTACACACATGTAACACAGTGCTAACTTTTCCAACAATCCAACCTCGACCTCAGTAAAACTGGTGAAAAACTGGTGAACTCTGCGAGCTTTGACAACTTCTGTATGATAGCAGTTTATTGAAATGTTGCGTAGCCCCCGGAATATAATACAAGCCATGAAGTCTCCGAAGGCACCGACACATTAAAAGGCCTTAACGTGCCGGGTACAGCATGCAGTAAGAGCTCACTCTCATGGCATTTTGTATACTCGTCATGGAGGAAAAAATAAAATTTCATCTTAAACAGGTCCTAAAGCCCAAAACTGTCGCTACCACAGCAAAATAGGGTTAAAACAAATTGCAGCCAAATATGTTTTCTTTCTAATAGTTTAAAAAAAAATAGCATCTAGAACAAATGTATGGAAATTATAGTGTTTAAACAAAATACAAGCAACTTTTATATGAAAAACTCCTTCAGTAAGACAAGGCAAGAAGACTGTGGATGTCGCCTGCTGACGCTGCTCTCTTTTTTCGACTTTGTTCATGGCTTGTATCTTGCGGGGGTTACGGCTGTTGGCTTAAAAATTATTTTTTTTTTGTAATTATTTACTACAGTAGGAACAACTTTTCACGTTAAATATGCTTCTCAAATTTTTTTTTTCAACAAATTTCCCGTAAATTTTTTCTCGTTAGCAAAAATTAGCTGTCAAACGCCGTCGAGGGTGCGTCTGGCAGCTCTTGCCTCCATCTTGCCAGTAGCGAACGGTACGTCACCGAGAGGAGTATACGGTTGCTTGGAATTATAATTTTCCCCTAAACAAAATCGTAAGTTCTGTTGTTTAATTATAATTGCCACATGTAGTAACTTGTTTAGTTTCAACGTTAGGTAATGTAGTTTATGATTTCAATGTTTATTTTTGCCCACCATTGTGTTTCTTTGATTAATGAGTAATTTTGTAAAATCTTGTCATAGGTGTAATAAGGCCCACTCACTGACTTATAACAATGGACTGAGCGATTTGCTATTTCATGTGGGACAAAAAACATTGTGTTTCTGTATATCACCGTTAGAGCACACTTTAAAACGATTACATAAAAATCATGTAAAACTCAACCAATCAGATGAAATTTTACACCCGTAAATCGAATTTAATTAAAAAAATATATTTTCTTGTGCCCAAGTGATATTTTAATCGCTTATAAGGAATTAAACTCATTCCGACTTTAATTTTCAAAAGTTATTCTTAACTGAATCCTGCTTATGGGCAAGAGAGACGGAGCATGGTAAACACTATCTTTACCTTATTCCTTCTGCGGTGATTGCTTCTGTAGCCAACATAAAAACATCAAAAGGCATAAACAAACGTTCCAGAATGCAATATTTTGTGTTGGTAGCTCCAACTCTGCCATAGGGCGAAAGAGAGAACTATAAAAATTGTGCCATGCTTTCCTATAGGAAAATGACAATACGCTCAGTCCATTGTTATAAGTCAGTGGGCCCAATAGAGTAGACGCTGGGCCTTATTACCCTACCTAACCTAAATTTTCAATGAAACTAATGTTCCTATATAGGATTATGATTGCGACATAATTTTTGTTCCAGAGAATGAAGACTGTTTGGATGTTAAGAAATTTATAACTAAAGCTTTTGGGGTCCTTATTATCCCCCTGGAGAGTAAAAAGGCCCATTTTTTTTATTGGAATTAATAAAAATAAACGAATTTTGTTAATTTTCTTAGTTTTAGCAAGTTTAAAGGGAGTCATTCCGCTGATTAGATTTTGAAAAATAATTTTTACTTTGGGCCTTATTATACTGCGGTAGTTTAATAAGGCCCCTGGAAAACGTTTTATAAAACTGAATTATTTGTTCAAATACCCACTTCTGTTTTTTTCTATTTTGTTAGTTGTGCAAATAAATAAACTTAACGGAAAACTTGTTTTTGTAGTTCTATATCACCAAATACTGGATTTATTGTATTTCAAATTAGGTGGGCCTTATTTGCCGCAGGCACCTTAGAACAATGTTGCTATTTTTGGTTAGCTAAAACATGCCCGTGTAATTCGTATAAATTGAAAATTAAACGGAGCGCATTCAGCAAGAAGCGCTCTTGCGTTTGCCTTTGAGCGCTTTCATTTCCCACTGGGTTATTTCTCTCAAAAAATACATACAGACGTATTTAAATGCATATACACAAAATCGTGTGATTAATGTTTGTCTTTCTTTGTTCAATGCTCATCAAGAATTATGTATTCTCTAATGTGACAAAATTGTCTCAATATTCATGAAATGCTTATTCTGGTTGTGTTAATCCGAACTTTTATTAAATTTTACTGACCTTTTTGCAATTAAGTAAGAGGCTAAAGTAAGGTATTTATGAAACAACCGTCGTATATCAGACTTAAAATCTTACTTTTGGATATAAGCTAAGTATGCATACATCAATAACAATTGGATGAAGTCCAAGTTTGTTAATCAACAAGGAAAGGCTCATTTAGATGCCAATAAACATTTTGGCAAATCGAAGAGGAGTAAGTACCTACCTACAATTCGTATACGTTGGACGGTAGGTACGAGATTCATAATGCTTTCGAAGTACCAATACGATCAATATACGGATATCGTTCATAATTTGGGACTATAAAACCAGGAAGGAGTATATATTCAATATTATTTTATAGGCTGTGTATGTATGTTCTTATGAATCCCCATTTCCACTACAAACAACATTAATTCTTAAATTACGAACTTTTCACATCACATACTAAGTAGCATTAACGAAAACTAATCTATGAACTCCGAAAGGATTTATTGTCACCTTTCGAGGGTTGTGTGTTAATGGAAAATCAATAAGCGATGACAGTTAAGTTTAATTAAAATCGAATGAACCATGGGAGCACCGCTGATTACCTTCTGGGTGTTCTTTAAATGCGGATGTAATTAGATGGTTCCGTGATGAAAATACTCTACAAATTGATAATTATAAATTTTTATTATAGAGCAAATCTCCAACGTTTTCAGCGTTAGTTGAGCAATCAAACCAACAACAAAAACCTAAACAAACGAAAAATTTATTTGTCATTAACGAAAATAAAAACACTGGAAAAATTGTGAAAATCGATTTTTGTAATTTTTTTCGAAAAGGATATATTTGGTAGTGTAGGAGTTGCCATAAACGAAATTTTCTATATTTTTATATTTCCATTAAGTTTTGAAAGCAACGTACTGAACTATAAATTAATACATGTAGCCAGGCCTATGCGCGCGGGGGCACCTTAATTTAGTTAACCTTGAAACTTATCGACGGATAATGTAAACAATGTTGAATCAGTTATAGTTCATGTTATATTGTACGAACTCTACAATGAGAGAAATTCATTTATAAGATTTTCTAAGTATTGCAGGAGAAATTAAGGAATATCGCACGCCACTGAACTTTGATATCAGACACGACCATGTGTTTATTTACAAGAGATGACCACGGTTAGTATTTTAAATCAAAGTCTTGGGCAAATACTTCTTGATGCCAAATTCGTAATATCCGGTGACGACGCACGGCTGGAAAGTAACGAAGTAAGTTAAAATTATGTTGAAGTTGTAGTCAATCATTAAAAAAAATAGTAAAAATTTAGACTTTTTTTAAATCTAATTTTGAAATAATTGACTGAACATGGCCATAAGCCCGAGTGTTGTGCACTGGATGTACACCTCTATCGTTAGACCCATGCTCACATATGCCTCCTCTGTATGATGGCCGAGGATGCTAGTGGGGATTGCGATTCGGAAGCTGGTGGGTCTGTAAAGACTTGCGTGCCTGGGAATTATAGGCTCCATGGATCTACGCCTACTTAATCTTCCACCCCTGGATCTTGTTATTCAGGCAGATGCCAAGAGGGCTGTGTGCAGATTGCGCTCATAGGGATGTTGGGAAGACGGTTGGACTGGTTCTTCTCATTACTCATTGCCGTATGGGTGGAACTAGAAAACCCTCCGCCCAGCACGCCACTTGATGTGATGGTACTTGAGCTTTGTTTTGAGCGTCGCTTCTCTGTGAGTTTTCCTGAAAGAAACGTGGAGTGAGGGAAGTGCCTAGTCGAGCTTTCCCCGGTCAACTCTAAAAATTTTTACCGACGACTGTCTCACTAATGACGGGCACATTCCGGGTATCTATTTTCCTGAACCTGACATTGGGATGGAGTACTCACTTCGAAGGCACCCTACTGTCTTCCAGACCGAAGTCTTTGGCATCGCAATTGCAGCGCCTATGATATGGAGATCAAGGGAAAGGACATTGCTATCCTTTCGAATAGTCGAGTAGCCTTGATGGCTCTGAGTGGCCCTTGGATAATATTTAAGTTGCTAGGGACTGCAGGTTGTTTGTGAATAAGCTGTGTATCCACAACAAGGTGTCCCTTTCATGGATTTCCAAAAATGGTACCTGAAAGTGGTTAGGGAATGAAATAAAACACACGAACTCTACTGCGGTTGGAATAATAACTGACCACTTTTTTCTACATCTACGTTATTTAAATCAAAACTTACTTCCTAGAACAATAACAATTCAAACTACATTTGTCTGAGGTGAAAATAATAATTTGAGGAAATTCACTTCACTCAGCATTCCCACATTCTTGTGCTTCAGCCAGCGATTCTTATCAGGTGTTGATATCATATTTCGTTTGACTGAAATTATTGTGGGAATACTAAGTGAAATGAATTTCGCGATGATACAAAGTAAGGTAACTCAATAATTTTGACTATTCAGCAAAATTATATGAAATTATGAATTATGAGAAATGAAAAATATGAGAAAAATATATTTAAATTACTGATGACTTAATTATCAACTTATACACTACTATTCGACTTGAAAATATATCATGGGTTGTAGGAACTCAGGGAATTTTCTACCTATGTTTTCAGACTAATAGATTTTCGTATAAGTAAAAGTACTGAAAATAAAATTTTTTTTTCGACGAACTACATTCATTTAATTAGTTTTAACATTTAAATTAGGATACAAAACATGACAACTAATAATTAATTCTACGCAGTAAATAACATTTGACAACTGAAAACTCCAGCAAACGGGAATGCTTTTCATATAACTTTAGGACCTATATAAACAGACATGAGAGATTTCTTAAACGATGCATTATGGCATTCTGAATATATTTTATTAATAATGTTTATTTCAGTTAAGCGGGGGAAAACTTTGGGGATCGGATATAGCTTGAGCGACTTTCTTGGGTGAGAAAGTGGACTATTCTACTTCTCGTGATTGCGCGGAATCAGTGCGTCGTGGAAAATGATTTCCTATGAAATAAATGTTCACAACAGAGCACTTATGGCCATGGAAGAAAAACTGCAAAAAATATATATAGTAATTGGGGTGGATGTGACCCAACATGCCATATTGGAACCAACCCCCCACCGGATATTTCTAAACCCACCCTAAAAGTATGCATAGAAAAATTATAGCTGGTAATGAGCTCAGTGGAACTTATTTTCCGATCGAACATAACTCTACCGAGTTAGAGTAGATCTAAGGAGCGAAAAATCTAGTACCTCAGTTCTATTAAAAAATAGGGAAATACTACAAAAGTTTCTGAGTATAGGGGCGAGAGTACTCAAACTTTTTCTCAGGATTTATGGAATATTTTATAGTAAGGACTTTGAAGTAAAGTTTTTTTTAAAGTAATTTTTTATTTTATTTTTAGTCTTAAATTCTTCTCATAAAATTTAAAATTATATTATTAAGGAATTTTCAGTACAAGAATAGTTTTTGCACTTTTTTTTTGTGATCAAAAGCTTACAAAAATCAGGTAACTTGATGAAAGGTAGTATGTTCTGAAAATTATCATAGCCGAGGTAAATAATATAAAATTTCGTTTTCTTGCAACTATTTAATTTCAAGCAAATAAAGTCCAGGAAATTATGGTGTTTGAACGAGATGCAAGTTAGTTTTATTTGAAAAACACCAGCATTAAGACAAACCAAGAAGTGTGTAATGTCTATTTTATGTGGTACCAAATTTTACTATGCTTGGGACCATCAAAAATTTATATTTATTTATTTTATTTATTATTATTACGCAAATTGTGCAAACAAGAAATAAATCCTTAAACTAGAACAAGGAAAGTATAGTTAATAACACTTAATTTAATTATAACGTAAAATACAACTAGAACTACGGTAAGTTATTAATAAAGGTAGAGAATAATGAAAATATAAAAATGCAAATTATATAAAAGCGAAATTTTAGCTATAAATATGTAAACTATGAGAAGCAAGTACAAGAAGTAAGAACGTAAAAGTAATACGTAATAATTAAATAAGAAGAAAAAGAAGAAGGAAACATCACCGGGGAAAAAAACAACAAGAATACCAAATGAAAGCTAAAGCAGCAGAAGGTAAGCGGTAAGCTACAACCGAAGAGAAATTAAAAAAAAAATTATAAGAGATTTAACAGAGATAAGGGTATACAATTGAGGAAACATAAACATATCATAAATTTTGTTCATATTAATCTTGCCCCGTTGATAGATAATTAAATAAAGAGCTTTAAATTTTTTGAAATTGCCCGCAACGCCCGCCCGCCTAATCTCGACAGGAATCTGATTATATATCCTCACACCGCCGACGAAGAACGAACGACTCGTGAGCAAATAAGAGAAACGTGGCAAAACAAGGTTATTAGACCTCTCTGATGTTCCCATGCGCAGTTTTTCATGCAAATATTGAGGTTGGCGGAAGAAAAGCAGTTTAATAATAAACACACAAATCCTGCATTGAAAATGAGCATCCAAGCTAATTGCCAAAATTCTTCCCGAGTATGGTGAAATATGGTCATATCTCCTAAGAAGAAAAACATATCGAGCACAGGCATTAAAAGCCACATTAAGCTTGCGCTTACTATTGGAATCCAGGTCGGCATACACAACGTCGCTGAAGGTTATAATAGGAACCATCAATGCCCTGATAAGTTTCATGCGGGTTGATGGGGGAATAAAATGAGCAGTCACTCAGAGTGTACTCAATCCGCCATAAATCTTTCCTGTCAACATGTTAACATGATCCAATCAAAGACCTTTTTAATTACAACTCCAAGATTTTTAACTTGAGACTCATAAGGAATAATGGAATCGCCAATCTCAATACGGGGAAAACAGGAGGAATCAAGATTTTCCTTATAAATAACAATACAATTACACTTTTACGGGCTCAGTTTAAGCTGATTTACATGAGAGCAGTGTAAAATAGCAGATAGATATTCATTCAGCCGGAACACAGCGTCCTCAATTAGTCTCAATGGCCTTTGTATATAAACTTGTATATCATCTGCATACATATGAATATGACAGTGATTTATGGACTCATAGATGTCATTAATAAACATGGAGAACAGAATGAGGCCATTCAATGAACCTTGAGGAAACCCCGCCAAACTGGAAGAAACGAAGAGGACTGGTCATCTACTTCGATCTATCCGTTAAGTAACTTCCGAAAAATCTCATCGTGGCTTCTGAAAAACCGAAGTTACGAAGTTTATTCACAAGAAGTTGATGATTGACGAAATCAAAAGCCTTGGAAAAATCCAGAAGAGTCAGCACAGTCAGACAGTCCCTATCAATTCCCTCCCGTATGTCATCAGTTATTTTTAAAATAGCGGTGGTAGTACTATGACCATTCCGGAACCCGGACTGCCATTTGCATAGTAATTCGTTCTCCTCCAAGTATGGTCTAATCTGCATGGTCACGAGCTTTTCCAGAATTTTAGACAGAAAAGATGTGATGCTAATTGGCCGAAAATCACCAACAGAGAGTGCCTTGGCATTCTTAGGGATTGGGATAACCCTTGCGATCTTCCAGATCTGGGGAAAGTATGATGAAGTTATACAAGAATTAAAAATATGGGTCAGCTCCTGAATAACGAGAGGTAGTATTATTTTTAAGAACGTGGACAGATCCCATCCAACCCTGTAGCGTTCGGCTTAATTGAAAAAGTTGCGTTAATAACGTTAGTTACACATACATTAGAAATAGAGAAGCTAGATGTTGTTAGTGCATTTGGTATTTCAATATTTTGAAACAAAGTAGATGTAAAATTAGCATTTGAAGTAAAGGCTGTGTTTAAACCGTCGGGGCTGATATTCGAGAAGTTTTTGGTCTGAGTTTTTGTAGCTCCTATACTTTTAAGGTTGGACCAAAGTATTTTGGGAGGTAGATCAATATTTAATTTACGCGAAAAATAAGCTTTTTTTGCTTTTCTTATCTTTTTCGTCACAATCCTTTTCACCACTGCATATCTATGAAAATCTTACGGATCGTCAGTTATTCTCTTCTTTCTAAAAAGAATGTCACGTTCTGTAATTAGAGTTTGTAACTCAGCATTAAACCACGGTGAGTGTTCTCCGACCCTTCTGGTTTTTAATGGAACATATTTTTCGAAAAGGTAGCGATAAAGATTATTAAAGTGTTCTATCTGGTTATCCGGGTTAGTTATGAAGAGCACGTCATTCCATGCCATGGTTAGACATTCACTCGATAGTTGGTAAGTATTTATTCCTTTATAGTCCCGATAAAACTTACGAGAAATATTATTAGCTGGTACCTGTAAATCAAGTGATAAACATTAAATCATGATCGGATAAGCTATGGAGTGACATTTGGTTCTTAAATAGAGTCGGATCATTCCGTGAAGCAATGAAAAGGTCAAGCAGTGTTGGCTGTGAAGAAGAAAAATGGGTTGGAGTATCATTCAAAACATTTAAATCACATAAGGATAGCAAATCCCTAAATCTGCGGGCCCTGGTGCTATTCAGAAGAATATTCACATTAAAGTCCCTGCAATAATTGTATGAATGTATTTTGCACTAAGTTCGCAAAACTAAAACAACTCCGGCGATATCTGGTTGCTAATTAAATTTTAATGCTGAAACGGAGAGAAAACTCTATACAGGGCTGTCCACAACTAAAGGCCCAATTGCAATAGGCGCAGCCAGCATCAACTGTGATATCGGTTTTATATAATGGCGAGCATATGGTACAAGGCTTTTCGAAGCATGGCTGCGAAGATGCTTGCTGCTCGGTTTGTAAAACTTCAAGTCTTGGTGCTTTCTGCGACAATTCTGCCAACATACTGGAGTAAAAAAATAAATATATGCATCGATTCATGTTTTTTTTAAAGAAAATCGAGTAAATTAACATTCATTTGTAAGGAATAAAGATAGCTTGCGTCAGAAATGTGTCTGAAGAAGTATGGGGTTTTATAATATTTTGTCCATACCATCCACCGAAAACTGAGCATTTGCCAGTAATAGCAATAAAACACTGATTTTTTATCCTACTGAAGAAGACATTAAAACTTTCTTCGGAACCAACTGTATATTTTCTAAACATTCTTCGAAAAAAATTGTTGATACTTATATCTGTCGAAAAGTAATCATTATTTTTCTGTGTATTCCATATTCCTTTAACAAAAAATTTGTTGTTTCCCTCATTATAAATGTTTCAAATATAATGGAGTATTTTTCGGAGGAAAAATACTATTAAAACTTGCATAAATAGCGAAAATTTAGATTCCATGGCCGCGTTCAAAATTTGCGCTCTTCAGCTTAAGCTATTTGTGCAGCCTGGAGCTTATTTGTTTGCGGGCAAAATAAGCTAATATCTGCATGAAATAATCTTGAACGACCAAATTAGCTTCAACAATACTTTAACAAAATGCGTAAATAATAAATTTAATTGTGTAGAAAAGGTACATCATGAACATTTTTAAGGTAATAAATTCCGAATTAAAACAATGGCTGCATTCCAATTTTCAATATAGTTTCTTTTTAGCTCCAGTACTAGACCATAGCTTAAATTAGCTAAATTATGCTCTCGAAGAGTGTCAAATGATAGCTCTGATTTTGCAGAAAATAGCTTTTTGAGAAATCTTGAACGACAGACAGCTTAAATAAGCTCAGAGAATATTTAAATTGATTTCTTTCTTATTTTCAAGTGGAGCAATTGTTTGGACCCGCCCTTGTGGTGTCGTCTGAAAATATGGTAATATTGCAGTTGTTTGAGGGTGGAATGTTGGCCGTGATTTAATATAAACTCAGTCCAAGAGCTGCAGTAGATGACAAATTCTGCACAAGAACACTGAATGATATACTATATGTATCTATCAGAAAACTATTTCCAAGTGCTATTAGTATGGAAGGCCGAAGGTAATTAGTTAGTAAATAATCATTTGATTAGTTGATCAGTTGATTAGGCGATAGGATTTAATATCTTCAGTTGGTTTGCCAATTCTTGGGCTTGCGATTATTTAACTTTTTTCTATTAAGAAGGAAAATATTTTAATTTGAAGCAGCATTTATAAATCAGGGTTGGAAGCACTAATGTTAATGTTGGGTAGAGTATTATTTATGTGTTTTTGTTAAGGTTTTTGAAAAGATAGCTTTTGTGCAGGCTGTGAAATACATCGATCTAAATGGATATTTGACTTGTTGGCAATCTGGATTCCGACATAATCATCTGCGAAACTGCTATGCTCAAGCTGACATCAGATATACACGAAGCGCTAGCTAAAGACTTGTTTACAATCCTTGCTTTGCTTGATTTCAGCAAGTCATTCGATTCCATCAATCATTGCAAGCTGCTGAGAAAACTTTCAAAAGAATTTTTATTTTCTTCGTCTGCAGTAAAACTCATCAAAAGTTTTTTAAGTGGACGCAGTCAGTTTGTTAGGGTGAATGAGGTGTGCTCCGGTGGCATTCGATTCCATCAATCATTGCAAGCTGCTGAGAAAACTTTCAAAAGAATTTTTATTTTCTTCGTCTGCAGTAAAACTCATCAAGAGTTCTTTAAGTGGACGCAGTCAATTTGTTAGGGTGAATGAGGTGTGCTCCGGTGGAACGTCTCTATTATCTGGAGTTCCTCAAGGATCAATTCTTGGCCCTTTGCTATTCTGCCTCTACTTGAACGACATTACTAACGTTATATCATAAGTTTCCATTCATCTGTACGCTGACGACGTACAAATGTATCTAAGCAGACCAATTGGCTTGTTGGAGGACTACGTATGCCAATGCAATGATGACATGCAGCGTGTATATAATTGTTCACTGCTAAATAACCTGGAGTTGAATCCCATGTAAGTCAAATTGTTTAGCGGTTTATAGAAATGGAATTGATCCTAATACTGTCCACCAATATATATCAACAACACCGTAATGTTGATTCAGCTAAAGCCCTTGGTATTGAGCTTAACTCAAAGTTCACCTGCTGTAATCAGACAGGAGCTACAATAGGTAAAATATATGGATATCTGCGGCTCTAGTTTTCTCTCTGTTCTTATGTGGATGAAACTAGTCAAGTCTTTAGTGGCTCCCTTTACATATGGTAGTAAGGTGTTCTCAGATCTTGACTCAGTCTGTCGAAGGAGGCTCTTGGTGGCATATAACGATGTACTCCGCTTTGTATATAAATTACCTCGTTTCAGCCATGTGTATATCTTTTTTCTCAACATTGGATGCTCTCTGAATGCATACCTAACACACCGTAGATTATAATTTCTTCACAGATTAATATACCAACAACCCGCGTACCTGCAATCGACTACATATAAGAATCTCCTAATCCGTCGTTGTAGTTCTAAATATGGCCAGTACTCTTACTTTGTCCAATGTGCTCGTAAATGGAATCTGTTGGCACATGATATTCGGTGCACGAGAAGCAGTGGAACTTTTGCAAGACTTATTAAACCATTAAGCCTTGTTTAAATCGGATTGATGCCGTATCTTTGAATGTTGCTCCACTAAATCTAAGTTTATCTGATCTTTTCTTTGACTGAATTTTATGTTTTTGTTTTACGGTACGGTAAATAAAAGCATTGTTATTGTTATTAAAAAAAAAACAACAAATAATGTTATCGATACCACCTGCTTTTCTAGGTCCGTTTTTCTGTGCTGTTTTTACTTATAGGTTTTCTGCTACCTTGCGATTGATTATTAAGGAAATAGTTTGCTAAAGTTTCAACCTTTTCGGGATTTGTAATAATTTTATTGCCTTGCAATTTTAAAATAGGGATACCACTGTTTTTATTTTTGATTAATTTTATTTTGTTCCAAAATGGTTTATCAGCTTTTTTTAGCCTTGATAACTTTTTAATCCATCTTATATTTCGAAAAGTCCTCAAACCTCATTTACATGTGCATATGTTCGGTATCACATTAATTTTCTACGAGTATTATTTCTTTGTCAAATTAGATTTGATATGTGACCAGGGAGAATACGGCTTAATGTCGGTTTTATTATCAGTACAGTACATTCAACCGTCTTATTTTTTGGGATTTTTGAACACTTGAGGACTATGTACTGCTCCTGCCGTAAGCACGCTATACGGTTATCTCATACTACAGGCATTTATTAGAGCGCATAGCAGGGACAATATACCAATACAATAACAGGATAATAATTTCTTAACAGATGTACCAAATATTTTACCTTACAGAAGTATATATTTTACCGGTCTGTTGTTGAAGAGGAGATTTTATTTACTGAGTTTGAATCTGCATCTGTGCTGGTATTTTGAGTCGAGCTCATTACAGTAATCTCTTTGTATAATTAATACTTTAGAGCAGTAGCGTATCTAGGGGGGGGGTCTACCCCGGGCGGCACATATCTGGGGGGGGGCATTTTTTTATTTCTGTCTAGATTATTTAAAAATTAAATTAATAACATAATAATGTTGTAATCCACACCTTCGTTTCTGATATAATGCATGTGTTATACCTATGTATATTGCCCAAAAGCAGTCATTTTGACTGCATGGGTAATTTAAATTAATTAAAAGAATTTTATTATTGAATTTGGTCAATTTTTTATATGACTAGTCCACCCCTGTATTGCAATTTAATGAGCAATGAGACCAACAATAAACATTTATTTTTTCTTAGGTATTTAATTTACAGAAAATATTTCGGCAGATTTTTCATTTACTTTGGTGATCGACTGGAGTTATTTTCAGTCAATCATCAAATTTTGCAAAATTTCATTTTTTTGCTAAATTTGATTAATTTTTTTCAAAATTTGATTGATTTTTTTGCAAAATGTGATAGTTTCTGTCACTGGTCAAGATCTTAAGGGCAGTGTAGAAACTCGTTGGAACACAAGAAGAGATGCGGTGAATGTTGCAAAAAAAAATATTTATTAAACATTTTCAGTGCTTTGGAAAAATTGACATCTGGGGAAGAAATTATTAAAACAAGATCAGACGCTAGAATATTACTCAAATCAATGCAATATTTTTTTTCTGAGCTACCTCCATTTATGGGAATCCGTCCTTTTGAAAATTAATGACGCGCAACAATACCGTCAAACAAGGGGATTAAATACCTATCGAAAGCTGCATCTTTTTATATTTATCCGGTTCAATGGAAATTTCAAATTTATTTGCTTCTAAAAATATCTGTAAGTATGTAGATATCAAATTAAATCAAATCAAATTTATTCAAAAGAAAATTTGTACAAAATAAGGCATAGCCTTTTAAAAAGTACTTAGATGAAAATTTAGAAAATATAAAAATAACCGCAAGAAAAATATGAATAAACGGAATACATATATAAAGACTAAAATAAACTTATGTAAGAAAAGAAAAAAAAAGATTAAATTGCTAAGTCATAAATACAAAAAGAAAGAAATACAGAAATAACAATTATAAAGAAAGTAAAATAAAAACATTGCGTGCTCAAACCAACAGCATGCCTAAAATAATTTTTAATTTATTCAAGTGTGTCTGCAAGCCTATTCCGGAAACCGCCCACAGTTCCGGAACTGCGAATACTGATAGGCTGTGAATTCCAAATCTTAATTGCATAGACGAAGAACATAGCGCCGCTCTGCAAATACCTGTGCTGGGGTATAAGAAGCTGTCTATTACGAGATGACTGAAGGAAAAAAAATTTTGAGAAAAGATACATAGGAGTCCTGAAATAAATTAGTTTGAATAGATAGGTCATCAAATTAATTTTAAGAAAAACCGACAAAGAACAACCCAAAACCTGTCTAGAATGCTCACAGACATGATCATATCTACGCAGATTAAATACATACCTAACAGAATTAAATGCCACTATTAATCTCCTATCAGAGACAGAATCAAGCTTGCAGTGAAGAACGTGTGCATATGTTATGATGGGAATAATTAAGCATTTTACCAGTCGCAAACGAGTAGTCTGTGGTGTGAAATTGGCGGACTGCCTCAAGCATCTCAGGCATCCGTAAATACGTCCAACCACATAATTTATGTGATCATTCCAGGTTAGGGTCCTATTAGAGATGACACCGAGATTACTAGTCGTAGTTACAAATGGAATAGAAGTGGAATTTAGAGAGATTTGAGGTAAACATCAACAGTGGATTTATAAATAGGAACAGCTTTGGACTTAGACGGATTAATTTTCAAATCATTTGCAACCGACATTCGAGATATAGCTACAAGGTCCAGATTAATCAAAGCAATATGCTCGTTCAACCTGTTGGGATCAACAGCAGCGTAAACCTGCACATTGTCAGCATAGAGGTGGATCTTGACGAAAGACACCACTTGAGCAATGTCATTAATGAATAGACTGAAGAGGAGAGGTGCAAGCACAGAACCTTGGGGGACGCCAGAGCGCAAATGTAAAAAGTCTGACTCATGATTGTTAATTGAGACACGTTGCTTGCGGTCGGAGAGAAAATTAAAGATGAGTTTCGCTGCTCTATGGCTAAAATTATACTCAGTTCAGAGGTTTCCACAGAGTAAGATATGGTTTACCGTATCAAAGGTCTTTGAAAAGTCTAATAATGTGAGAACAGTGAGCATATCATGTCATCGGTAATCCTCAAAAGAGCCGTCATACAACTATGCTTTGAACGAAAACCCGACTGCCATTCACACATAAGAGAATTGCCCTCCAGAAATCCCAACATTTGTTCCCGCATAAGATATTCTATCACACAGGGAAGAATACTAATATAATATGATTTTACATATGAGGATAGAGTTATCCTGGAAATAAAAGTATGGTTTGAGCAATTACATGTCCTTGCAGCGTAGAATTTGTGCCTAATACCATCTAATTTTTTAAATGAAAATTTTGAATGACAAGTAAATAAGTTTGTTAACATAGACGAGGAACAGTTTCATATTGAAAGGAAAAGGATCCAGAATTTTATGTCTCTATATACCTGATGTGCAGGAGCAAGCAAGAGGTTGGAAAAGCGGGAAGGGCCTCTTGAACTTTTAATATTTATGAAAAAATATAGGTTGGAAAACTCTGTTCCCAACATATTAATATTATTAAGAATTTTTTTTTAACAATAACCATCAGTGTCGATAGTTGTAAACGGAACTTTTCCAAATTAAAATTAATTAAAAATTATCTTCGTTCCACAATGAGTGATTTAAGATTACGAAATCTAGCGATACTGTCCATAGGAAGAGAACTAACACATAATATAAATTTTGACAATCAGGTCTACCAGGGAATCCATTTATTGATTTATGTTCAATAATCGTTAATAACCACCCTTGATTTTGATTAAGCTAGAAAAGATGGCAAATTCAGAACCGCCCAGGCGACCAAAGGTCTAGCTACGCCACTGCTTTAGGGGGTCTACAAACACTTAAGCTTAAGTATCTGTAGGTCTAACTTATACTATTGAATAGTCAAATATTATTTTGTGGATGTAAATTAATAATTCGTAGACCTTTCCTAAGGCTTATTGGTAGTCAGTTGGTAGTAGCAGTTTAAAAAAATTCAATATTTTCCTATTGAAGTAAGCAAAATCAACAGACGGTAACCAATTTATATGCATCACTTGCATTATAAATTCAATATTTCAGGTGCTCATAGAATACGATATTAATTTAAATGTTATATACATAAATCCCCCAGGATTATGTTAACAATCATTCCTGGAATGTGGGAAAATCATTACTCATCTAAATATTTAAAGACACAACGACAATTGATAAAATTTAAGACTTCTGATAATGTAGACAAAAAAAAACTTGTGAAATTTCCAAATTGATATGCGAGCGAGGGAAAAATTTTGCTAAATTAATCGTGAATTCAGTTTGTGTGTAATGCAAAGGCCTGCCGGCAATTTAGATATTGACGTGTCACAAATTGCTCTAGAAAAACTCCATTTTGTTTTAAATTAACTTGTGAGCTCCCCTAAGTCGTCATTACCTAGAGGGCATTTGTTTCCATTTCCATTTGTTCTACCCTTGCAGGTAGCTAAGATTTTATTCAAACGGTGTCGTGTTGTGATAACAAATAATCATCTGGCGACGACGTCTTTATCCCAGATTTACATTTCTGTGAGAAGAATTAAGAAAGTCGAGACAATTTTTTAAATATGCATGTATTCACGACGATACTTCTCAAGTATAACACACAAAGATTGTTGTTTTTACGTCTTCTTAAACTTAGGAATGTGACTGCAAGGGAAATGGAATTTGTTGTATTTGCGAGACTTGTCAAATTTAAGTATAATATAAAGACACGTTTTAGAGATTTCCCATCTACGCTTACGAAATTGTGCGATGATGTGTTCAATCGCGAAGTAACTAAGAAACAATTGGAAAGAATACTTGCGTCAGAGGTCGAAAATTTCACAGACTCCCACTCGAGGACGTTTTAGTAAGCCAGATGTGTCTTTTAGAGAGAACGAAGAAAAAACAGTATTTTTGTTTGAACATAAAAACAGAACAATAAGCCAAATGCAATTATTATGAATGGAGGAACAACAAATTTACAGGGATATCGATAGCTATATTTTCATAACATTTGGCAACTTCTCGTCTCTCGCCCTGGACGCATAAATTGACTATATAAAAAAAATGTTTTAATAAAATTTTGAAAATATATTTAAAGTGGATTTTCATTTATTATATATTGATGCTGCCCAGAGAGACTCACACTCTTTTATAATATTTTTTTTTAACATTGTATTGTGATATACGATGAGGTGGCTCGACGACAACGGGCTGACAAGAAACGGATTCTTTCGTGGATTTTTCTGAGCTAGGACGTGATTCGCTAATTCGTGGATCTATTTTCAGTGTACACTAGCCGATTGGCATTGTAACCCGAAAAATGTCTGAGATGGCTGAAGGATTATAATACTGTTTTGGACCTGAAGGTAGTGTTCCAATTCAAAAGGCTTCCAAGGATATCCTGTTATTTTCTATGGTTTTGAATCTTTCGGCTCCTTATCCTCTGGGATAAATGATGCATCATGTTCCAACTACCAATCCAGAAAAAAGAGTTATTGTTGACGTTGGTTGAAGGTTCAGGTCTTGACGGACATAACCCTGAATTGCTGGGCATATATCTTTGTTCATCTTACTCTGTTCATCTTGGTTTTTTTCATCTTGGTCTGTATCTTCTGTGGACGCTGGTTAAAAGGCAGCCATTGCACTATATGCCTACAAGAAAACTTTTGGCAAGCCTCGTTTCGTGCACTGGATGTACACCGCTATTGTAAGACATATCCTTACATATCGGGTTCTGGTACGGTGGAATGCTTTTGAAAGAGCAACGCACCTGAAAATTCTTACTAAAATACAGAGAGCTGCCTGTTTAGATATTACAGGAGCTCTTCGAACAACACCAACAGCAGAAATGGAGATTATACTCCGGCTTCTACTCCTTGATATCCATGGGAAATGTATAGCTGCAAAAAGTGCACTCAGAATTAGGGAGTCGAATTGCTGGTCAACAGCAGATAGTTGTCATAGCAGTATACTGGAGCTCTGTCCTGAAGAGTATATACGGACTACATTGCTCCAAGGCTAGATTTTGGGTAAGCGTTCTCAACTAGCATTCCTAGTAGAGAGGAGTGGGAGCCAAGCTGCAATCAAAGCTTTGGACTTGATCATCATTACATCGCACCTAGTGTAACGGAGTCGCTTTGAGCTCGGGAAACTCGGCGTTAACCACAGAGGTATTCTCTGTTGGGTGCGTGACCACAGAAAGGGTTCAGCTATAAATATATGTCAAGCAAAGATACCCGTAGGTCGGCCTCTAGAATCAGTGAAGAGGATTCTAGACGTACAGGCCTGGAAGAATTGACCACATGTGCGATTTCAAGAGAGCTGTGACCCGAGATTTGTTTTAGGAGGACTGAATCTCTGCTGAGGAGGGGCCGTAATGATGTGCATAATCCTATCGCAGTTATTACAGGGCACTGCGTCTTTGGTAAGCATGCAGAGCGTATGCAAGTCCCATACAACAACTTCTGCAGAAGCTATATGGATGAGGAGGAGGTTGAGAGCGTTCAGCACCTGCTGTGTGAATGCCCAAATCTTGCCGTGCTTAGGAGGAATGCACTCGGCAGCTACTTCTTCGGCGAATTGGGGGAGCTAGCAGTCAGGGAGCTGGGGGACCTAGTAAGATTCATTAACTCCTGTGGCTGGTCTCACCGCACCCCCTAAAACTAGGATATTATTCCCAGGTAGGTTCCCATCAAGGTGGTATCACAATGGACCGCAAATGGTCTAAGTGAGACTGATCGCAGAGAGGTCCCTGCGCGATGGCCGCCACTCTAAACTGAACTACTCTGTTCATCTTGGTTTTTTCATCTTGGTCTCTATCTTCTGTGCACGCTGGTTCAAAGCTATAATATTGTTTTGGCCGTTCTGCAAAACTGGAAACACATAGAGCCAAACAGAGACTGACTCCTGCTCTTTCTGAAAAATCTATTCCCCGAAAGGTGTTGTTATTTTCTGCTGTTGGCAGTACTAAAAAGTTAGTTCGAAGCGCTCTGGCCTAGAGCTACTCGTTTATCCAACGCTGGTGCGAGTATCTAAAGATATCTAACTCCGTACGTGCCGTTTTGTCGGAAGTGGTGACCTTTTTTTGCACAAGTAGACATCCGTATGCGTATTTCCGTGCTGTTTCTCGGAATACAACTCTGTATACATTTGATGAGCTTGTTTAGATGGAATGTATGCCGCTCGTATGATTCCATGTCGTCCTTCCAATTTTGATATGCTGAAGTTAATGCCTTTCCCCAAAAAGCGGCATTGTCTGAGATTTACTCTATTTGTTTATAAATGGTTATTGTGGCGATAAAACCTTCCAATTTTGGAAATCCTTTTCTCCTGCAAACCTTGCAGAGATTGTAGATCTAGAAATCTTTGTAGTTCCACCCACATCAACGCAAACTGTGGTAATGGCAGCAAAGCCGATGAGTAAGCGAATGGTGTTAGTGATGTCCTCTGAGGAAGCGATTGCCGAAAATAATAATATAAGTCAATAAGTCCTTTATTTTCTCTTGCCTAATCAAAAAACTTTCGTGTTTTTTTTCACTCGAATTGCTTAATTAAAAACTTACCCTATTGCGAGTGCGGTTTTTTTCTGGAATCTTTCGATTTCGACCAAAATCAAACAATGCAATCCAACAGAGCGAAACAACAAAGCATGAAAAAATCAAGCGAATGTCGTTTATCCACTGTTTCGACATTCCGTTGCCTTGTTGGTTGACGTGAAATCTCTGTCTGAATATTCGTCTGAAATCAAAAATCAAATGTATGCGCGCCGGTGCTGTTTCGATTCTATTCTTATAGTGATAGTGTATGTAGGTCGAGCCTTGAGTTGGGCGCCAAATTGTAGGAATCTTTAATAAAAGGGTTTTCACTATTTAATAATCCACTTTAATTGTTGCTTACTGAAAGGAGAGCTATTTAAATCCTGGAATCTGGAAGCAATATTCCAATGATTGGAATGTCGAACGGTGGGGCACTATATGGTTGTCATGATTAGGTTGGCGGAATTGATAGCACCGTGGCGTGCTACAAGGGTATTAAAACAAAAATGAGCTCAATATATGACTTTGAATAATTGGTAAGCGATAAAATGGGATATACCGACCGACATAGTAAATAGCTTCATTAGTTAATACTTCAATGTCCCTAAATATGAGTAACGGAGCTTACGTTGTGAAGTGCCCTTATCGCTGAAACAGAATGTAACGCAGTTTACTCATGAATTCATGTTCCACTATTTTGACGTCACTGCGCCCAATAATATATAGAGAAGTAAGAAAATCTCTCTTCTCTCTTTGTTAAATTTATTAATGTTTCAAAAATTTTCTTATTTTTCTATATATTATTGAGCGAAGTGACGTCAGCTGTAATGTGTCAAAATTTACAGAGAATAACTTCTATTCTCTGTACAGTGTCCGCAGCTAACTATCAAGAAACGGCAGAAAATAAAGTGTGATTATGATTTTTTCCGTAGCTTAGGCGTATATTTTATTCACATGTTTTAACATTTCACAGCAAATTTGTCTTACTTTTATATTCACCATATTCATTTTGATTTATCCTTTTCATCAACCACAAAATAAATTAAAATTAATTTGCCATGAATAAAAGTCAGAATATACGCCTAAAAGTATGACAAATTAGTCACTTGCTTCTGGATAAATGGATATTTTACATCAACTTAGAGCATGGTGCTTAATTCGAAACCATATTGTTGAATTTGTAATGTGAGGTGTCATTTTCAGTTCAAAATAACAAAAAAATGCAGTAGAAAAGTTCATTTAATTTTGTCGTATATTTTCACATTACAGTAGGACAAAAGATCAGGAGGGTGATTCTGATCTTTTGTCGTACTTGAATGTCAAAATATACGACTAAATGAAATAAACTTTTCTACTGATTTTTTCGTGTTTTTATTCAGGTCAGTAACCCTTGCATGACGTAGAATGAACTGAAAATGACACTTCACATTACAAATTCAAAATATTATTTCGAATTTAAGTACTTGTAATGCTCTAATTAGGTGTAGAATTTCCATTTACCACAGTGTAAATTTTTTGTCACAACCTCTGGAGCAGTTAACTAATTTGTCGTATATTTAGCTGTGTTTTTTGACATTTGTTCATCGAAAATTCATTATAGTTCATTTTGTGGTAGATAATAGTGAAGACACAAAATGAACTGTGTTGAAAAAAAAAAGTACGACAAAATATGTCGAAATTCACGACTAAATAGTACGACAAAAGATCAGAATCACCCTCCTGAATCATCAACCAGAACGAAACTGCCGTGACTACGTTAAGTGACAATTCAGTGATATTAGTATATTTTCAGAGTTGAAGTTTTATTATGTTGTTAAGTTTGTGCGAATCATAAGAATAACATTGGGAATATCCCACACCTCATTAATTAATTTTACAATACAAATTCCATTCAAAACAAACGTTTTCTTTAGCTGTCAAAAATCATCTCTGCGCTGCTGTAGGGACTGCGTTCACTATGGGCGAAGTAATGTGTATCAAATTCATTTAACTTCTGCATGACAATTCTTAACGTTTACGCGTGGTTTCATTGCATTCTGTTCCAACCATTATGCTTCATGCTACCCGCTTACCTTATTTCGTGGACGATCTCTTCCGCACTTACAAAAATCCAATTGCATATCAAAGTATTCAAGATTTGAAAGTAAAAGATTGTGGTAAATCACTTATGTACCTAATCTAATTATCATATAAAATAGTACCGACGATGGAAATAATAAAGAAAAATCAAATTTAAAGGAAACGTATCAAAATTGATTTTCCTCACATACTTATGTACATATGTCTTATACATAAATTACGTTATAATCACACAAAAAATGTTATCAAACAATGTGTAAAAATGTTCAAATTCAAAATTGAATCATCAATCGGACAAGAAAAGCTATCTTACAAGACCCTTTACCTACCACAATGCATACAGCCAGTGGGAACAACACGATGTGAAATTGGGAAAGTGTAATTTCCTATGATCCCATTTGTTTTATTGAATTTTATAAGGGTGAGATATTTTCTTACCCCATTCAGTCGTTTGAATCCAATATGCCATCAGTATTATCTTCATTCTTAAATGAAATTGAATGGATATATAGTTTCTTGCGTCCCTCAAAGGGAGATTATTGAGATTTCCGGGATTTTATTTACTTTACCCCTTTTTGTATTGTTTATCCATAACTTGGCACTCAAGCCTTGTTATACTTTCTATGAACTTGAAGTTGCTCTGAAGAGTTTCCAGAAAATACTGAAGTTTGAGGTTTTATTAGATAAATAAAGGTGCAGGTATTCGAAATATCACTTAAAACATTTTTGTTTTTTTACTAAAACTACACATATTTTAAAACTATTTATATGGTAGCGATATATTTCGATTGGAATAGTAAATAGAGGTCCAATCATTTGGGTATTATAGGTTCGAGAAAATAATGTCCCGAAAAGGAAGATGCAATATAACGTAAAGCTGAAGAGGATGAAAATAGTAAAATAAAGTCTGAATTAAGATAGTGAATACAAATAACAACCAAAAATCACTATTTCATTATTCTGGAACTGCAATTTTCATTCGATGACAAGAATTCGATGTTAATTAATAGTTAGCATGTAGTGAAAATGGCAATGAATTCGGAGTACGAATTATGTAAAAGGAAAAATAGTGAACTATTATACTAAAAGTGCAACAAAAAATTTAATAAAAATCAAATGCAGGTGTGCCACTGGCGCATCCAGAGGGGGGGGGGGGAGGAGTTCATGACCACCCTAAAAAACTAAAGTGAAAAATATTTAATTAATTGAGTTATTTGAAAAAATACATTTTTTATTTATATAATTCAAATTCAGAAAATTATTACATCATATTTTTATTCCAAACCTTAAAAATATAAAAATTTCTTTCAATGAATATTATTGTATCATGTGATGTATGTGTATAGGTTTTTCTCAGAATTTGAGTTTGGTTCTCCAATTTTGGGTGACCCAAAACCCTCGAGAAATACTTCCCAAGCCACGAAATAGACTTCTCTCACTACCACATCAGAGCCTTAACTTAGTCCCAAAATTCTAAAATATTTGCAGCGTTCTCTTGTAAAACCACTGACATGTATAATATGGACTGACTACGTCCATAGAAATACACTGCAGAAAGTGTGCAGCTCAAGTCTATATAGCGTTCTCTTTCGGTCTAAGCACCAAGAAAGTACCAACTGAGAGAGAACTGTAAACAACAAATAAATAAGTGGGTTTGTCGAAATTAATGTTTTTAAATTAATTATTTGGATTAATTAGTCATAAAAAGTATTTTACCAAAGGTGATATATTCCTAGATACTCAACAGATATTCGAAAGGTTTTATTTAAATAACTTTTCAACTTCCCGCCAATGGTTTTTGCAATGTTGGCAGCGACGTAAGAACTATTTTTGACACAACAAATTCTACCCGCATGCAATAGCATATCGAGCAGACCATATTATATATGCCAGTGTGTAAAATGGAGAAAAGTTTGGTCTGAATGACTCCTGCAGTTTGCAATTAAAAAATGACACATCATCTATACCGCTTAATGCGGAAACCTTCCTAGTACCTCAATACAGTATTGCGGTGGCTAAACTAAGAGACTTACGGCGCTGGCTAGTGGCGCCCCATTTGATGTTTTTTTTTGCTAAATTTAGTTGCAGTAAGATGACTCCCCCCCCCCCCCCCCCCCTACTTTCAATGCTAGATCCGCCTCTGCCATGTACTATATTAAATAATAATAATTATAAATCATGAATGGACGAATAGTTTATATGTACGTACCTAAAATTGGGCAATGAAGTACTCAAATTTATTATTCAACATTCTCAATACCTACATTAAGTAATATGTAATTTCGGATTTGATATATTTTTTACAGCAACCAATCCAAAATACAATAAAAGGATTTGACTCCAATAAAAAGAAATGTGGACTAAAATACCGAAACAAATAAAATTGTCATATTTCTTGATCAAAAGCATCACTAGAAGAAATAGAAGGGTTAAAAGAAAAAACAAGTTTTATATGAATTTAAAATATTTAAACATGGTAAACAACGCTATCAGGGGGCTGGTTTAGAACCTCACTCTTTTTCACTTTTTATAAATGACATCATCTCATCCATCACAAATGTAGGGTTCCACCTTTATGCAGATGATTTGCAGACTTACGTTAGTTCCCCAACTTCAGATAGGCTTTTCGCAGACTTGAAGGTAAACTGAGAAAGAATCAACAGTTGCCATAAGAAACGGACTTGCACACAATCCTTCTAAAACCCAGGCAATCTTTTACTCGCCCATCTAATTAAATATGAAACACTTTCAAATAATTGTGATGTGAAAGGCACAAAAATTAGAAAACATTAAACTAATTTTAATTCCCTACGCTCAATAAATACTTAATATAAATGTTAAGAGGAGTCAGTACTTAGCAAAAGTTTCAATTCAGATACCAACGAGGTCTGTAGGCAATAGAATTTGCTATATCTAGGTTTGTGTCCCCTCTCTACTGAAAGTGAGAAAATTTATATAAAATTAGCTTAGACCTAGACCACAGACCACATTAGGGACATCTAGAGTAAAAGACAGAAACCAAACATGCGACAAAATCATACAATTTAACATTTAATTTTTGTTTCCCCCTACCACGTCCCATCCCCCCGCTAGTTGGGTTGGAAATTTCGTGATTTTACGATGAAACGTCATTTTCAAAAAATCATATCGAGCGCGGAGCAATCGATTTTTCTGATTCAAGCGCCAAATAAGCTGTTTTATAAAAAAATATAGCAGCACCGAACGAACGTTTTTTTTGCTAATAATAGTTTTTTTTCCATAAAATAGTATTATTTATTATTGAGGACTTCTAGCACATTTTTTCTATTTTTATTTTGTGGCTAGAAGTCTTATCTTTCTATGTACAAAAATTGCGAAGGTGTTCGGCTTTGTTTTTGAGATATGAATTTTTAAAATCACCGTATACGCAAAGGACTCTTAGATATAGTTGCACTGCACTGAGAGGAATTTATTGTCTTTTTTGTCTACTGGGGACCTCTATCACTTTTTTTTATTTTTATTTTGAAGCTAGAAGCGATGGTATTCGGCTTCGATGGAACAAGTTCGAATTTGGCCGAGATAAAGCGTAGTAGTTTTTCAGTAGCATACCGATACATATGTGCAACAACTTAATTAGAAAGTAATGTAGCGAACCATGTAATCTCATTTTGTTAATAATTACAAAATGACTGGGAGCAATGACTTGTGATTTTTCTTAAATGAAAGATGACAGAGCATAGATAAATTTAACAGAAAAAAAGTTGCTGAAATGTAGCAAAATTTAGCAGAAAGATGGCGATTAAAGTAATGTAATGACCGATGAAAAGTTGTAGGTCACGGAAATCATTTTAGATTCGGTAATTAGAATCCAATTTAGGCTTAGAGAAAAGAATATTTTTTAGGACAAATAGGGGCTGTAATTAACTACCCTTATTTAGCCCCCCTAAGTGCCGAAGAAGCCTTTGCTAACGGTACCCAACGAACAATTTTGGTTCAATATAAAGCTTGGAGCTTTGCTAGCGAATAAATCTTGCGAACTTAAGGTGTCATAAGAAGCCAGATTATTTTCTCACCGAGTTCCCAGGGAATTGCACTAGACTCTTATAGCGCTAAAAAGGAGAATCCCATATCATGCTCGGGGATTAAAATTTAAGGCACTTTCACACCAAAAACAAGAACAGAAAAATGTATACCGAAAAACTCAATTTATTTCACTTTAAAACAAGATTTTTGTTCCAATGATTAATAAAATCCAGAGAAATATGATAAAATAAGAATTTTACTGAGAAAATAGTTATATTTATTTCAGATTTCGAAGAACAACACAACTTTTATGTTTTATCGGCCGAAAAACTTTTTCGGCGGAAAAATTCGTTCGATAAATCATAAAAGTTGTGTTTTCTTAAATATTCTAAGATAAATATACTATTTTATTAGTAAATTTATTAGTTTATCCTATTTCCCATGATTTTATTAATCATTGGAGCAAAAATCTTGTTTTAAAGTGGAATAAATTGAGTTTTTCGGTTTACATCTTTTCGATTCTTGTGTTTGATGTGAAAGTGCCTTTAGTGTTGATATAGGAATAATAATTCCTATAATGTACTTATATCTTAATTCCATCTTGATGCTCAGAGCTTATATAAGACTTTATATGTACCCTATTGTAGAAATTTAGTGTTATAACATTGTTGTATAATTTCCTAAATTGGTCTACTTCACTTATATAGGAATTAAATATATCTCTATGTAATAACCCATTTAGGAACAAATTATCGGATATAGGAAAAGTGATCCTAATGTAGAATCGTTAAAAGACAATAGATCCTAGTTGAGTCTACAAATTTGTTATTCATGTGGAACGTATTATGCATGCGTGATTTAGAGTCATATAGAAAGTTTTCACTTAACACAAAAGATGGTATTATAAAATATGATTGAGGAACATATTTCTTAATATTAAAATTATTTTTTAACATTGGTATATATTTGAATTTACCAAGGATTGAAATTTTACTGTTAGTATTTAACACGTTAGATCGAAAAATAACAAAGCGCCTCAAAATAAATAAATGAATAGAATTTTTAATAAATGAATAGAATTTTTAATTAATATGGTCAAAAACAGTTAAGTTCATTTGGTTCTCTAAATAAATGGATCTAATGTGAATTTATCTAGTTTTCAATAAATTTATCAATATGTCATTATCTTCATGTTTCTAAGCTAATTTACAGCTAAATAAAAATGCTTCCTTTTTTATTACAAATATGGCCACTGGGTAGGGGTACATAAGAAAGAGATAATTTTGGACTTCAGTTCTCCCTTAAACATTATAAATGTTGATATAAAACACAAAATTTCCTACCATAACTTCAACACCTACATAAGTAGGAATAAACGCTTATATAGGTAACAAATTCCTATATAAAGATGTATATTGCTGTGTTGAGAATAGATATTTTGATATGGGATTTGTAGTGCTATATAAGCATAGTAGAGCGAATACCCAAACAAAAACATTCATATACAACTTATGTTCCTATTTCGTGATGTGAATTCCTATATGAGAATTCCGATCGGAATATTTTATAACTCCATCAGGCTCAATACTATTCAATGAAAGTACGCTTAAAGCTTAATTATGAAAGATCACATCACCTAACTAATTTTTTCAATGAAAGTACGCTTAAAGCTTAATTATGAAAGATCACATCACCTAACTAATTTTTTGTTGTTTGACAATGATTTTTTTTTCAATGAATACTTAAAATAAAAAATAAGATTTGACATTACGTTTATCAGACATCTCTATTTCTACTTCAGTCAAAGTTTGTTCTGTTTTGCTGTATTCTGATAAATTAAAACTCCACAAACAACTGTGTCTTTCAATTGCTTCTATAAACTTTATATGTAAAGCGGGGTCGGTATTTTTCATTCGTGCAGTATTTCGAAATTAACCATAGATCCACTTCTGCGGAGGAAAGTTGAATATAGACTGAACTACGTAAAAAGTCTTCTAGTGAATTTCGCTAACTGTCAGTGTCGCTTGAAGATATTTTCTTTCTGATATTTCTCTCTGATTCCACTGAAGTTTACATAATATAATCCGAATCCAGTTTTTTTGTGAAATAAATCTCCTTGTGATATTTATCACCTCGGTGTGCGACCGGCCTAATAGTTTTACTTTCAAGTGTACAGAATTACGCTTCTGTTTTTGATCTTCTTATTCTAACATTATATAGATGTTAAGGTCTTTTTCTTCGTGAATATTTAGAAATACATAACTAAAAAAATTAAGGTTGTTTATGTATAAATAGTTTCTGCCAGTTTATTCTCTTTCGGTTTCTTCCTATTCTTTTTCGAATTGTTCTTGATTGACTGTTGGGAAATTACAAAATTGCTCGGAATCAATAGATCGGTTTCTGGGTCGTTGATATCGTTTTTTTTCTCTATCGAATCCTCGATTGAAGTAGCATTCAAGCAAGATGTCCCACGACAATTGCTGTAAACTGCTGAACATTGGAAGTCCAACTTTCGACAGCCGCACAATGCGCTACAGACTTTCGAAAAATTACAAAAAATTATGTTGAAAAAACGCTCTGGAGTAGTAGGCTGCGATGTTTTTATTGGCTCCATTCCAATATGCCGTTTTTGAGTACCCATCCCCAATCTTGCGAGTTCAGTACATTTCCTAACCAATACTGCATCTGGGATAGTATACACGCTATAACTGCTCTTTAGTTTCGTCAGCTGTTTGGGGTAATAAACTCAAATTTACCGGGTTGTTTCTACCTATACCTTTCATAACGCAAAGATAACGGTATACCTTATATAGGTAACAAATTCCTATATAAAGATGTATATTGCTGTGTTGAGAATAGATATTTTGATATGGGATTTGTAGTGCTATATAAGCATAGTAGAGCGAATACCCAAACAAAAACATTCATATACAACTTATGTTCCTATTTCGTGATGTGAATTCCTATATGAGAATTCCGATCGGCCTAGGGAAATGAAACAAAAATCCAAGACGACCATTGTAGAAACATCAGGAAACTCATGAATATTAAATAATATAAGCCAAAATTGTTCATTCGAACTTTTAAAAATTGGCAAACCGTCTAGGTTTATGTTAATCGAAATCTGTGTTGATTGATTAATGTTTCGATAACATTGTTTTAAACAAAACTCGAGCCCTTGGTGCCATAGTGACCATCCGATGGTGATGATCCTATTTGTACAATATTACCACGATTCATTTTAGTTGATGGTGTGCGGAGCAAAGTTCTTGGATGAGGATGTAATAAGTGCGGAGTGTGTCCATTACAAATTTTGAACAGCTCTCTCAATTCTTTTTGTGATAGTTATTTTGCAAAGCTCACACCTTCAGAGTAATTCTAAATGTTTCCTTTTTCATCACATCATCAATAATGTTTTCATTTTCTTCATCATCAGAATCATATTCATCATCATACTGCTCATCATCATTAGGAACAATAGGTAAAGGTCTATATATATATATATTAACAATATTTATGCATACCTGGTAGCTAGGGTTTCTGGGCTGTTTTTAACAGCAACAGTAAAACAGCTGTTTTTTTGAAAAAAATTAAAAACAGCAAACAGCTGTTTTTGAAATGCTGTTTTTAATGTTCTTCATTTATTTAAATTTGAAGAATCCAAGCAGGCGTGGATTCTTCGAAAAGATTAAACCTATATTATATTCATCGTTTGAAAGCAATAGCAGACAGCAAGCGATTTCAAATAGCAGCAGCAAGTTCCGAAATGAATTTTTGCGGTAGTATTATAAGTGTAACTATAGCGCGAGCATGGTGCTTTTAAACCCTGATTTTATTATCATCGGAAATCACGAACTTTATACAACAACAATTTCTATACACAAACCGAAAATAATTAAACTTTCATTCAAATAAAAAATTGAACTTTTTTGTTTCAAAAATTTTGCTTGAAAATTCAAACGAATTCACTATTGATTAGTAAAAAATTATTTGGTTATTTTTTAACATTTCCATTTTTTAATACCGTTTATAATCTTAGAAATGTCAGTCTGGGATTATGCAACAAAACGGAAAAATTCAACTACGAAGGATTTAGAAGGACAATGTCAGCATTGCAATAAAATTATCAAGTGTTCAGGAAACTCTACGACTACATTAAAAAATCATTTAAAAAGCCATGGAGTTTCTTTTCAAAGTGCAACTGAATCGACTACATCAAATTATGGCAATTGCAGTGAGAAAAGTCGAAAAACTATTATTGACTTCCTAGAGCGAAAGACTCTTAAAGAAATTATCTCTGATTTGGCTACTGATGGCATTTCGATTCGAGCAATTACCAGAAATAAATACATTCGCCAGTCAATAGCTCGAGATGGATTTAAACTGCCTGCTAACGAAAGCGATGTAATGAAACTGTTGCACGAAGATTTTGATGAAAAGCAGAAAAAAATGATGGACACAATTAAATTGAAACTTGCAAATGGTGAGAAGTTTAGCATGACTGTCGATGAGTTTTTGAGATTCATCTGGATGTCAAAACTCGCTGGAACTCAATCCCAACAATGCTTGAGCCATTGATAAAGACAAAAAGTGCAATTCGAGAGACCTTATTGGAATTTAAGGCAGATTTAGATTTAGTTGATAATGTAGATTTCGATTACTTAAAAGATTTACTAGAGGCTATGAAGCCTTAAAAACTAGCTGTTGAGAATCTTAGCAGAGAAGATTCAACACTGATGAGCGCTGACCCAATATTAAAATTTATGTTTGAGAAACTCTCTTTAATTAAAAGTGAAATTAGCCACAAGTTGATGGATAATTTGAAGATTCGAATTGATGAACGTTGGAATGTTGATGTTATGGATTTATTACGAAGCCTTAAGAACTCTACGATCACACCATAAAGAGCTACAATAAATTTTGCAGCAGGCATGTTCGCATCTCGACTATTTGGTGTAAATGATTTTGCAATAATTGAAGGAACTGCCGATAAATCCACAACTTGTGTAATTTTAACTCTACAAGAAGAACTTAATGCATTGCTTCAGAAAAATGAATCACCAGCAGTAACTCCTAGTCGAGACAATTCCAAGTGGTTAAAGGCTGAATTTACTCTCTTCAAAAATACAGGCCAACGTACAGAAAATCTTCAGAAGATTTTTGATGCCATATTAACAATTAAGCCAACATCTACGGACGTGGAAAGAGTATTTTCAGTGTGTGCTAACTTCTGTACAAAAATAAGATCACGCCTTTCTGATAAGTCATTAGCAGCACTTGTATTTTTGAAGTATTATTATAAAAAATAAAATTTATATTAAAATTTAAAGCATTCAATAAAATCATGCTTATAGTACATATGTATATGGAAAAATTTAATTTGAACTTTTATTAAACACGAAAAAACAGTCAAACAGCTGTTAACAGCTGTTTTTTCAAAATTCTAAAACATCAAACAGCTGTTTTTTAAAAACTACTGTTTTTCAGAAACCCTACTGGTAGCATAGTAGTAAGCAGCACTGAATACAATACTGGGGCCAATAATTGCTGGTGGAAGTTTTGATATCCTGTAAATTAATGGCTTCGTAGCAAGTCAACGGCGTAGATGACGTGATTTTTAGATCTTTTTTTCTTACTTTAATATGATAAGTACCGGACTTTATTATTGCTCATCCCTTAAATTCATTATTGTAATTCTAATTTCACTGTTCTTAACCAACTGCGCATGCAAAGGAGGGTAGTATATTAAACTTTTCCTCGGCGTTGTACTATCCGCGTGCCGCAACATGACACTTTAGCATCTCCTATGAGCTTGGTATAGAAACACAATTTCCAAGTGATCCCCTTGATCCTATATAAAACTTCAAAAAATACATATCGAAAATGAATTCTTACTGTAATCCCCGCAGTCTTATATAAGGGTTGATTGGAGATTGATTTTTGATATGAAGCTTGATATATGAACATACTTCCCAAGAGCTGTACTCCCATATTTAAATTCTTCAATACTGATATAGGAATATTATGTAGGATTACAATTCTCTGGGAATTATAGTTCCATATACTCATGTTTATAGCACTTATATTCAAGTAGTAAATTCTTCATATAGGACTTATACTCCTTAGACTCATATAAAAGACAAATGTAGATATAACACTAGTTATTCCGTTAAAAATTACAAGATCTATGTAAGAACTTAAATATTGAAAAAGATTTATATAAGAGCCATATAGGAAACATTCCAAATATTTAGCACTTGAAGTCTTAACGATGTTCCTTGGGTAAAAATGTCCGTATGAAGTTTCCAGGATATGAACGCCGCCAATTAATCACACTCTGTTCCCCCTGGGGTATCATCCACACGTCCCATTTTGGACAACCACTATGTGGGTGTTCGAACCCCGAACGAGGAGGTTGTTTTGCCTCTTGTATTTATGATTTGATTTAGAATCGTTAAAAATAAAAAGTTCTTAAAATTCTTCTATTTGTCCATCCTTGACTGATTCTAACAAGTGTGGGCTCGATTCCCGTCCGGGATAAATTAATATAATATTGTTGCGAGCGTGCCTTTGGTTCGTTATTTAAAACACAATATTAAATATTTAATATACAAGTTGTTTATTTCACTCAAATCATATAAAATTCACAAACCTTCAATTAATCAACTCAACTTTATTTATCGCTAATACTGTAGTTTCAATTATCGCAATCCAATTCCAACACTTTCGCATGTTAATACTGCAATGTCTAAGACAAGACTCTTTTTCTGGCGGTGACAACTGTTATATTTATACCCTAGAAACTCTCCAGATTATTCTGGAGTGTTCTATTCCAGAAACTTCTTGACTATTCTATTCATGCTATTCCTGAACCTTCCCGAAGATTTCATCATCGATTCTCCGAACCTGCCAGTAAATGTCACCAGTTGTCTCTTTCTGTTGCACGTAACAATATTGAGTTGAAATAAGATTTTGTTTTTTCAATTATTATAACGTGAAATTTTAATTATTTAGATTTTCAACTATATGGCAATTCTTCGTAGTTACTAAACCAATTATATTTTCAAAGATACGCAGCGTCTGATCAAATATTCAAGTGCGATGCATGCCACCCGATTGGATAGTCTTGTGCGATCCACCGGCGATGCACGCCGTCCGGTGGAGCAGTCGAGCGCGATCCACTGGTGATGCACGCCGGCGTGAACGTGTTATGATGAAAAATGAATATTTGCGGTTCAAGTAAATTGACAATTTTTAACGATAATTAACTCTCCTAAATTTTATTGTTTACATAATTATTAAACATACCATTTACTTTGTATTTCAACAACTTTCAATGAAATATTACAATATCTCGTTGATGAAATATCGGGAGAAAAAACTATTAGAACAAATTAGATCGTGTTGTGTGTCTAGAGTATAATATCCTAGACACACAGCACGATCTAATGAATCATTAGTACTAACTATTCATTAAAATGCCGTGTGTCACATAGTATATGTCATTATGACTCGAAAATCGTATCAAAATGAAGTACACTAATGAAGAGTTTTTTGCTTCATTATAGCTATAGTGAGGACAAATGTGCTAGTTTAGCATATAATGTAAATCTGCAGCTCCGCTGTGCATCTGCCGATTTGAAAAATAAGAAGAAGAAATGCAAAGAAATGCAAATTGCAAACTATATTATCAATATTCTTTTTAATATAATGTTTTTCTCATTTGTAAATTTTTAAAGTGAAAAATAAAGTAAAAAAAAAACAAAGTTTATCGCCTTAATTCGATCTATATCGCTTCTTTATTGTCATAAGGATATCAAAACCAGTTTGACAGTACAACTTAAGTAAAGAAATGGCTCTGTGTCTGCAGTTTATAATGAATCATTATAGACTAATGAGTTGCTAGTTATTCCTTCATTAAGAGCGCTGTGTGTCTAGGGCATTAGACTCTCAGGCCTTATAATATAGAGTTACTCGGGGGACTCTGTGTATATCTGAAAATCATCATAAGGAAAAGTCTGCTGAAGTTAGTGAATATTTCTTGAAGCGTTAAAAGAAAAAAAGGCAATTCGTACTGTAAATGCAAAGAAAACTTTATTGAGCTTATTTTTAATATTTTTAAAACTAGCAGTTAGTAAGATACAAGATAAAATGCCTCTATTCTGCTCTATTTTCTTTCTAATGTTGTATTTTATTTATTAGGATTTAAAGGCTCAACATTAAGATCATTGTCACCAGCTATATTATCGTCAATAATTTTCTTGTTGCTTTCATCTTGGTCTTCATTTGGAGTTGGAGAAAAAGTCAAACGTGTGTTCACAAGCTCGTCTATTAAAATTTGCACTAAAGATTTTCCCTCGTCTAGAAGATCACTTTCAACATATTCAACTTCGTTACTATAAACACTACAAACAGATAATATTAAGACGAATAATAACTTCATTTTTATATACGGCTATTTAAAAACCCGACTATGTAATGACCCCGTTTGATAATTCTGTTGTTTTATATACCCATACCATTTTTTGAAATATCAAATTAGTTTGAACAGCTGAAAGCAAAATACGACATTTTGATATCTACATATGTATGTAACTGAATACGAATAAATGTAAAACACATGTACACCTACGCCTAAGATATTTTTAGATATTTACAAATAAGGGAAATGTGGAATAGTAATCTGCGCTTTCATGCGACTTCGAACTTGTTTTTGCTCAATATGCTACCAATATTGATATAGTTCACATACGTTGAAAATTCTTCAGACACTAGTAAAAATTTTGAATTATCGTAAGAATTACTGAATCACTTTTGGAATATTTATTTGGTCTCAACGTAATTTTTCCACTTTAATCTATTCGTTCCACGTAATGCGAGGTTGTTTATATCTACATAGAAACCATTGTTTTTTTGTTTCAGGTTTGATTGCCGTGCGATGAAACGTATAAGTGAACCACTTGAGTTTGCTCAATGTGTTGGTATAACATTTTGGATAGGTTAGGTTAGGAGGTTAAAGTGATGGCTAACTATATATCCCAGCGGAAAATGGATGCAACACCGCATCGAAGCAGAATTTCACCTTTGGCATACATCATCGACCCATTTCTGCACGAAAACTTCGATGAATTTTACGCACGATGTCCTAGGAAGGGTGTGATGCTTTTCTGTAGGATAAAAGCGTTTATGAATAATCTCGAAGAAAACCTCGAAGAATAATCTTCGATGAATAATCTCAAAGATAACATCAATGAATATTCCCCGATGAAAATATTGACGACCAATCAATTTTTGCAGATCCAGGGATGGTGTACTATGTAACTTCAATGGTGTAAAGTGGAAACGCTTCTTATAGCTAAATTTCATGTTAAATTTCTAATTAGATATCTTTTTTGTATTTCAGCTATGAGAAATCGTTTCGATTTTACTTGGTTCAAGTTACATAGTAGCGCCCCAGCAGAAGGAATGGATTTTGGATAGAAAAAGAAGTTTAATCAGTTTCTGCAATACCAGGAAAATATTTAGAAATTTTGAAAATTTAACAAAATATTTTTAAAAAAGTTACACGTATATTTCACATAATAATAATAATAATTTTTTTTATCAGTTTTTAATTTTGATATTTGATGTAAACTTGAAAATTGCAACGAAATTTACACAAATTCTAAGTCGGATAGGGAAAAAGGAAACACCCACGCACGGACATGCTAATTAACCTAAAACTTTAACCTGCAGCTTCGATTACGCAGATGACTCATCAATAAAATTTCGACCAGAAAAGAATAAAAAAAATCGTGTACATGCAGGCACCCTGGTCCTAACCATGATTTGAACTTCACAGTCGGGCTTCGTTACTTTTCTGCAGGAAATGCACACATATTTTTCATTGATACTGATTTCTTCGCCGAAATCCTGCATATCTACTTTCATGCGTGATAATTTTCCCGCTGGGATACATCTACGATCAGCCATACTTAGACCCTCAGCGGTCCATTGTGATATCACTTCATTAGGATCTCTCCTGGAAATTATTACCTAATTTAAGGGGAGCATTAAAACCAGGCACAAAAGTTAATGAACCTTTGTCTGCACTTTACCCAATTTTGCGGTAAATGTAACTATATTTGGGAAGGCAAGGATATTCACGCAACAGGTGTTGAACGTTTTCGACCTCCTCTCTGTCCATAGAATTGCTGCAGAAGTCATTATATGGATGGAGCTTCTATGCGTTTCGCATGTTTTCCAAACAGACAGTGCTCGTGATGACTGCAGTAAGATTCCCCACATCTGTTACGACATACATTAAAGCAGGACTTTGTCCTTCTCACAGTACAGACCACGCAGTGGAGACAGGATGGGTCTTCTTCGAAATATATTTTGCGTGCCACTTGAGCTTCAGCTTAACCAAGAAACTCGACAGATAAAAGATTTATAAGATCTCCACATATAAAATATCTTATTACTATGCTAGCTATTTTATACAAAATTATAAAAATATTGTTTGCTTACGTGCTTGTATAGACATGTAGGTACATCCAATATGTCTAATCCAAAATGTTCCTCCTATAGGCACGATTCTGCAGCTCCAAAAGTAAAATTACGAAAAAATAAACTAATAGGCAGTATGCTCCACAAAAATACTCAACTAATTGACAATAAAAAGACCACACTGGGCTGTCGATGACAGCGTGATAAAAAGATCCAAAACTAAGAGAGCGAACCATAAAACCGAGGGTTATACACTGGATGTACACCTAGATCGTTAGACCTATGCTCACATATGCCTCCAGTGTATGATGGTGCGGAACGCTTGTGCCAACTGCAATCCTAAAGCTGGCGAGCCTGCAAAGGCTTGCCTGCCGCCTGGGAAATATGGGCTCCATGCGATCTACGGCTACTGCTGCCCTTGAGGTCTTACTTAATCTGCCAACCCTGGATCTTGTCATTTAGGCAAATGGCAAAAGAGCTGTGTGCAGATTGCTCTCATGGGGATGTTGGGAGTACGGCTCGATTGTCTCTTCTCATTGCTCTTTGGCATGTGGGCTGCATCTGGAACTCTCTGCCTAGCATGCCATTTGATGCGATGGTTCCAGAGCTTCATTTCGGGTGTCGGTACCCTGTGAGGAAAGTGCCATATCGAGCCTTTCTCCGTCCGCTTTAAATATTTTCACCAACGGTTCTTTCACGAATGAGGGAGCCGGGACGGGCGTTTACTTTCCTGAACCTGACATTGGGTTGGAATACCCACTTGGAAGACACACCATTATTTTCCAGGTTGAAGTCTTCGCCATTGCAATGGTAGCGAAGATAGCCCTTGATATGGAGATCTAGGGAAGGGACATTGCTATCCTTTTTTATAGTCAGGGATCCTTCATGGCTCTGAGTGGCCCTCGGATAACATCTAAGTTACTGGGGCACTGCAGGTTGTTGTGAATAATTTGTGTATCCACAACAAGGTGTCCCTTCAGTGGGTCCATGGTTCATAGAAATCATCAGCAGAGAGGGGATAACCTGAGAACTTGCAGGTGCACAAAACTGTTTCTTGATGGGCCCAATAGGAATATCTCTGATTTTCTCATAGGAAGGAAACTCAGAAACTCAATGTAGATCTGTGGTTGGCATCATCATTGGCCACAGCTCGCTTCACGGTCATCTAACAAGGATGGTAGTTCTTGACAGCCCTGAGTGTCCATCCTGCCTGGAAGGAGAGGCTGAGACAACCGAACACTTTTTGTGTGCTTGTCCGGCTTTCGCCCGGAGCAGGCTGGATACTCTAGGTTCTGCCCGCTTATCCGTAGAGAAGTTGAAAAACCTTTCTCACCACGACTTCATGGGCTTCATTAAGAGCAAATGTTGCTAGTAGGCTAGTTACAAGTTAAGAAATACAAGATGGAAAATCATCTGTCTCGTTAGCTCAGTGGTAAGATGAGTCGTCCGGTAAGCGGAAGGTCTCGGTTTCAAACCCCGAACGAGGCGCTTATATTTTCCTCTTACATTTATGATTTGATTTAGAATCGTTAAAAATAAAAAGTTCTTAAAATTCTTCTATTTTTCCATCTTTGACTGATTCTAACAAGTGTGAGTTCGATTCCCGTCCGGGAAAAATAAAAATAATATTGAGTTAAAATAAAATTTTCTTTTTTCAATTATTATACCGTTAAATTTCCATTATTTAGATTTTCAACAGTATGGCAATTTTTCGTAGTTACTAAACCAACTACATTTTCAAAGATACGCAGCATCTGATTAAATGTTCAAGTGCGATGCTCGCCACCCGATGGGACAATTTTGTGCGATCCACCAGTGATGCACGCCGCCCGATGGTCGAATGCGACCCACCGGTGAAGCACGCCGGCGTGAACGTGTTAAGATGAAGATGAAAAATGAATATTTGCGGTTCAAATAAATTGACAATTTTTAACGATAATTAACTCTTCTAATTTTTTTTGTTTACATAATTATTAAACATACTATTTACTTTGTATTTCAACAACTTTCAATGAAATATTACAATATCTCGTTGATGAAATATCGGGAGAAAAAACTATTAGAACAAATTAGATCGTGTTGTGTGTCTAGAGTATAATACCCTAGACCGACAGCACGATCTAATGAATTATTAGTACTAACTATTCATTAAAATGTCGTGTGTCACATAGTATACGTCATTATGACTCGAAAATCAGATCATAATAAAGTGTTTTCTTCTTTCATTTATGTCCTAGATTTGGCATATAATATAAATGTGTAGCCACGCTGTGCATCTGCCGATTTGAAAAATAAGAAGATGAAATGCAAAGAAATTCAAATCACATACTTATTCTTTTTATACCCTAGATGGGTATACTAAGCAGCGCCGGTTCGTGATAATTATACACCCCGGGCGAAAATAATAATAAGCGCCCTATTTTAAAAATTATGTAGACAAATTAGGATAAAATAAAAAAGATTAACAATAAACAATCCATTTATTATTTCATTTAATTTTTTTCGATTGATTTATATAAAAAAAAGAACAGAATTTATAAGAATAATTTTTTTCCTGGCTTTCATGTCTGCAAATTTTTCTATAGCTGCCTCCAAATTTAGGTTTGCTACAACATTATTTTCAATTGATACAATAGCCAAATTATTCAATCTATCTTCCGTCACAGTAGATCGCAAATACGTTTTTAGTTTTAATTTACTAAAACTTTTTTCACCACTCGCAGCACTAACAGGAATTGTTACGAGAATCCGTAAAGCCACCTGCAGATTTGGTACTGTACTTTTCAAATTATTTTCATTGATATATTGCAAACATTTTAAAGGATCTTTCACTTCATCTGGTATCAATTACTTCAATGATTCGATTTCCTCGCACAATCCGATTCCATTTATATCACTTATGGCCTAATTTGTAAATTTCATACGTAAATCTTTGCAACTCTTCAGCAACTCACTACGATTTTTATTATTGTGAATGTTGAACAAAAAACTTCACGAATCTTCGAAATCTTTCAATTTCTGAAACCTTTCTGATATAGATATCAACGATTTATCCAGCATAACATTAAAAACGTGATTTTTGTAATATTTTTCTGGGTTATTAACATCTGGAATTTCATCGTCACACTCATAAGTAAATTGTTTCTTTCGCCTTCTGATTCTTACAGCTTTAAAATGTACGTTCACGTTTAATAGCGCAGCGAGATCTTTGGCTGATTTTAAAGCGTCAGAAAAACCGGATTCTCTATAATTTTCTAGAAAAACCTTACAATTCCGAAGATGCTAGATGGCATTACTCATATCAAATGTAGCTTTTTGCATAGATTTGCTTACAATATTAAATGTTGACAAAAGTACGTACCAGACAGATAATGTTACCAAAAACTCGAAATCTTCTATTTTTTTCAGATAATGAGCTAGCTTCTGAAACAACTAATATTTGGTCCTCCAACTCATTCAATGCGTTTCTAATTTCCGTGATTTCAAACATTATTGCTTTAATACATTCGATTCTACATTCCCACCTCGTTTCACTTTGTGGTTTAGGATTTAATGATTTAAATTATGTTTTTTCAATATATTCCATCGTCCAAGAAATGCAGCAAACAACTCCTGCACTACCTTATATTTACCTTTCATATTAGCGCCGTTATCATATCCTCGGCCTTTACAGTTTACTAATTCCAAATTGAATTCTTCTAAACTTTCAGAAATATTTTTATTATTATTTCCAGTAGAATCAAAAACTGGTTTAAAGGATACAAAATGCTCTTTTATCTCCATATCCTCAACATAATAAAATCTTAAACTTATGGAGAGCTGTTCGATATGGTTTATGTCAGGTGTGTAATCTAAAATAATTGAAAAATATTTCCAAAATATGACTTCTTGTCATATCACCAAATATACTTATTAATTCGTTTTGTATAGTTTTTCCACAATAATGAACATGAATTTCTTGTGAAACCACCCTACGGAAATGGTCATTTAATATTAAATGAAATTTTCCTAGAAGTTCGACAAGGCCTAAAAACTTTCCATTATGCGGAACAAATAACTTATCACAAGAACCCCGAATTGCTAAATTATTTTTTGACAAAAATAATGTTATTTTTATTAATCTTTTTAGTATCTTTTTCCAATTATCTTTTTCTTGGGCTATCAAAGACTACAAATTCTTATGAATGATTTTATTGCCTTTTAATCTTAATCGAGTTTCTATCCAGTTTTTTTCACATTTTAAATGTGAAACTGACCGTTCGTGCATTTTCAAGCTGTCGTGAATATTTTTCCAATCCGATAAACCAGATTCTGCTAGATTTGACCTAGCTGATGGATCAAAAGGTTTGCAAAATAAACAAAATACAGAATTTTTGGATTCTGAATAGTGCACCCAGTTTCTTAGGAATTTTTCACAGTTATTTATTTGGCGATAAAAAAGCGAATTGGAAAAGCTTCGATTATTTTCATCTCTTGGATAAATATGTTGTTGATTACACTTTTCTTCGTTTCCATTTAAGCCAGTTACAATTATGTGGTCAATTTCCGTATTTTTTAAATTTTGTGGCCAAAGCCCAATTACAATTTAAAATATTTTCAAATACAGAATGATTTGAATCACTAGGAACAATTAATTCAGTTCCATAAGAAGACATTAAATTATCCTCATTGATAATATTACAAGTTTCAGCTTCTGATGACAAATTATCTATATCTTCCTCTGAGCTTAAAGATGTTGACTAGAAATGTTGATTATCATATTGGACTTAAAATGTTTCAATATTTTATCGTGTTTATCAGCTTATTGTTGCCTATTTATTTTTCGTTTCCGTATTCATACCCACTCAATTTTTTTGGTAGCATCTTAGCTATTGCATAAATTTATATAAATATATTTTCCAAGATATTTTTAAAAAATGCTCTTAATCTCACCTCTTATATATTTTTATTTTTAAAACAGAATAGAAATAAAAATTTAAGTAGAACAAACTGCAACAATACATTAGTTACAAACTTGAAACCAAAAAAATAGTTAATAAAAACTGGTAGCTGTTAATTTAAGTCGCACATCAGTTTTTGTAATATATACATTTTTGAAGTAAAACTTCTTATGTTGGGCTGAGCGTTGCCACTTCCTTCGAAAAACCGGTGGTAGATTTGAATGAAAAAGTGTGGTAGAAATGGGAAAAGTGTGGTAGAAATGGAAAAAGTGGAGTGTATCACATATTAGAGATTTTATCTCCAATAAAACACTTATTCCAAAAAGACAAACCAAAACAGAAACCAAAAAAATATTCATAGCTATAACCATAACATAATCAAAAACAATATTAGCAAAATTTCCAATTAAGTATATAAAAATAAAAAATGGATCAGTACCTAGTAACTAAACTTGTCTTACACAATAGGAACATATGTACCGTCTACAAATTTAAAGCTTTTGTAAAACTTAATTATTTCTAAGGGCGGCTCAAAAATAGTTGTTCTTTCGAGCATTTCTTTACATAGTATTATACTTTCTACGGTTTTTATTTCCAAATCATTTGTTTTCTTTGTTTTTTATTTCGTTTAAGGAAGAAAATATCCTTTCAGCAGTAGCGCTACTATTAGCTAAAGATGCAAAAATACACATATATTCGCCGAGTTCTTTGAACATGAATTCTTCAAACATGTTAATCTCCTTCAAAATAGAAACCACAAACATTTATTTAATAAATTAAAGACAAAAATTGTGGTAGATTTTGACCTTTGCGTGGAAGATGTGGGAGAATCGAAATATTTGAAAAGTTGTGTAAGATCTTCCACAATTGTGGAAGAGTGGCAACGCTGAGAGGGGAAATAATTGACAAAAACCTGGCCTTCCCCTCTTCGCGGCGTTCACTCTTCTCATTTTTTGCTCATCTACGAGTCTACGCCAGTGATGCCAGATTATGCCATGGACTAAGCGCCCAAATAAAGAAAAAAGATAGCCCAAAAGGCGCCGAAATTTTTATTTTTAATAAGGCTATCGCCTAGGTCGCCTGGCCCTTGAGCCAGGCTTGATACTAAGTTTGTCATTCCATTTGTAACACCTCGAAATAATGATGGAAGAGCAAAATGGATTGGACACATACGCATAATATTAAAAGTTATTTTGATTTTTGCATATCCGTCCGTCTGTCCGTCCGTCCGTCTGTCCGTCCGTCTGTCCGTCCGTCCGCCTGTGCGCAAGATAAATCGAGAACGCGTATACTGAGAGAGCTGAAATTTTGAAAACGGACTTTGAAAAAAAAGTAAAATTAAGTTCGAAAATGAGACAAATCGGGCAACTCCTTCATGGGGTTGCCATACAAAAATTTCGTTGTATATTTGGACACTGCCTGAGAACGCGTCGACGTAGAGAGCTGAAATTTGGTACATGGTATTTTCATTGTACCAACAAAAAAAAATCAAAAATGAACTAAATCGGGCAACTCCTTCTTGGTGTTGCCATATACAATTTTTGTTTTATTACGTATACAGTGAAAACGATCAGTCCAAGATATTTTATTGTACTAAAAACTTCTACAGAATATACGAAATCCTATAAAATTGGTTATAATCATTTTTTCTGTTCGACAAACCATTTTAAAAATATATTCGAAGAACCACTTCAAAAATCAAACTTGCACAGAAGGGTGACAATACGAAATTTCATAAGGGCATTCATCTAGGGTATCATAAGAATTGGTCTTAGACCAATTCTAACTTTTTTACTTGTTAATATAATGTTTTTCTCATTTGTAAATTGTTAAAGTGAAAAATAAAGTAAATAAAAATAAAGTTTATGGCGTTAATTCGATCCACATCGCTTCTTTATTGTCATAAGGATATCAAAACCAGTTTCACAGTACAACTTAAGTAAAGAAATGGCTCTGTGTCTGCAGTTTATAATGAATCATTATAGACTAATGAGTTGCCAGTTATATCTTCATTAAGGGCATTAGACTCTCAGGCCTTATTATATAGAGTTACTCGGGGGACTCTGTGTATATCTGAAAATCATCATGAGGAAAAGTCTACTGAAGTTAGTTAATATTTCTTGAAACGTTAAAAGAAAAAAGGCAATTCGTACTGTAAAAGCAAAGAAAACTTTATTGAGCTTATTTTTAATATTTTTAAAACTAGCAGTTAGTAAGGTACAAGATAAAATGCCTCTATTCTGCTCTATTTTCTTTCTAATGTTGTATTTTATTTATTAGAATTTAAAGGCTCAACATTAAGATCATTGTCATCAGCTATATTATCGTCAATAATTTCCTTGTTGCTTTCATCTTGGTCTTCATTTGGAGTTGGAGAAAAAGTCAAACGTGTGTTCACAAGCTCGTCTATTAAAATTTGCACTAAAGATTTTCCCTCGTCTAGAAGATCACTTTCAACATATTCAACTTCGTTACTATAAACACTACAAACAGATAATATTAAGACGAATAATAACTTCATTTTTATATACGGCTATTTAAAAACCCGACTATGTAATGACCCCGTTTGATAATTCTGTTGTTTTATATACCCATACCATTTTTTGAAATATCAAATTAGTTTGAACAGCTGAAAGCAAAATACGACATTTTGATATCTACATATGTAACTGAATACGAATAAATATAAAACACATGTACACCTACGCCTAAGATATTTTTAGATATTTACAAATAAGGGAAATGTGGAATAGTAATCTGCGCTTTCATGCGACTTCGAACTTGTTTTTGCTCAATATGCTACCAATATTGATATAGTTCACATACGTTGAAAATTCTTCAGACACTAGTAAAAATTTTGAATTATCGTAAGAATTACTGAATCACTTTTGGAATATTTATTTGGTCTCAACGTAATTTTTCCACTTTAATCTATTCGTTCCACGTAATGCGAGGTTGTTTATATCTACATAGAAACCATTGTTTTTTTGTTTCAGGTTTGATTGCCGTGCGATGAAACGTATAAGTGAACCACTTGAGTTTGCTCAATGTGTTGGTATAACATTTTGGATAGGTTAGGTTAGGAGGTTAAAGTGATGGCTAACTATATATCCCAGCGGAAAATGGATGCAACACCGCATCGAAGCAGAATTTCACCTTTGGCATACATCATCGACCCATTTCTGCACGAAAACTTCGATGAATTTTACGCACGATGTCCTAGGAAGGGTGTGATGCTTTTCTGTAGGATAAAAGCGTTTATGAATAATCTCGAAGAAAACCTCGAAGAATAATCTTCGATGAATAATCTCAAAGATAACATCAATGAATATTCCCCGATGAAAATATTGACGACCAATCAATTTTTGCAGATCCAGGGATGGTGTACTATGTAACTTCAATGGTGTAAAGTGGAAACGCTTCTTATAGCTAAATTTCATGTTAAATTTCTAATTAGATATCTTTTTTGTATTTCAGCTATGAGAAATCGTTTCGATTTTACTTGGTTCAAGTTACATAGTAGCGCCCCAGCAGAAGGAATGGATTTTGGATAGAAAAAGAAGTTTAATCAGTTTCTGCAATACCAGGAAAATATTTAGAAATTTTGAAAATTTAACAAAATATTTTTAAAAAAGTTACACGTATATTTCACATAATAATAATAATAATTTTTTTTATCAGTTTTTAATTTTGATATTTGATGTAAACTTGAAAATTGCAACGAAATTTACACAAATTCTAAGTCGGATAGGGAAAAAGGAAACACCCACGCACGGACATGCTAATTAACCTAAAACTTTAACCTGCAGCTTCGATTACGCAGATGACTCATCAATAAAATTTCAACCAGAAAAGAATAAAAAAAATCGTGTACATGCAGGCACCCTGGTCCTAACCATGATTTGAACTTCACAGTCGGGCTTCGTTACTTTTCTGCAGGAAATGTACACATATTTTTCATTGATACTGATTTCTTCGACGATATCCTGCATATCTACTTTCATGCATGATAATTTTCCCGCTGGGATACATCTACAATCAGCCATACTTAGACCCTCAGCGGTCCATTGTGATATCACTTCATTAGGATCTCTCCTGGAAATTATTACCTAATTTAAGGGGAGCATTAAAACCAGTAACAAAAGTTAATGAGCCTTACTCGGACCTCAACTCTTTGTCTGCACTTTACCCAATTTTGCGGTAAATGTAACTATATTTGGGAAGGCAAGTTTATTCGCGCAACAAGTCTTGAACGCTTTCGACCTCATCTCCGTCCATAGAATTGCTGCAGAAGTCATTATATGGATGGAGCTTGCATGCGTTTCGCAGTAAGATTCTGCAGTAAGATTGCGCACATCTGTTATGACATACATTAAAGCAGGACTTTGTCCTTCTCACAGTACAGACCAGTGGAAACAGGATGGGTCTTCTTCGAAATATATTTTGCGTGCCACTTGAGCTTCAGCTTAACCAAGAAACTCGACAGATAAAAGATTTATAAGATCTCCACATATAAAATATCTTATTACTATGCTAGCTATTTTATACAAAATTATAAAAATATTGTTTGGTTACGTGCTTGTATAGACATGTAGGTACATCCAATATGTCAAATCCAAAATGTTCCTCCTATAGGCACGATTCTACAGCTCCAAAAGTAAAATTACGAAAAAATAAACTAATAGGCAGTATGCTCCACAAAAATACTCAACTAATTGATAATAAAAAGACCGCACTGGGTTGTCGATGACAGCGTGATAAAAAGATCCAAAGCTAAGAGAACGAACCATAAGACCGAGGGTTGTACACTGGATGTACATCCAGTGCTGATATTCAATTTTTTTATCAACTGGTTTGCTTATCCAGTTACTTATCTAATACCAAAGAAACATAAAGACATGTCTTTATTCTTTATGTTTCTTTGCTAATGCTTTACTAAACTAGGGTAAAATACTTTTTCGAATATTAAAAAAAAAAAACAATTCAATACAAGACCATTTATTGAACAAACCTCCACCTTAAAGCTACGTTATAACGTTGGATATTTGGACTGTTATTAAGAAAGTGAACATTTAACGAAAATACATCCAAAGACTTAGCAAACCAACAAAATTCAATGAGTGAGCTTATTGGGGCATTTATATTTAAGAGCAAGAATTTTAAGGATACAAATTAGATTACTAGTATTACAAAACGCATCAGATAGCTTATTAGTTTTCAGAAGAGTTTTCAGAATAGTTTTCATCACATTTATTTTTTGCTCTTCTATCTTCAGCTTTATGGTGGCCATGTTGTAACCACGAATTTACAAATGGTGTTCCATCTCAATCTGCTAAAAGTTTTCCAAGCAGATTGTTGTCATAAAATGTTAAATTTTCTATCAACAAGGAATTTTGTTTTCAGTTGGCGTATTGTTCATCACCGCTTGTTCAACTTCTTTCAGACTAACTGAAACAACTTTTGAAATATCCTTGAGTTATTTCAGGAATATGTGGGTTTTTATAATCAACCAACTCTCAAAAATCATTTTTAGAGATAGAAAATTTCAATAGCGTGGACAAATTCTCTAATTGTTTCTCGTTTTCTAGCCCAGGCGAAAGTAAAAGATTTCCTCGCCATATAGTAGGATTCAATACATTAAAAATTGATACCAAATAATTACTTTCACAATTTCTTCATGTTGTCCATAACAGTTTGAATTAACATACAATTTTGGCAAACGAACACATTTATTCTCAACGAACAATAATAATGTTTATAAACGTCTGATTGGATTATGTTACAAACATTCATAAGTTTCCTTATTTTCTTTCATTAGCTCCAGTACTCTTATGCATCTCTGAATTAGTCTATTTGCTTTGATTACTGTCACTTTACGACCTTGTAAACCTAATGATAATAGTGTCAGTTCTTTTAGAATGTCTATCTTTTAGAAGACTTTTTTTCAATGACAAAATTTTTTTTAAATCTTACGAAAAGCCCACACTGTTTGTAACAAATTTGAATCTCAATAGATAAAAAAATAAAAAAATTGAAATAAACTAAAGGAATAATTTGCAAACTTAAGAGAGAATCCCATTCCAAGAAGGAGCAACTTTAGCTAGTTTTAAATATAATAAGTGGGGTAAAAATTGCATTCAAATTCACAAAAATCGAACAATTAGAATCCATTTTTAACTTGACGTCATAACTTTAGTAATAAAGGCGCATTACCAGATCTGCGATCTTAGAAGCAATTATTTTATTTCACGCGGAAAGGAGAAATTTTATAAATTTTTAAGAATGACAGAGAAAACAGATGATAAGAGCTAATGCAACAGAAAATAAGTAAATTTAGAAATATTTTTAGTATAGTCTCTGGTTAAAATACAAATGAAAATCGTATCAAAAAGTATAATTTCTGCGCAAATTCGCTGTAAGGACATTCTACTTTCATTCAATGTTTTTACGATTGATAATTATGCGTTACTTTACAAAGAGATATATATACAGGGTAGGTATTAATTTGAGCAGTGCCCCAGCAGCCTTTTAGAGCAGTATTAAAGTATTTTTTCCATGACGCGACGTTTGGACACGACCTCTCAATAGTTTTTTAAGTGAAACTTGAAAAAAAATGACCGCACACAAATAAATTAATGTGAGGAGAGCTTTATAGGCATTTCATAATAGCCATTTAATAGACATCATTCAACATACGTAATACAACAATAAATTTTATAAGAAGAAAAAGAAGTTTTCGCAAGAATTATAGCCACCCTGTAGTGGTCGTAACTTTTAATAAAGTTGGATTATCCATGGATTTTTTTGAAAAATACAAGAGCATTAAATTCGTGGAAGTGGCATTAAATTAGCCCTAATTGAGCCCTAAATTTTGACGTTTTCAAAACTTTTGTACCATGAAATGGCGGACCCAACTTAATTGACGTTCAAAGTTCGAAGTAACCGTCAATTTTCTGTCAAAAGATGCACGAATTTATGAGTAACAAGCTTTCGTAGGAGACAATTAAATTATCCTGAAAGCTTAATTTTATCTTTGTGTCGAGCAAGTCCTGATTAGTGCGTCGATGCAAGCATAGTAATAAAATTATAATGAAAACAATTTAAACTCCCCGTCTATATATATGGAAAGGTTTGCGGGTGCGGTCATTTTACTCATGTTTACTCAAGTTTTGTGTTTTTAAGTCCGATTTATGCTAATCGGAAACGTTTGTTACTGGAAATATCTATGGATCCTAACTGTTGCTTACTTTATCAAGTACCAACTCTCAGAGGTGGGCCGATTGTCAAACGGTCTGGTCGCAATGCATTATAGCCCTCTAAATCTTACCTTAATATTGAGGATTTTCTCCCAATTATGCTTAATTAAATGAAACTACTTTATGTAAACTGTATAACCAATTTGGGGGTGAAAATTAACAATCGTGTGAGATACTGTTATCATATAAAAGCTACGGTGGGTATACGTTAAAATTTATGGTGGGCTAAAGCAATTGTGACTTTCTGCCAATATACTTCCTACTGATTTGCTCTTGAGACTAGTTAAGACACTTTTGGTGGCTCATTTTGCTTATGGTAGTTTAATCTATGACTTGGTTTACAATAGAAAACTTGAGGATCCGTTCAACTACTATATAGGATTTAGTTTTGCTTTGCATCATTCTGCTCATATTACACTTTCCTAGAGTGCGCTGAACTGAGTGATAGTAACATTATCTCATAAAAGCTCTATTGCTATGGAGCAGAAAATAGCCTCAAAATTAAACTGATAAGACCCTTGCTTTTCATATAAAAAATTCATATAATGCAACATGAGAACCGTAACGTACGGTTGAATGAAGTCATTTAAAACATGAACTGACAGAACAATACAATTGTGGGACTAACCAAAACCCAGATAGCATGATACGGGAGAGCATACCATATATGTATGTACATATGAGCAATCCCACTTAAGCTTCAATTAATAAAAATAACCATACAAGGGCAGCGTATACAATCCAAGTAAGCCACGGTTAGCCTTATGATAATCTTCCAACCAATATCTAAGAGGATTATATAACTACCCAAATAAAAACTAGAATTAGAAATATAACCATCATTCAGTGTTATATACAAGATAATGAGATGTAGAAGGAATCTCGATTCCATTTTCAAATGAGATGTCATTCTATTGATGCGCGAAGGGAAAGTGTATACATTTTTTTATTCTTCTTCTTATTTGCGCCCTAATTATCTTCCTTCTTCTTACTATTTTTCTTGTTATTCTTCTTCATGTTCGAGTCCAACCTAAAACTAAAACGATAATCATAATGTAATCACTGAATACGCTACAAAACATTATTGAATGGAAGACACTTTAGTTAAAAAGCATAGTGAAGGGTGGGGAGGGGCGACCTTACAAGCTAAGATACTGGAGAGAAATATGCTTTACTTATCGTGAAAATTGGAGTTAACTTCCTCGTAAACAAGAAAAGACTTATGATTTTGTGAATAAATAATAATAAATAAATAATAAATAAACATCGATCAATGATCTCATCTGTTCGTTTGTCTTCTTCTCTAATCGCATACTGACTTTCCTATTTATCGAGGACACATCCTAGAAAAGAAGTAGAATAAGCATGACACATGATTATATCTTCTGAGATGATATATACATATATATCTAATAATGGAGTTAAACGCGATCAGCTTACTTCACACGACCACCGTATACTTTACGTGTTATTGATGTCATGTGACGCGTGTTATTGATAATTACACACAAATTGCCGGCGGACTCCACCCAAGGTATAAGAGTGTCACTAAGCATAACGATTTTCCAGAATTTACCATTAAACCATTGTCGACCGTCCATCGATACATTGAACTTAGGTATTCATTGATGCAACTAATTCCATCTTCGATAAGTCCCAAGGGTTGCAATCGGAAAAGTTGAGCATCATCAGCGAAGAGATGTATTTCACTGTGTGCATGACAGTCGAACAAATCATTAATAAGCGTGCACAAAAGGAGAGGGCCTAGCACCGCGTCTTGTGGAACACAATAGAATTAATTCTTAGAAAAGTGAAGTAATTACTACTTAAAACATTAGCTGTGTTCTTTTGTGTACCTTGTTCTAAAACTCCCATATACTGTACAGAACAAATTGTTCAGACGAATTAAGCGACCTATTTGTACTGTTCGCTTCATTTATAAATCTTCTATGAAAATGTATGAACCGTTCTTTTGTGTATGTTTTGTTCTACCCTGTTCCGCCGACAAAAGAACTCAGCTATTGTTTGAGAACGCCCTGTTAGATAACTAAATGAGCTTCGATGAACTTGTGGAAAAATTTAATTTAGTAATGAGTTTTCTACATAGGATTGTGTAATGTACAGTATCGAATGCTTTAGAGAAGTTAAGGATCACCGGTAGTATTAATTTATCCAAATCTAATGCTTCTCTAATTAGATTGACTACCTTCAGAAAGGCAGTAGTGCAACTATGCTTGGGACGCAAACCAGACTGGAAATCATGAAGGAGACTACTGATGCGTAGATACTGAGAAATTTACACGAACATTAAGTTTTCAAAAAACTCAGATAGTACCGGTAAAATGCTGATAGGGGTGAAATTCGAGGAATTATTTCCAAGGTTTTTATGCATAGGTATTACTTTAGAGAACCTCCAGCTTTATTGAGATAGTAAAACAGGTGTTAAATATATGAGCAAGTACCAAAATCCAATTAGCTGCAACAATTTTAGCAATCTTTTGCGAATGAAAGGAACATATTTCTCATGTATGTGGATGAAAACAGTATTTAGGAACTCTACTTGATCATCAACATCAGGCAAATTGTATCGAGTTTCAATCTATTTACTGCACTTCAGTAAAAAGACCATTATGAGATTGTAGTTATAGTAAGAGAGTGTGTTGGGTTGATGTTCCGAAAGTACAATTACAGTTAGTACTTACAATTATAATAGGTAGGAATACAAAATAATATTAAGCAAGAAAACAAACCAAGAAAAAAGTTAATGAATTAATATGCAGGAGCTAATGAGAGTGGCCAAAGAAGCTTTCTTTGTAGACTCTAGTGGAAGCAGTGAGGTGCGTTCATTTTTTAATAGTGTGAGCATTCAAGTTGAATATGCAAATCTGTCATTCGAGAGATTTGCAAATCTGCAAATGCGAGTTTTGACAGCTGTTTACGATGAGATTAAAATTCAGAATGAAGAAAATAAAAAAAAAATAAAAAACATATACAGGGTGTCCCGTAAGTCGACGTCAAGCCGGAATCGGGTGATAGACCAAATCATAACAGTTACCAGAAAAATATAAATAAAATTCTAAGTCATGAATTTTTCAAATTATAGCTATTTCTTTTGTTTTCGAGAAAATGTACACTTTGTGATGTTTTTTTACCTCCTGTTGCTACAAATCTTTATTTTTTTTTTTCAATTTTATTTTTCTTATGTAATCCCGAATAGTGCTTATGTAACCTGCTGCTTTAAATTCTAAGCCTACTGTTCCAGCTTGGAAGAAAATGTAATATTTTGCCGAACCAAGAATGGAAAATTAATATTTCACCCAAATTTAACTAACTGTAATGAAAAAAAAATGTACTACGCCAGTTTGGCAAGTAACTTTAAAAGTTGACGCATTTAATAAAAATTCTAAAATTGTGTAACACTTGCTACAGCATTTCTTAGATTACGGCAAAAAAAAATTTTTTCTTCAAGAAACCCAGTTTCGAAAAATTTCCTTTCACCTACTAAAAATGATTCTAGTGTACCCAAAGCTTGCCGTAAGACCGTAATTTTAAGCTTCTAGTTTGACTGAGACAGAGAGTCATCACATGAAGTGTGAGTGAGACAGATAGTGACGCTTTCAAGTTAGAGATCCTAACTTTTTGTTGAATTTAGGACAAATTTTCCTTAAGCTTAAAATTAAACACCAATTATTTGGATGGTAAGATTTATTGTTTACAAAAGATGTTCAAACTGCCTTCTTTCAGCTGCAATACAAGTTCGACATCTTCTTGAAAAACATCGGGTTATCAGACGGGCAAATTTTCCGTTAATGACAAATTCAACTGCTTCCATAATTCTGGTGTCAATGTTTTTGTAAAATTCGGTGAGCTATACTTTTAGGCACTTATGCACTGTGCTTTCCTGGATTACACGTACCAAAGCACTTGGGTCTTCTTCAACTGCTTGAAGTCCTACGTCCTCATAAAGTAAGCAATTATTTCGTCACCATGTACTTGGTGGAGAGTATAAGATGCACATTTGTAAAAACTCAATGATTTGACGAGCGAGTGTCACTATCTTGCTCACTCACACTTCATGTAATGACTCTCCGTCTCACTCAAACTAAAATCTGAAAGTTACGGTCTTACGGCAAGCTTTGGGTACACTAGAATCATTTTTAGTATGTGAAAAGAAATTTTTCGAAACTGGGTTTCTTGAAGAAAAAATTTTTTTTTGCCGTAATCTAAGAAATGCTGTAGCAAGTGTTACACAATTTTAGAATTTTTATTAAATGCGTCAACTTTTAAAGTTACTTGCCAAACTGGCGTAGTACATTTTTTTTTTCATTATAGTCAGTTAAATTTGGGTGAAATATTAATTTTCCATTCTTGGTTCGGCAAAATATTACATTTTCTTCCAAGCTGGAACAGTAGGCTTAGAATTTAAAACAGCAGGTTACATAAGCACTATTCGGGATTACATAAGAAAAATAAAATTGAAAAAAGTAAAAATTTGTAGCAACAGAAGCTAAAAAACCATCACAAGGTGTAAATTTTCTCGAAAACAAAGGAAATGACTATAATTTGAAAAATACATGACTTAGATTTTTTTATATTTTTCTGGTAACTGTTATGATTTGGACTATCATCCGATTCCGGCTTGACGTCGACTTACGGGACACCCTGTATATAATTTAAAATGTTCTTTTATTTCAATAGTGAATATTAAGAATTTATATAATCCTTTAGTGTATCCCTTAGGTCAACAGCTTTACGGGGGGCATTGAAACGCCTGAATAATTTTTGTTGAGGTAGGGGCGGCACATCTTTTCTCCAAAGTCCCTCTTTAAACACGTCATTTTCAAAAAGGTCCACAAAATTATCCGGACAATATTCTCCATGATGCAAAACCACTACTGCCTTAATGATTTTTTCGACGTTTTCTGGAAAGCAGTTAATTGAATTTAATAAGACTCGCTATCTTGCTGTCATTATACCTAAGGTGTTCTCGATTCTGATTCTTGCTTTACTAAGAGTCTTATTAAACATTTCTTTGTCTGAAGGAAGCAACCGACCTGGATATGGACGCATGAGAATCCTTCTTAATGGGAACGCAGCATGTCCTACAACATAAAAGGGAATTCGGAAAAGTCTGCGGTGGGGGGAAATTAATCTTTTCATTCAGCACTTGACTCCCAAAGATGCTACCACTAAGAACTCCTCCGTCACTTCGGCTCCCCCATGCTCCGATATCAACTGCCGTGGAACAGTAATTACTGTCACATGAAGCTAACAATACAATACTACTGTAGCCTTTATAATTGTAGTACATTGAGCCAGACCGTCGAGGGCACTTGATCCGTATATGTTTCCCGTCGATAGCTCCCACACAATTAGGTAGGCCTGTCATTTTGTAAAAGTCCTGTGAAATTTTTCTCCATTCGTCCTCATTAGGCGGAGCAAGATATATTCCATGGAGTTCTTCCCAAATATCCTCGAAAGTCTCCAAAATTATTTTCCGCACTGTTGATGTACCTAACCGAAAAGCCCAAGAAAGCATTTGCCAGCTAGAGCCTTGCGATAAATATCTGTGGAGTTAGGAAATCTGTAAAATATTTTAAAACTATTTGCATTATGCCATTCTATAACTTACACTAAACATATTGTCAAACGACACATTCGGATTCAATTGCCCTCCGTGGCGATTCTTTCATCAATCTTCCCTTTAGCAATAAAGAGAGAAGGTTAAATTGTTCCACGCCCATACGAACAGCCTTCCGAAATCGTTGTTCATCACGATCTTTCATAATCTGGAACACTTTCGAAAAGAATCCATGATTTTCGCGATTTTTTTTCGTGAAAATTTCTCTTGTCCAGATTCTTTTCTTCTTTACATTTGCAGATAGCACAATGAAGTTCAAATATGCCATATAAGCGCACATAAGTAAAAGGAGTTTATTAAAATAGTTATATGGTACATTTGATAATTAATTTATACAATTTACAATTAATTAATTTAAAATTTTTCATTTAACACAGTAGTAAAAAATTACAACATTCAAATGTCATAGAAATTTTATGTATGGCGCTGCGCCCGGAGCAAATGTTCAATATTACTTGCCCGGCGTTTTGTTCGGCGTTTGACGACGACGACCACGCCGGCGTCAGCGTTGTAATGTAATCCGGCCAAATGACAGTTTTTGTGAATACTCTATGAAGAAAGGTTCAAATAAAAATAAATACCACAAAAATGATAAAAGTATTTCTTAATCTAAAATGGCCATCATTTAATTAACCCCTTTTATGCCTTGTAGATAACTCCCTTATTGTAGCTCAAGCCTCAGAAGGACCTGATTAGAACGCACAATAAGTAGGACATACTAGAAGTCCCAGGCGCTTTCACTGCACACAACAGTCCAGGCTACAGCCAGACTGTCATAAGGACAGAAAGTTGTCAGGATTTTACGTGAGCACCTGCCAAGTATGGCTTAATCTCACGGCATTCTTCATGCACGGATTGTAAAGATCAATCAGATTCCTCGTGGCGAAACAACGAGTACCAGAATGCCAAATAAGCATGACATGACATCAACTTACTGGTAGAAGCGAGACCTATCCCATCTCTGCCGATCTTCAGGTCACGGCAGCCTATACCATAGCCACTACGATGCTCCCATAAAGGGGCCATCCCAAGTTGAGGTGGATAAAACCTTGTTATCCAGGGCTCCTCTAACCCCGTAGTACCAAGTTAGCCAATGTCGGGCCACCCATTTGGTATGGCTTTCGTAAAGCATGATCAACGGACTCACAGTTTCAATGTTTCATACTAGATATCTTTTTTAAACGGTACTGGTAACTCCGTTCGGGCCTAGATCTTATTACCAGTGTCTAAAAGAATTGTACTTGGCCTATACAGGTAATACAATCTTTTGGACGCTGGCAGAGGGGACCACGTGAAGGTTAAGATGTGCCCAATTCAGTCTGGATAGGCTTAGTGATTCACCATTTGGATCATATAGCTGACTATGCATACTAACCATATAAGCACTACTAACATACATACCTGATTTCCGTTATTCATCAACTTATTCATCATCTCACTCCTTGCACCACTATGTCTGAGATTTTATTATTCTGACTTACATGAGTACATAACTTCAAGTGCATCGTGCGCCATCTGCCTAGCATCTACTACAGTACCCACACAGCCAAAAATCTCAATTTCAATTTCACTAAGGTAAAGTTACCTCGCCGGGAGAAGTACCAATTCGTGCCCATAGAACTCAGCTAACTATACCACACTACTGTACGTACTCTCGTGGGAGATGCCAAAGCGATCTACAAAAACATCAAAACGCCCATACCACCGTAAACACCAAATCAACAAACCAACAAATTCCATCTATCAAGTATGCATGCTTTCCTCTTATACAGCTTTCACCTTGTTCAGCATTGCGCTTCACCTTTCCCCCCTGTCATAAGGACAGTACTGACCCATTATCATAGGCCATGCAAGATTCCCGGCGTACAACATGACATGCCTCAAACTGTTGGTATATTTGAACGTACCGCCGTAAGTCCAAGACAGACTTGACCACCTGTTACAGCTCTTGACCCTCAGCGTCTACCGTCGCACAGACCGAATGGTAGTCAAACTACATTAAACACGAAATACACCCCGCCAACAGATCAAGACTGTCAAAAGAATTACAAGATCAGCGCTGTCGCAGAGATAGTCGGTTCGAGAACTTTAGGAAAAGAAAGCAAACTCTATTCAACGATATCAGATTCGAACTGCATAGGGACAGTTAGAATCCTGATTTCAATTACTCTGGCTGGAAGATTCAAAGAACTGCTTCTCACCAGGACTTTAGTCTCGGTTAACTGGACCATTCTACGTCAGACCGAAACAAAACTCAAACCTGTACCCAACATGGATATCTTGTCCAGATACCTTACCTAGATATCTTACCAAGCTGCTTTAACAAGATACCTTAGCAGGATACCAGAACAAGATACCTTATCCAGCGAACTTATTAAACAATCGTAGCAGCCACTGAAGCTTCTTAAACACATTCTGCATCAAGCCATCGGCTTGTAAATAATATTGGCAGTCACCAAACCTCATTGGCTTGCAAATAATATTGGCAACCGCCAAAGGCTTAGTAATAGGGTTCCCGTTTTTATCATTGGGTACGGAACCCTAAAAAACTAAGAAATAAAGCAAAAAAAAATACTAAAAAACAAAACTAAAGCAGCTTAGCAACAATAATCTACAAGATTGCACTGAGTGCGTAACTGAAAACTATTCAAGAAATATTAAATATTTAATGAGAGCCTTGACAGTTTGAAATTGATTATGGCGTGTCAGTCAATTGCTTCTCTATCCTACAGATGGAACTATTCTTCGGAGTTTATTTGGTGAACAGGACCCTCCTCCAACTAAATCTTGGGGTTCTAGTGTCACATTCTTTTTGCAATAACGAATTTTTATAGAAGATTTTTTTCCGTTAGCAGTAACCTCAAGCCGCTTTGACCCTGCAGTTTAAAATAATACTCGTGTTAGAACTTAATTGACTGACTTTTATATAATAATAAACGACCCTAAGCAAATGGATTGTGGAATATTTATTTGAAAATATTTTACAGTTCCAAAGGAAAATGGATAATAAATTGTGAGAAAGAAAATGACTTGAAAACTAATTTCGCATAGTCTATAAAGTTATTCAGGAAATTATTTTTTCTGCATCCCTTAACAAAGAATTTCACAGACAATCTTAATTGCGTTTTTCTTGCACTCTTTCCATTAATCTGACTTTTAATGGGATTTAGAACGCTATTAAAAGTGCTTTCGTTGTTTAGACCACAGATGACTTCATGGGGCTTATTAAGTTTATAACTTTTAAAAAGATGAGGTCAAGACAAAATTTATTAGATGCACGTGTACACAGGGAATTTGTTATAAATGCATAGCTGGATATAAACATATTTATTGATTATCGTTCTGTATAGCTGGGTTCAAGTACCTAATTAGCGATTTATGCAGAGTCCCCAAGATTATAAAAGTTTTTTGTATATCAATTTGATTTGTTCGTCTGTCTACCCACTTATCTTTAAGAATCATGATAACTTTAGAAAAGTGTAATTGATTAAAAAAATATTTTCGGAGGATTTGTGTGAATTGAAGTGTATAGGTATAGAAGCGCTTTTGGGTTGAAATAAGTGGATAATTTATAGACAACCAATTTAAATTTGTAAGAGAAAACATGATCAAACTTCCTGAGGCTAAGACAAACCTCACACAATCATTGATAATCACATAGAATTTATGCGCACAAATACTGTCGAACCGAGGATATATCAAGGTTACAAAAGTAAATTGAGGCAAAACGAGTATTTTGATCAATCTAAGAGGTCCTTAGACAGTATATCAGTGGATTACCAGCACTATTCAGGCACCATCATACATAAAACACCGTGGACACAACACATCATGATTATCATATATCATTACTCCAAGATTCCTCGCCGTATTTACTATAGACAGGCTGTTTCTGTTCAAGCCGATAGTGGAAAACTGTGATTTTAATGGATTCAGCTTTAGTTGGTTGGCTAATAATCAATTGTGTATGCTTTCAAAATCAATGAACATGCAAGAAAAACAGTCTTCCAGTAACCCAATTGGCACTGAGAAGAATTTGGACATCATCGGTATACATTTGAAATTTTACATCACGAAAAACTTTCAGTAAACTGTTCATCAATGCGCTAAAAAAGAGAAGTGATTCTTGCGGAATCCCGCAAGATAAATAGTGGGCGGGGTTATATAAGCTGTTTTCAACCCTGACCTGTTGCCATCTATCTGATAGGAAGCTCTGTACCAGGAGCAGTTGCAGAGACAGAAAAATCACATAGAGAAATCCGTTTAATCAGAAGACTGTCGTAGGCCTTCGAAAAATCTAAAGATACCAGAATGCTAACAATATTCGATTCGTATCAACCGCCTGGCGTAATTCGTCTGTAACCTTCAACAAAACTATGATTCACGAAGATCAGCTATACCTGCAGGCGAAGCCTTTTCCGGTAAAGCTAGCACTTTTGCTATTTTCCACATGCACGGAAACGTGGAAAAAGTAAAACAAGAATAGAAAAGATGTGTTAAATATGTAACAACGAAAGGAAGAATAATTTATAAAAGCCGATGTGAAATTTCATCAGGCCCGATTTAATCCGATCGTATGTCATAGATGGCTCTTGAAACTTCGCCTATATTAACGCAACCAAAGGAAAATTCGGATCCATAGCACAATGATCTTTACGCGGTTGTAATGTTTCCTTAAATCGGGCCTTAAAACTAATTTCTATATCAAATTATCTTTATATTTCTAGTTTTCTTTATCTCTGCGTAGGATTCAGTATATTCTCTCTTAGATTTTTCTCTTCATCACTCTTCTTGGGAGCATAGGGCTAGGGCTTCATCATAGTTTGTTCAGCTGAATCTGTTATCCAAAGATCTTCTTCAGTTTCTATGAATCCTGTTTCTAATCATATATATCTAGGAACCATTCTTCACCACTTCTAACCAGACTCTTTTCGTCACAATAATCACAGCGGTACTCTTCATTAACCAGTGCATCCAAAACTCATATTCCAAGTAATCTCTAGCATCAGCAATCAGTCAGAAAAGTCAGAAAAGAAGTAAAGCAGTCTATGGAGCCGGGGGTTCAGAATCTAATTTGTGGCTAAGTTGATTATTTTTTTCTCGCGCGTAAATTAAACTTCGCGTCCTACTTTGATAATTTAGTGTTTAGTGTTTAGCTTTCAAATGAATTAAAATATATAGCACCATCTATCAATTGATTTAATCAGAGAGCAGAGAATACCATTGGTGAATAAATAGTTAAGTTAAGTTAATATCGCCATCTATCGGAATTTTTTTATTTATTTGTTATAATTACTTTAAATTGAGATACGGATTTCAGTGTAAAGCAACAAAATTACATCTCTATGCAAAAACCAGCTCGCTTGCAGAAAAATGAACAGAACATACGTTGCCAATTTAGACGCTTCTTCTCGATCCTTTCATTAACGGATTGTAAATTTAAGCTGTATGAATTTTACAGATCGAAGTTTTTGTGCCATGGTTTAAATTATGCGCCAACAATACAGGTAAATTCTGCTCGTATAGTGGAATTAACCACTCATTTGGATACTGCTTTAGATGATCAAGATAATTTTAAATGTGAATGTGCTAGTATAATAGAACAGAATAAATGTATGATTAATAACAATCGATCAGATTCTAAGATTATAAGTATTATTCAACAACAATTAAAAAACATTAATTTGATTTTATCTAAAGCTGATAAGGGTAATACCATAACAATTTTAGACAGAGATAAATACCTTGATAAAATGAAACTAATATGAAAGTTACTGAAATAAGTACAGATCCAACCATTAAATTTAATAAAAAAGTTTATAGTACCACAGTTAAAGCAGGGTTAATTTTAGACAAAAACCAGCAATTTATTGCAAAGAATAGCCATCCTTCTACGCCGCTTCTATATGGTTTACCCAAACTTCACAAAAACGGTGCACCAGTTCGCCCTGTTTCTTCTGCTTATAATGCACATGCACAAAACCTCAGTAAAATTTTTAAATAAAATATTACCGCCATTGATTAACTTTGAACCCAAATTTTCAATCAAAAATTCGCTAGAATTGGTTACAAAAACTAAGGATTTATATATCCCTAATAACGCTAAGTTAATATCACTTGATGTTAGTAATTTGTTTCCGTCGATTCCTTTAATTAAATTAAAAAATGTTTTATACAAAAGAATTTAAACCGAAATCTTAGATAAAAATAAAACATTGCAATTGATTAGTTTAACAGACCTGTGCATTGACCAAAATTATTTCCAATTTAACGGTAAATTTTACATTCAGAGTGATGGTTTGGCTATGGGTTCCGCTCTTTCACCTTTTCTATCTGAAATCTTTATGTGTAATCTAGAAAATGAACCTTTTAGACGAAAATATTTTATTTACTGTAGAGGTAGGCAATAATAAAATCAATTTTTTAGATCTTTAGAGCAACTTAAATATTAATTAAGAAACCATAAATTTAACTAAATCTCTAACTTGTTAGACTAATGATTATAAAATGAGTTTTTTAGTAAAGGCTATTTAAGTCTGTAAAAAACAGTATAATTTCATTTTGGTACGTAAGCACCAGTTTTTGTAAATATTTATCTAAAAGGCATTAAAAATTTGTTTATGTTAATTTCTTAGATCTGACGCTTAAAATAGACAATAACAAATTATGTTACAAAATTTTTAGAAAACCAACATTTTCTGACACTGTAATTCCAAGTAAATCTTGTCATCCTTGGAATACAAAAATGGCATCTTTTCACTGTATGATTGACATCTTGACTATAGCAATAAATAATAGATATAAAGAGAGTATAATTATCTGTATTCTAAAGAAAAACTCTTTCAATCAAGTTGTCGAAACCTGGTTAAATGAAAACATACCATCTTCATTAGTCTCCATACCAGGGTTCCAGCTATATCGTAATGATAGAAAGTTGCGAATTGGCGGTGGAGTTGGCATCTACGTGAAAGATCACCTGAATGCCAGAATTATTTACTCCTCGATTAGCAGCGACACGGAATTTTTATGTGTGGAGTTGAATAATGGGATCGAGAAATGTATACTGTCAGCTGTATATTGTCCTCCTGAATGTTTTTCTGCTGACCGAGCTTCGGAACTTGAATCTGTGCTTAGTAATTTATCTTGTCAATATAACAATATTATTGTTGCCGGCGATTTTAATAACGACATCTTGTGTTCTAATTACAGATCCATGGAATTTATTCACTTCATGCAGTCTCTATATCTTAATTCCCTCAACTCTCTACCAACATATTTTAATACTTCTAGGCCGTCACTCCTTGATTTATTTTTTACAACCGATAAACGTCGAGTCCTTCTATATAACCAACTCCACTCCCCTAGTTTCCTCGATCATGACATACTCTTCATCTGTTACGTCTTTACTACCCAGTGTCCGGAGCGCTCAAGTTACTTCTCATATAGAGAATTTAATAATTTGGACATGGACAGCTTAATTCAGGAGTGTTCTGACCAGCCTTGGGATAGAATAAGAGCTCTTAGCTCTGTCGACGATCAAGTTGCTGTTTTTGAAAGCCTCTGCAGCTATCTGTTCGATAAATACGTACCTTTGCGCACCAAGACGATTACTTCAAATAGGTGTCCTTGGCACACTGCAGAAATCGGGATTCTTATCGCAGAGTGTGAATATTTCTATAAACAATTTAGGTGACTCAAAACACAGTACAGTCGCTCTCTATATAAAGCTGCCCCTAATAGAGTAACCACTGCTATCCGTGGGGCAAAACGTCGCTATTATGGCAATAAATTCGATGCAAATCTTTCCCCAAAAACGTTTCGGGGGAATCTTAAGAAAGCTGGTGTATGTCGTAGACAAGGCAATTTGAACAATAGCCTCATCCTGTGGACCACATTCAATACCATGAGGATTGCTTCTTCTTTCACGGAATTGATTACCAGGAGCTCGTAATAGCACTATTATCTGTCAAATCTGAATCTGTAGGCCCTGATAAAATCTCACCTATGTTCATAAAAATAATGCTCCCCTATATGGTCAATATATCCTGCACTTACTAAATCATTGCCTTACGTCATCTACTTTCCCTACTAACTGGAAATTGTCAATGATTTTGCCTGTTCCTAAAAAGTCTTCAGTCGCTACAGGATCTGATCTTCGCGCTATTAACTATTTGTGCTTCTTATCCAAAGTACTAGAAAAGATAATGTATGGGCAAATCCTACCATATGTGGAAAGAAATAATATGCTGACACGCTGGCAGTCAGGTTTCCGTGCAAATCGCAATTGCGAATCAGCCATATTAAAGGTTACTACGGACCTGGGGAAAGGCCTAGATAAGGGTGAGGTGGGCATTCTTGTGCTACTTGACTTTTCCAAGGCTTTTGACAGAGTCAACCACTCAAGGCTACTTTTGAAGTTATTCAATAATTTTGGTTTCTCCCAATCTGCCTCTAACTTGATCAAAAGTTTCCTCACGGGAAGATGCTAACAAGATCGTTATAACGAGTTTGATTCAGACTTCTTACCTGTACCTCTTGTCGTTCCTCAGGGGTCTGTGTTAGGACCATTGTTGTTCAGCTTATACATCAACGACTTACCTGGCGTTATCCAACAAGTCAACATCCACTTATACGCCGACGATGACCAGTTATACAGTAGTGGACCGATTGGGTTATTCGAGGATTGGTTGGAGCGATTCAATGAGGATCTTGCCAGAATCTATGACTGGTCTCTAGCGAATGACCTAATGCTTAATCCTGGCAAGTCTCAATGTCTTATTTTGGGTGGTGGTACCTTCACTAGACCTATCCCCTCCATATTTCTCGGTGAACAAGCTTTAACATATGTTGATGAAGTCACAAATCTTGGAATAAGGGTCAATGCAGATATGAATTGTTGTGGTTATGTCAGATCAGTTCTGGGAAAGGTCTATTGTAGGCTACACAAGCTCTGGGTGTCCGCACAAATTCTAAGTTCGAACACCAAACTGAAGCTCATCAAAGCTCTGATTTTGCCACATTTTACCTTTGGGAGCATGATTTTCCCAAAATTAGACTCTACTTGCCTACGCAAAATCAACGTTGCTTTCAATGATTGTGTGAGATTCGCCTTCGGTCTTCGAAGATTTGACCACGTTTCTGGCTTTCACACTAGGTTAGTGGGATGTACTCTAGATATATACTTAAAGCACAGGTCACTTCGCTTCCTCCATAAACTCATTAATACGGGACAACCTGATTACCTTGCGAATAACATCCAACTCCTGAATTCGTCACGTTCGTCCCCGTTATCGTAGAATGGTTCAAGAGGGCTCTTACTTTGTTCAAGCTGCAAGAACCTGAAATTCTTTACCGTATTCTATCCAGAGTGTGAGAGATGTGGGAGCATTCAAGAAAAAATTATTAGCAATATAATGTGTTGCTATCAATGGGAATGCTATTTTTTCGGTTATTTCTTTCAGGTTTTTTTGTGTTTGTAAACAACTAATATTTGTGACTTTATTTTATACACTTAGATCTACTACTTTTGTTTAGTATGTAAGTTAGAACTTAATTAGTTGCGGTTGTTACTTTTTCTACCAACTATTAGATTGTTTCTCTCTTGTATATCTTTAACTGTATAATCCATCTAATTTCAATATTATTTATTATACCGCTATGTTAGTTAAATTGTACAATCCAACTTAATTTCTACACCGAATTATACGATATATGTACTACTTAAAGGATTTATATGTAATTAGGTAACTTGCACACTAGTCTTAATTTTAATTTTCTAATAGTTTATCTATTCTGACCTCTTGATCAATTTCCTGTATCTAAATTGTACTTCAAAAGACTGTAAGTCTTGTGTACTATACCAAAGTATTTTTGAATAAATTGAATTGAATTGAAATTGATCCATTTACCCTTCAGTGCGGGGTAATAGTCTAGATGCCATATACAAGAAAACTCCATATATAGAAGGTTTATGTAATAAATTCAAAACTACTTTAAAAATCCCTAATATAATACCAGCCTTTTCCAATAGATATACTGTCAATAATTTGCTATCCAATAACAAGATAAAACCTAAAATTAGTGGATACAAATACAGTGGATAAAAGTGGAGTCTATAAGCTTAACTGCAACGATTGCCAAGATTTTCTGAACACTTAAAATCTAGTAAATGCAATAACCCGAACTCAGGCTTTGCAAAACATCTACGCGATTATAAACATTTAGCTAATTTAAACGACATGGAACTGGTGCATTGCTTAAAAGGTGGGAAAATATTAGACAAGTACGAAATTTATGAAATCAGAAAGCAACAGAAGAATGGTACTTTTATAGTTAATGACCAAATTGATAATTTTCTGCTCGAACGAAATGCGTCGGCTTAAATTTTTTGTTTTTTGTTTTTTTTTTTTTTTAATAAAATGACAAATATATTTATAATGTGGAAAATAAATTGCCAAGTGTTTTTTTAAATTACTTAAATTTGCTTAAAATTTATACTACCTACCTTACATGATGTAAAAAAAATATTGACCTTATTATAAATACGATTTATTGAATATAAAATAATAGATTTTTATTTTTGTTTTTTCAGATGCCTACGATTCGCGAATACACCTTCCTGTAAGCGGGTTTGAAAAATTGTAAAATGGACTCCAATGCTTTGAAAATATGTACAGAGAAGATTTAAGACGAAAGGTGATTAAATGGTTGGCAAGCTTAAGAAATTCATCACATTTCTCTTTTGCAACAATGAACGGGAATGTCACAGCAAACGTAGATTCCATCGACATGTACAACGAAATTTATAATACGGAAAGTATTCCAGAAAATTCGAATTCATTCCATAAAAATGCATCGAGATATTTGGAATCGAAAAACATTAGTATTGCCGAACTGAATATTACAAGTGATAACTTAAACGATTTCGTGCACAAATTGCTCATACAACTTAGTTCGACACAGAATTTAAGCAAAAATGATTGCAACAACTACTGCAGAGGAACTGTGAGAGAAGTCCTATTAGGATATAAGGAAATCCATGGATACATGTCATTACTGGTATGTATATAACACGAAAATACATTTGAATTTTAGTCATTCATTTGTTTAAACCTTCAAAATTAAATACAACAAAATTTCACATTGCACAACGGCCTGGAGTTTAGATAGTTACGGATTCCTCTGTATATATTATAGTCCAGTCTATAGGAACCACAAAAGGTGGGGTAGTTGTGATTTTTATATATGTTACTTAGTTTCGGGCCCTGATGAAAAATCCAACTTTTGACACTATAGATTAAAGGTACAAAAAATTGATTTTTTCAAAATAATTCCGCAACGCTTGATCCTACGGCCAAAAATGAGTAATACAAATAAGAAGAAGGCTAAATTCCCTACATTTTTTGTAGAAACTCTTTTGTTGTGAGACTGATGTGTAACGAGTTACAGTGGCGGAAACGTGAATATTCTTTCAAAAAAAAAAGTATACGTATAGCACCCCTTATACAGGGTGTTTCGTCCATGGCGGTCCATAGAACAGGAGATAATAGTAGTCACCTAACCGTACTAAAAATTTTAGGACAAGAGGGGGGGGGCGCCATCTCAACCGTTTCGGAGTTACAGAGTGATTAAGAAAATTTGATAGTCTTTCACAAAATAACCTGTATCTTAAAAAGTTCAAGGCGTACGGTCACTCACAGGCTGGTCTAGCATTCATTGGAAGGGCCAAGATGTTCGGCATACAATAACCGGTTGAAATGCCGCCTCTTTGCCATACAATTTTTTGTACCACTCATTTTTGTCGTAGGATCAACCCTTGAGGATATATTACAAAAAAAAATTGTACCTTTAATCCAAGATAGCGGACCGCGCAGCCCCCCCCCCCCCTACCAGTACATAAGCGTGAAAACTTGGGCTTTTTATCGGGGCTCAGAACTAAATAACATATATATAAAAATCATAACTAGGCCACCTTTTGTAGGGCAAAAACTCCTATTTACTGGACTATTAACCTAACCCACCCATTTTTGTAAATATCTCACATGTTTTTAGTCCTATTGAAATTGTGAAGGAACGCCTAAAAATGCAATATGCCTCCTTCTAACGGATCTCGTTATAAAAGAATTGTTGATAGTTTTGAGTGACTTTTTTCAAAATTAAATCTTGTGTAATAAAGAACTTATATGGTCACAAATCTATACTGTCTTCTCCCGAGTATCAAATTCATGTCTGTGAAGTTTCCCATCGAGCTCTGTTTTCACCTACATGCTCTCTTAACGTTCGACCAACGATGTTGATTTTTTCAGGGCAACATCTTCTTTGATGAGGGATTCAATCCATTGAAATGGCATAGGCCTGGATAGGCAGGCTCTGATAAAATGAGGGGTTACGTCTACACGGAAGACTCATGTTCCTCAAATTCCCAGATACCCATCTTAGAGATTACAGCGTTGTAACTATAGAGACGATTTAATACATCCCTGCAGCCATTCAGCAATTTAAGCTTTATATAAGGGCCAATTAGAATCTTCATAGCGGCCTAACTATCTGAAAGGGTATAGAAATATGCTTCTCCTTAACATTTATATCAAGATTTAGTTTTTTCTAAGAAAAGGTTGTGTATTACAAGAATTCAATGCCTGGCTCAAAAGAGCACCACCGACTCCTTTATCAATGGAGCCACCCTGATTCCACGTTCGGAATGCTCACCATTAATTAATATCCAAAGCGCAGTTTTTGTACAGATTCCTATTACACGCTTTTCAAAATCCCCGTAAACGTATACAATACAGCATGACTAGCATCTACTGAATGACTATATCTAGAACCCTTAAAAGCTGTCATATCCCTTTAGGAATGTAGCTGATGATGCCTACCGTTTCAGCCTGCATTTTGTTTGCATTCGAGTGTCCAACTTACGTTCTCGGATACTATCTCCACATAAAAGAGGCAACAGAAACATGGGTTTTACTATCCCAATTTAATACCGCATTTGTAGATAAACGATTTTTTACAGGGACTGAAAATAACAATTATTTTCATTTTTTCTAACCAAAAAATCATTTAGAAAAAGTTATGGGAGGATTGATGGGAATGTAACATTATGATTCTTATTGCCAAACGTTCACAAATTTCTTATATTTTTTAAATTTATGATTTTTATTCGAAATTATAAAAAGTAACTCTCTTTTTGGATTTATATTTTAAAAATCAGATAAAATAATTAAAAAGTGATTTTTATTTAAAAAATAGAAATCTGAAAATGATTTTTATTATAAAAATCAAAAATAAGAATCATAAAATGATTTTAATTTTATAAAAATCAACACCATCAAATCTAGACCAACTCTTATGATACCTTAGACTAAAGCCCGTATGTTATTTCCATTCACTCTTATCTGTCGTACAATCTTCGGTATATTTCCACCCATATTTTTTACCCGAAAAACAGTTTTTTTAAATAAAAATCAGTGTTTGATTTTTAAATTAAAATCGTTTGCCGATTTTTATTCTTCATTTTTTAAATAAAAATCATTTTTCCATTTTTATTCTTGATTTTTTAAATAAAAATAGGCTTTTAATTTTTATTTTTGATTTTTGGAAAGCAAATCAGAAAATAATTTTTTACATATGATTTTTTTGTTAAAACATTCATAACCGTTACGGTCTCTGTTTTTACATTGGGCGAAGAACTTAGTGGCGAGCTACCGTAGCCATATGCAATTTCCATATTAACATCGAGTTTTGAGGTAGACACCGAGATGCTTAACATGGGAAATAGCTGCAGACTGTAGATCGGAAAACCATAAAAGTATAAAGGAGCTAGCTAAACTTTCATATTCTGGTGAAAATTAAATGTAGGATTATCGCATTGATTTACTTTACTTTCGCTACATAAATAATAAAGATATTGACGGCATTATTCCAATTACGAATATTTCCGGAAAATGGAAATTCAAGCATCACTTGCAAATCTACCGTATCGGCTACCAGCAGTTTTAGGAATTGTATTAATACTTTGAGTCCTATATATCAGATAATGATTCGACCCCAAATAGGGAGTCGGTAATATTTTATACTAAGAGGTATATATTACACAAGCCTTGAAGTACTTTTAAATTTCAAAGAAAGGAAATAATTGAAAAATATAATTTTAACAAGAAATTAACAGATGTAGGTACATAAAAAATACATGCAACCGAATCGTTACATATTGTCTCCAGAAGAAGTTTTGTGACTTAATACATGAAAAATACCTCCATATAACACTAATTTAATTTTATAAATTATCTATTTTTATTTCATTCTACAATGAACACAGAAATGAACTATGAACCGCACACATCCCTTTCAATTTATCACTTTCCATAAACCCGATGCCAGATGAAAAAATTGATCTATTTTTTGTTGTAATTGAAATGAAAATAAGAAGGCAGGCGAGATATTCTATTTACAAGAAGATACTTATTAGAAAGTTGTAGCCCCAATGAGTCTTCTATAAATATCTTCTTGTGAATGGAATGTCTCAACAATTGGTGAGTTTTGACAGGACTCAGACCAAAGCCCATTTCATCACTGACAGATTTTCCTTTGGCTTAAAATCTCTGGATAAGTACAAGTACATTCATCGTCATCCTTCCCCATAATCCCCTATCCTGCATTTTCTTTTTGTCTTTCTTTTCCTCTATTCCCTGAGCTTGGCTTATTAAAATTAATATATATATACAAAAAAGTCTTTTTTTAGATGCTTTAAGTACCAAGTTTTATTCTGATATAACGCGGTTGTGATACAATTCATCCTATTTGACTAAATGTGATTTCGATGCCTGTATACATATTATGTTCGTATACTTACAAATATATTTGTTTGTTTAATATTAAGGAAAAAGCATATCATCAAAATGGGGAAATGCTCTTAATTAATTTCGTCTCGCATTATATCATGCTGCTGTCACAATTGCTTTTATTCACATTTTGTTTGGGGCAATTCATTAGGGACATCTCACAGTAAGTATTGAAAATATGACTTAACCAAGAATTTCTAAAATCTTCCGGTATATTCTTACAATAACCATAAGAGCATTAAGTACGCATTGAGAGAGCCAAAGTTTGTGAAGTAATATACCTATATATATTAATATATATAGATATACCGTTCAATAGAAAATATTTTCCATAAGCCTATATAGAAAATGATTTGTTTAACTTAGTGGAGAAAATGGCACAGTATGAAAGCTGGAAATGCGATTTTAGTATAGAATTTCTTACCACAAAGGATCAAGTTTTAAGTCATTTAATTTTACCCTTTTGAGGATATTTCTATGTATAAAATAACATGGTTGAGCAACAAGCATGTTGGGCACCTAATTTGTTTTAAAAGTAAATTTAAAGAATTAATAGAGCGATTACAAAAAAATATCCAAATTACGTAGAAAACCGGTACTGAAAAACTTCAATATCTAAAATATTATGGCATGAGCAATTCAATAGCGGTGTTAAAATGGATTAAGTATTTGATTAAAAAATATTAGATGTTTTTCAATTTCTTACATATCCAATAAGTGGGGAAAGAGTAAAAACGAGGAAAAGGGATTACTAACACAACAGACAACGTTCAATTTCTAAAGCCAGTTTCACAATCAGTTTTTCACAAAATCATAGAAGGCAAAAAATACATATAATTAAAACTAGCTACATACATATAATGTTTTAAGTAAATCTCATGGTAGTATTACAAAAGTTATTTAAATAAGCTGAAATAGTTTAATAAAAGCAACAGTACTCAGATGGTGAGTACCATAACATCATGGCGGATGTGGCTATAAAAGAGATCCCTCTTCTAAGCAACGAACTTTCAAACATTCGGAATTAAGAGCAAGATTTGATTTTTTATACCCTAAATGAAATCTATAGGGTATACTAAGTTTGTCATTCCGTTTGTAACGCACAGAAATAATGATGGTAGAGCAAAATGGATTGGACACCCCCGCATAAAATTAAAAGTTATTTTGATTTTTGCATGTCCGTCGCGTTTACTTAGAAAGCTGTAATTTTGAACACGGACATTAAAAAAAAAAGTAAAATTAAGTTCGAAAATGAGACAAATCGGGTAACTCCTTCGTGGGGTTGCCATACAAAAATTTCGTTTTCCACTATATATTTGGACAGTACGTGAGAACACGTCGGCATAGAGAGCTGAAGTTTCGTACATTGTGTTTTCATAGTAATAGCAAACAAAATTTCAAAAATGGACTAAATCGGGCAACTCATTCTTGGTGTTGCCATATAAAATTTTTGGTTTTTTACATATACTTTGAAAACGATAAGTCCTAGACATTTTTATTGTACTAAAAACTTCTTCAGAATAAGAAATCCTATAAAATTAGTTATAATCATTTTTTCTGTCCGACGAGCCGTTCTAGAAATATATGCGAGAAAGCAATGGAAAAAATCAAAATTGCCCAAATGGGTGACCATAAGAAATTTCATATGGGCGTTCATCTAGGGTATCATAAGAATTGGTTTTACACCAATTCTAGCTTTTTCACTTATTTTTTATTATCATGTTACAATCTTCAACCATCAACAGAAGCAATTTAGCATTCTCAGATTTAATTAAACCATTAGTTTAAGCTTTAAGCAAATAAATTTAAACCTTGCACAAATGATTTTAAACCCTTAACAAATAAATTTAAACCTTGAAAATATGATTTTAAACCTTTTACAAATAAATTTAAACCCTGAAAAAATGATTTTAAACCTTTAACAAATATATTTAGAATGTACTAGTTAACATTTACAGTGTTAATGTTATGGGAGTCTTGCATTGAGGGTGCGATTTCTTCTTTTCTGGTTATTATTAATTGAACAAAACGTCAAACTGGTTTTATTGTTTATTTTACAATTAGAAGTGAGAACAGATTCAATGCATATTTGATGCAGTTGCACAGCGGAAGTAAGTACAGGAAAGATTTCTTATCAGCGAGCCAATGCTTTCGAATAAATAAATTAATATAATGCATTAGATGAATTAAAAAGTTCATAAAATGAGATATTTGACCATTCATAGAATCAATTAGCTTAGTTCATTGAATCTATGAACTTTTCATTGATCCTAATTTTTAATGTATCTCTGTTCATTATCACAATGAACACATTCATCGGTTGAAAAATGTTAAAAAGTTAATTTATCCAACGAACTTTTTTATTGGATCTACGTACCTTTTTGGTTCAGTGTACCCAATCGAAAAATCGTTTTCTAAAGTAAAGGCACATACATGTTCAGTTTTATGTGGCATGAGTAGAGAACATTATCTTCTCTCAGTGATCGAAGATAGCCTGCAACAAATCACACCTAATTAATGACGGTTTCAACTATATAATGGATATGGTTTTACTTCTTCCTGAGGCAATGGATGGTTGCACTGAAATGCCAGAAGTATTGCAGATATAATATATGTAATACATATATGTAAAGAAAATCATTATACAAGAGCTTTTCTTTAGTTTGTCTTTGCCGCGAATCTAAAACCTAAATAATGAACAAAGCCGGCTTAATGTCACTAGTTGCAGATGTGACATTTTAAATTTGCTTTAAGGTATAAAAAAGGACTTGAGCGAAATAAAGGCTTTAAATGTTGTTTCTTTAATATTTAGTTAAGTAATTAAGTAATAATTGTAAATAAATTGTAAATAAACTTTAATATTTAGGGAAATGCAATTACGTCTTAATCATTGTCGTCAAATAGTCCAAGCTGCAAATATCATTATATATATATAATAAGTATTGCAGATTATATATGCACTCGAAATTTGAAAAAATTGTAAGAAATGCTTACTTAACGTGAACAAAATATTTTAAATATAAATTTCCCAAGAGTTTACATATATTTGCTAAAGGTTTAAGCCTTTTTGTTAACAGTTGGAACTTATTCGTTAACGGTTTAAATATATTTGTTAAGGGTTTGAAATCATATGTTGAAGGTTTAAATTTATTTGTTAAGGGTTTAAAATCATTTGTTAATGATTTAAATAAATCTGAGAATGCTATATCAAATCACGACATACGAACTAAATTATTACTACAATTGTACTTTTCTTACTGCTGTATTGTTGTCGTCATGTAGTGATATATTAATTGTATTACGTTCGCCACGTGGTAATATAGAGTAATATAGAGAATCTACCGTCATGTAATAATTATATTGAAACGGTGGCCATGTAGTATTCTTTTTTTGTATTATTCATGTTCTGTCACCATATGATATTATGTCGCTATGTAATATTAGAATTGTCAGAAATGTATTAACGAAGATCGGAGCTAGCCATTGGGAAGATCTCCTACGGAATAAGCTACAAGGGCAGGTCTCTTTAAATTCGCATTTGCGGAAAATGTCGTTAAATTGACGCACTTCAAATGCACTTCCTTTTTGCATTGTCTTAAGAGGGATTTTTCTGGGCTTTTTTGGCGGGCACCTTCCCTTAGCTGGTGTTTTATTGAGGAACTTCGTTGGGACGTTTTTTGGGTATCATCCAAGCACACAATCACAGTGGGCAAACGGTAACTGCACAAAGTGGCCAACTTCGACGACAAGCGGCCTTATCACATCACGTGACACCACAACCAAACATGTTACAGAATTAAAACTTTCTCTTGGTTTATTTTCAAGCATGAGTCACACAACACATTCACAATGTTTACCATGGTGATTGCATATTTTCTCGTCACTTTCTGGCCATATTCACTGCTGCTAAAAAATCTTTTTTTTTTAATTTCTAACCACTACTCAGTGCACAGCACATATTTTGCGTTCACGCTCCAAATCTACAATGTCACGAAAAGTTCGCTGTTACTGAAAGAAGTTTCTCCGCACTCGGACATTAGTGGCGCTAGTGGTCAAAACTAAAACATTGAAAAAATAACTAATAAGGAAGCGGGATATCGGGTGAAAACCTAAACCATTCGGCTAAATGTATTAGTGCGGTGTATTTGTATTCGTATTGTCATTGCAGTAATGAAACGATAATATTTTGAAGGGGGACATTTTTTATAATCCAAATTGCTATGTAAAATAAACAAATTTTTAGCGCCCCCTTATTTTCACATTATATTTCTTGGCTGACATAATTTAGGGAGCAATTACAAATCAATTGTAAACAAAACAAACCAGCATTGGGAAATGTTAAATTTCTTGCAATGGCTGTTTATTTTTATTAATATTTCCCTTTTATTTTGCTTAAAACACTATAATTAATTAGTAAAGCTATTAAGCTTACTTGAAGAATTCTTTCCCACGACAATAACGCCGTTTGTTCCTGCAGCACAGCACAACGCACTTCATTACGGTTATTTAAGACTCCGGAGTCTCGATTACATAAATAATCGTTCACAAAAGAATATTTCATACTTATATCACACTACTATTAAGTAAAAATTCTCTTAAAATGTTTATTTATCACAATATCGCTAACTCAAATCCGAACTTCGTTACATAAAATATGAAATGTCAGAAATGTTGAACTGACGCAAAATAGGCAGTAGACCCTCTTGTCAACACCTCCAGCCCCGACCATAAGTCATACTGCCATTGAATTGCTTAACCCTTGTATCTTACCTCCTAGAATCAACACCTGCATTACCGGTGGCGGTGGTACCCATATATTTTGTATGGTAAAGTTTCTGAGTTGCAGGTAATTAGGTGAAAAATGAGGTCTGTCGGTAACAAATGACAGATCTAAATATATTTATTGAATTTTTTATTTATTTTATGACATTGTTAGAAAAAAATAAATAAAAAAGAACAGCTATTACAGGCAATGGACGCCATTTACACTTCGACAATTTGGGAAATAGTATGAGAAAAATGAAAATTATATTGGATTTAGATTCTGTACATAAGCAATTAATGACCCAAATTTTTTTCTATTATCATGTTTATTTTATAAATTATAAATTATTGCACTTATTTGGGATAGCTGTTGCATTTGCCGATGAGAGGTGAGCTATGCTGTGCACAAATCAGCTTTTGGCAAGCATAACATCGCTTACGAGCGGGACGGCGTTTCTCGGAGAAGAAACAGGTTTCTAACTGTTTTATTCGTCCTTGGGCATCCCTCTTCAGAGCTTGACCAGTTGCTAATACTTCCGCCCCAGAAATCAACGGGTGCTCCAGCATGCACACTAAACCACTTTGAGTGTTAAAATTGCCAGTCCAGATGCTCTTATTATTAGCCCTATCGATGACATTTGGTATTACCAGAGCAGTAGCTTACTCCTGAATAAACTTACGGCGAGCATCTGTCCTTTTTTTTTGCAACACCATTGAAGTTAGCCGTTGTTATAATATAACTTGCCAAAGCTGCGATATCTAGCATGTTGTAGAAAAATGCTTGTGGCCAGCGAAGAGTCCTCCTTTTTGAAGAAACTCAGTTAAGTTTAGCTCCCGCTGGTGGCTTGGTTTGAATTCTTCTGGCAGGTTGGCTTATTTTTCTTCAAGGTACCAACCATGGACAATTGGTAGGTAATCAAGAGACGCGCAAGTGACAACGATGTGAAAAAGTTGTCCATGTAGATGTTCCGGCCAGTTCTCGAAAATTGATGGCATAGTTCCTTGACGACACGTTCACCTTAGTTTACATCACGGACATGGGTTTTCCCTGTATAAATTTGTCCTGTAATTGGATACGATGCATCACAGACCCATCATACTTTTATACATTATTTTCTCGGTTTATTTGGCATATATTGCGTGAAACGTGTGCGTCCACGAAATGGAAAAAGCTATTCATCAACCGTCAAATTTGCACCTGGCTAGGCATGTGCAATCTCGTTACTTTTGTTATCCGGTAATCATTCGTTACTCTATGAAAAGTATTCGTTACTTTTAATTCGTTATTTTCTAATTCGGTACTTTACGTAAAATACTTTTTAAGCAGCATAGGTACTCGTACTTTTAATTAAACCATCTTTATGATGTGAAAAATAGTATTTGTTTTTAAGAAATATGCTGATTTGCGTTGAGGAAAATTAATTTCTCAGCATTTTCGGGAAGAAGACGATTCCTTCTATCGCTTATCACTAGTCCTGCCGTCGAAAATATTCTTTCAGAAGGAACAGAAGTTGCAACTGATCCCAAATATTTTCTTGCAATTTTGGAAAGCCTAGGGTAAATTAATTCTCGTTTTTGCACCAATCCAGAGGGCATTCCTTCCTAGTTATAAGCGGTTCCTCGCAGTACTGTCGAATTTCCAGAATTGATTGTGTTAATGGTGTGCTTCTGACTTGTGAAGAAGATTGATCGAAATCTTTCCAAATAAGATCTTGTTCGGGTTCATCAGTTATATTTACTGACGTTAAAAGAGGAAGACTGTTTTCCTCTGGTGTATTGGTAATTTGTGATATATCTCTGCTGATAGCATCCCTTACTTGTGTGAAGGCGTTGTTGTCACAAAAGCCATTTCGTTTAAAGCGGGGATCTAAAAATGTTGCACGGGAATAAAATTGATGAAACTCTATCCTTCGGGATCTGTTCGAAAGATATTCCATTAGAGCATCTAATAGTTGAACTGCATTTTGATTTTTCAAAGAGGGACGAATGTTTCACAAGACTACTTTTAAACCACGAATTATTAGTATTACTTCTGATGACGAAACGTTTTTTTCTGTACTCATTTCAACAGTTACTTATTCGAAAGGCTTTAGGATTGAACAAACTTCTTTTAAGGTGTTCCATTCTTCGGAATTCAGCGTTACTTAAGGATGTATGAAAAACTGCTAAGGACGCCTCAAGTGGTTCTTGAACTTCACAAATCCTTTGAAACATATAATATGTCGAATTCCACCTCGTTACGACATCGTTTATAAGCTTCAGAGATTGCTTATCGGGTAAAATTTGAGTTTGCAAAGAACGCAATTTCTCTGCAGCTAAAGTACTTCTGTGAAAATATTCCACTATTGCCTTAACTTTCTCCCTTATTGATTGAATATTACAGAATTTTGTACTATTATATTTAAGGTATGGGATAGGCAGGGAAGGTGCTCCCAGTTTGTTAGCCTAATGGCTGCAGTCATATTCGCTGCGTTGTCAGTTATAACAACATGAACTTTTCTGCTTATATCCCAGTCAGCTGTTACCTTTTCAAGTTTAGTACAAATATTTTCAGACGTGTGGCGATCATTATATGAAAAACATCCCAATAATATCGAATCTATTTTCCAATCAGGCGTTAAAAAATGTGCAGTAACCGCTAAATAATTTTGCGTTGAAACGGATGTCCAAGAATCCGATGTTAAAGTTATATATTGAGCACTCTTTTAGAAAGACCTTTACTTTTTCAAACACTTCATCATACAACGCAGGTAAGAGTGATCTGGTAAACGTAGTGCGGCTTGGTAACTGATATGCTGGCTCAAGTTTAAATAATAATTCTCGAAAGCCGGTATCTTCAACTATTGATAATGGCTGTAAGTCTTTAACAATTATATTTAGTACCCTTCCATTAATCTTACTTTGTCTTGTAAGAGTAAGTGGACGTCTGCTGTATTGAGTAATCGTACATTATTTTGACTATCTGACTGTAACTGTTGGCGGTTGACAAAGGAATATAGGTGTTTGCCCTTGAGATGTTGAAGCCTGAATACGAGTTTGTGATGCTATTTCAGATTGAGGTAATTGCAATGCATTTGCATCTAAGGATGTTGGGTCAGATATTTCTGATGGTTTTGCGTTCACTGTGTTATCAGCATTACTTGCAAATTTTTCTTTTTATTGTTATTCAACTCGATTGAGGGGTATTTCAGTGTTACGTGTTTTACTAAGTTTGAAGTACTTCCCCCTTTGTACGACAGATTCTTTTTGCAGATATTACATTTTGCTGTATTTTCTTTTGAAACACTGAAATGTAACCAAATACTGCTTCTTTTGCGTTTTAGTAAGTCCATATTGAATTTAGTCACTATGAAAAAAATTATGCAATACATTCTTGCAATACCAGTAAGGAGCACATCTTCGATTTTCTAGCGAAATAGCTAGTTCAAAATACCAAATATAGTGTGCTATCGCTAACAGCGTTAATAACAGAATCTATCTTCTAATGTAATAGCTACTAGCTACTAGCTAATAACTCCTTTCTTATTATATTTTTAAGTTAACTATTCATATTTACTTTAATTTTGTTAGATTGTATATTAATTGGATGTTAATTCAGCCCAACAATTTTGATTTCGAACATGTACCACTTAGTAAGAAAATGAATCAAGCATCAATTTATTTACAAATTTGGTCTTGATTGACTTTGTTAATAACATTGGTCGATTTCAAAAAACAAGGATTGAAATGTAAATACTCGTACCTATTTGTACTCATATTAGTTGAAATATTAGAAAAGAGAAAAGATTTCAAAATTTTGTTAAAAATATCTGACCGACCACCGACCAATTGTTATTAAACTTAGGATTAATTTTTATTCAACGTACCTTATAAGAAAACGATTTAAATTATTTAAATTCTGAAGTGGAAAAAATTTATAGTACAGCACGTAAATTCTCTTCGTTAATAAAGTACACAAACAATCAAAGCTAACATATAAGAATAAATTACATTTAAATGTTAACTCGTTGAAAGGAAAGAAAGAAGAAAAAAATTAAAAGAGTTACTCTGTTTGAAAATTTTACGAATTTAAAGAGAAAAAACGTAAAAGCGCAGCTTACATGCAACGAAACAGAATGGGAAATGCTTCATTGTTCATGTTCATTCTCGTAAATAAATGGGAAGGCGTGGAGTTTTCAAATTTTACTCTCATATAATATTCGCGCGCTTTTGTGATAGCATTTTGTGTTTTCTGAAATACTGAGATATTCCACCAGAGTTGATCCCTATAATCCTATGATATTGCAATAATGTATAGCCAAGTAGGTACTTTTCCCCCATTCATGCAAAATACTAAAGTATATGAAATATATTTTTTTCTTTGCTCCAAGTGCGTGATTTCCCCAACTTTGTTTGGCTGTTTCATTGATTTCTTATTAAAATGTTTGCCACCCACCACAACTTCAGCTTATTGCTCACCCCTCACTCACTGCCACTGTCATACTTATAGTTATGAAATGAAGGACAAAGATTCGGTATCTACCTACTTTAAACGTGAACAACTGAGGAAAAAAGTGTGATTATTAGCCTGTTTGGTAATCGTATAGGTGTAATACCCAATGGCATAAAATTTTATCGAATACTTTAAACGGGTACCTACGTAGAATGAGTTGTAGTTATATATTTGGTTTTCGGCGCTACATGGTATTCGTATAGGTATTAGAATACCGAATTTATTATGGAAGAAAAACTTCTTTGAATATGAGAGAAGTAACGAATACTTTTGTACCGAATTACTACCCGCACATCACTACACCTGGCCGATACCCTTTTCCGAAATTATCGTTTAGCATCAGTCATATATGCAAAATTGGACCCGCTTTATTTTGCCTCAGTCTATCCAATCGAGTGGTGTCGTTGTCAAAACGGATGAACTGATTTATAGCCCAATACTGACGAATATACATAGCTGCACGATATAATGGATGTGAAGATGATTTTCATAAATCCTGGACATTTTCCTTATTTGAGCGGTGGACTCCTGCCATGCGCAAAATACCCAAATACGCATTAAATTCTCGGATTAACGCAGTAAATCGTGAGCGTAGGTTTGAGTTGGAGGTGAAGGATCTTTATTCAAAATGATTTTATCTCTAGCTTTAAAAATATCTGCTTCCGAATCAAAAGATAAAACCTCTTCATCGTTTTCTTTGGCCTCACTTTCGCTGTCGGTCTCAATTATCTCCACTTGAAAAGCTTCAGTCTCCGCGTCCGAATCATCCACATCGACGACTTGCACAGCTTGCTGCTTTCCACTTGTGCCAAGTGCACTTGGGCCGGCTTCATCCGCATCCACAATCAATCGATGCGTAGCCGCATTAATACTACGACGAAATTTGGGGTCGTCTACCGATTTGTACCCAGCTTCATCAAACTCATCATCCTGTTCGTCGCTGCTAAGGGAATCTATTAAGTTCCTGCTATAATCGTGCTTTTTTTCGATTGATAATCTGTAACAGAATACGAAGTGAAGATAAAAGTGCGAAAGATAAAAACGATTGTATAAAAATAACACCTAAATAACACTACATACCTTGCGAATTGATGCGGGCTCAAAAATCCACCTTTTGGAATTTTTGCTAGACTGCTCTTCTTGCTTTACAATAATTTGTTAAACTCTTTTCACTACTTCACAAAATAATATCAGCGTTTAACTTGCATAGTGCATCAGATACATGATACTCCCATACAAAATGTATGACAAACTCATATATCACGGGTGATGCAAGTGTTGATTCGGTAGGTACAATAATATGCGACTATTTTTCGCACATATCCAAAATAGTTAGAAATCTTAAATTTGGCAACGATGTTTAAAACATAATTTTTGAGGATGCCGCAGACAACTAGGCCGATAAATGAAAAACTATTACCTGGAGAGGGAACCAAACATATGAAAACTCATCGGTGATGTAGGTGTTGGCACAAGGGTAAAACACGATTTCTTATTAGTTATTTATTCAATGAACTAAAAAAATCGCAGATGGTCTACCTATAGATGATAGGCCAACCCTGGCGACTTTCCCCTACATATGCCTAAATTGATTACATATGTGCTTGACATCGTTTGGTTTGATGTAACTGATTTGACCTGTATTAAACATGTCGCAAAGCATGTAAACAAATGCAGTCACTTCTTCAGGTTGACGTAATAACCAAAATCTTACTGTGATTTCATATTACGTGATGGTGAGATTCGCTTTAATTTCAGACAGATGCAAACACAACAAATGTAGTCTCTTGAGCGCTTTCCAAAACGACATTTCTCGCGGAACTTATTAAGTATCTTTTATGAGTATTGTGTCTTCGTCCCTTAATTAATACATGTAATGATGAGTCGGCAAGCCAATTTAACAAGCCAATCTAAAATGCAAACATATCACTCACCTACATGGTAGAACTAATCTGAGGGCACCTAATCCATTTCACCTCAGAGCTAGCCAAATGCTTCATGGACGTAGCCTGTGATTTCATTTAGTTCTGTCCATTCCTCATAAATTCTTAACCCAATCACATCGTCGACTCGGGGTCGTCTTTTTAGCGATACTAATGTCATTCGTTAAACCACTTTAAGGGTTTTATCCTCTAATTTCTAGTTAAATATGACTATTTTTATATCACCCTAGATGAAATCTATAGGGTATACTAAGTTTGTCATTCCGTTTATAGAGCAAAATGGAATGGACACCCACGCATAATTTTAAAATTTAGTTTTGCATGCCCATCTGGTCGTCTGTCTATACGTCCTCACGATAACTTAACAATGCTTTCACTTAGAGAACTGTAATTTTGCATACGGCCTTTTTTTAAAAAAGAAAATAGGACAATTTGTGTAACTCCTTCGTACAAATATTTCATTTTTTATTATATATTTGGTCACAGCCTGAGAACGCGTGAACGTAGAGAGCTGAAATTTGGTACATGATGTTTTCATAGCAATATAAAAATATTAAGGTTTTTTTACGTATACTGTAAGAAAAATTCTTCAGAATATGAAATCCTATTAAATTGGTAATAATCATTTATACTGTCCGACGAACCGTTCTAGAAATATATGCGAAAAACAACTTCGAAAAGCAAACTTGCACAGATGAGTGATCATACGAAATTACATACGAGAATTCATTTAGGGTATAATAAAAATCGGTCATAGACCAATTCTAGCTTTTTTACTTGTTTTTAACAACATTTTGTAGATACACATGACCATAACTTCTAGTCAACATAATTATTATTGTAGTCATTTTCAATTATAGTTTTAGTTGCTTTCAAGTTGAGGTCTAGTTCCGTAAATGACAATATGTAAATGTAGTGACATTTAATATGAGCAGAATATTGACTATAATCACAGTTAATATTCTAGTCATAATCTGAATTATTATTTTTTCTTTTAATTTTAATAAAACTCTGAAATTTAAAATGTGTTTTCTTTATTTATCGTTTTGAGTCACATAAAAATACTGTACTGAATTTTTAATGCACACATTTTTCATCTTTTTGCACCGCTAAAATAAAATAAAACTCTTAATTAACAATAATTCTAATCAATTTAGACAATGCAAGCAGTTATAATATTTTTTTGTCGTCACAATTTCCATGTTACCGTAATTCTGGTAACTCTGGTTAAATGTGACTAGATTTATGGTCAAGTCTAGATTTGACTATAAATTTCTGACTTATGGTTATTTTTAACAATTTTTACGATTTGTGATAAATAGTTAGAAATGACAAGACAATTATGTACGAATGACCGAAAAATATTCTCTGGGTGTGTATATAAGATATTCCAGACCTGTACCCACGGCGAATGGTGTGGTGGGGGGGGGGGGGGTGCCTAGTGGCGCTTAAGCCTGTCCCTCCCGGAAACAATAAAAGCATAAAGTAAAACAAAAACTGATATGGATATGCAAAAATCAAAATAACTTTTATTTTTATGGTTTTCTGTCCAATCCATTTTGCTCTTTCTCTTATGTATTCGATATGTTAAAATTGTTACATCACGGCAGCTTTCTTTTTACAGTTTATGGCTGTAGATTTAACAAATAGAAAAAATTTGGCTGACTCATTTTTATCGTAGGGTTTAAGGAGTACAATATAGAAGATACGAAGTGTCTGCGGCGTCTGGATTATGACGGAGCACCATCTATGAACGAAAAGTTTAAAGACTCTCAAAGCTACATCAGCGAAAATACACCAAAGCTGTTTATGTGCACTTTGTGTCATATAGCTTAAATCTAGCCATTTCTAATGACGTAAAGATACCTTCCATCAGAAATGCTTTCATTCCTATTGGAAGGATTTGTAATTAGTTTAACACTTCGGAGGATCAGCTCGCCTTAAGGTCAAATATAGAACAGTTGGCTTCTGAGAAAGAAAGGACCAAGCTTAGTAGCTTTACCCAAGAAGGTGGGAAAGTTGTAATTTTAAAATTGAAAATTGTTTTGTAAGTAGTTATCTTATATTTGTTAAGTTGCTTAAAAACCCAGAGAAGTATTTCAAAGGAAAATCTTTATGATTTTCTCAACACAATAAAAAAAAACTTTCTCACTTAAGCGAACACGATATAAAGCAAATACATTTCTGGGATGAGAGAGTCTGATGCGTCACTTCTTCTGCAAAAGATTCTTCAGTCAATGTTTATAATCGCACTATTGTGCTCTGAAAAGCTGTTTAGCTATACGTTACCATTAACCAGAAGGTCAAGTAGCTTATATAGCAGGGGTGGCCAAGCTTCACTCCAAGAAGACCCGAATTCCAATAATCTGTCGTGACGGGAGCCAACATAAAAATAAACTATCAAAAACATCAGTTGGTATGGAATTTTTATTTTTTTGAATACGTCTTCAAACATATACATACATATATTTAAATTAAGCTATTGTTTGCTGGTAGATGGCATGTGTGTTTGTAACTTAGCCGAGCATTTTCTGAAATTGGGTTCATAGTTAGTAAGCGCGGTACGAACTAATTCCGTTAAATGCTCATTTGTGAGTTGTGAACGGTGCTTTGATTTTATAAACTTCATTGTTGAAAAAAGTGACTCACAACAATATGTTGTGCCGTATATGGACAGTAATCTGCTAGCAGCTTTCCTTAAATTAGAGTACTTTGATGGTGATACTAGTTTCCAAAACTCATTTCCAGATTGTGTTGATTTGTGATGCATTTTAAGAATGTGATCCTCTTGAAGTTCTAATAATTCCATTTCTCCTGCGGCACTTTCATTCAAAATATAATGAGGAATCGATAATCCACGGTTAACTACGTCAATCTCGAATGGCTTTACAAGAAAGTTTAGAGAAATCTTTAAATTATTCAAATCATCAAATCGCAAGTGAAATTCTTTTAATAATTCTCCTAATTTACTGTCGTATTCACTCAGTTTTTTCATCAATTTTAGAGAGTCTTGTCTTCAGACGAGGAAAGTGATTGAACATTTTTGCATTTAAATCGCGTTTACAAAGCTTAATTTTTTTAATAAAACTTAGAACAGTTTGAAAAAGATCAGTAATAACTTTATCTTTGCCTTGTAATGCTACGTTGAGGAATTGCAGATGCTCCATTATATCAGTTAAGAACAAACAGTCATTAATCCACTCATCATCCTTTAATTGAGGACAGCAAGGAAAATATGGTACGCGGAACTGAAAATATGGTACGCACTTGCAATAAAAAGTAGATTTATGCACGAAAACCGATGAAAATGAAAGTATGAAAATTAAATAAAAATTGCTTTAAACTAGGGGTAGCCTATTTTAAATTTTCGTCATTTAACATTTGTATGTTAAGCCTGTATTTGCGCTAATAACCTTTTTCGCATACTCATTTCTTCATTTTTGACTTTAAAACCTCTATTAATAACAAAGGTTTTCGAATAAGACCGAAAATCTCAAGTGAGTCCAAACACAATTGTATAAAATTACGGGAATTATCCCACTTGTAGACATTTTCGATTAAGAGCACAAAATTTACACAAATATAATAATTGATTTTATTAAATCATATTATATTAAACATTATACATATGTGTTACTTCCAATTTTATAACAATTTGAATAAATTATTAAATATGTATTATTTATTTTTACATTTCTTTTCGAGAGCCGCATTCATTCATTCAAAGAGCAGCAATTTGGCCATGCCTGTTATATAGTATTTATTTATTCTTTATCGTCCGCTGAAAATTGGTTTGTTAATGTACAATACAGTGCAGTGACAATGATGTTATGATGTTTAGGTATACATCTAGACTATGTTGGCTTGAAAATAAAAGAAGATGCCATTCAATTGAGCGATTTTCAACTTCAAGTCGCCTTCAGGTTTAAATTTATTAATTATATACCGCCCACAAATTATTGTGATGGATAGTTTCCCACCCTCAAAATCGAGTTGGTAGCAACACAATATTTTTATATTATTTCATACACATTTCTACCTACGATCAAAATTTTTCACCTGTGTAAGCATTTCTTGTGTTAATGTAGAAATTTTCTCACCGCGAACCGGGCGGGTCCGATAACAAAAGCTTTTGTAAGTAAAAATTGTACGCTACTAATTAGATCTAATCGAAAAACAAAATTTCTGATTTAAACGTATGCACCCGAATACACATACACCAATGTTCTTGCTTTGTTCCAAATATTGTGTATACTACCAGTACTCATAAGTACAACAGAAAAATCCTCCTCAACACTTCGAAGAATCAAGGCATACCTAAGGAACACTATAGGAGAAACCCAATTAAATGGCTGGGTCATCGAGAAATAGATGTTTATATCCCGAATTTTTAAAGGTTTTAACTATATAACCCGGCCAAGTGCGAGTCGGACTCGCGCACGAAGCGTTCCGTATCATCGTACAAAATTTAACACTCTGTACTTTTTATTTTTATTTTTTCAAATGAGAGTAGGCGTCATGTGAAAAAATAATGCTGTCATTTTAAAAAATAATGAAAATGCTGTCATTTTCAAAACAATGCCTACTTATGATAAAATTAATGAATGAGAATAAAACGAGGAAAAAAACCCCGAAAAAATCACGTTTCATGTATGGGGGCCCCGTTTAATTTTTAATTAAATTTTATTTTTATTACTTGCTGTTATATCACCAATAGAAATACACAGTCTGTGAAAATTTCATCTGTCTACCTACTACAGTTCATGAGATACAACCTGGTGATGGATGGGCTGCGAAGTCTTAGCTGTTACCCTTTGGGTATGGAACACTAAAAACCATTTGTACTATAAAATGTATAAAACAAGACTCAAAATAAAAAATAATAAAAAAAACATTAAAATAAAACTAAAAATTAGTGTACTATCAAAATGCAAAATTTTACTTACAATTTTTAAATTTAAAAGCAGCAAAATTTATATGAAAATTTAATTTTTGTTTTCAGATTTGCATTTTTGGAACCATAGCAAATATTTTAAATGTAATTGTTTTAACAAGAAAGGATATGTGCAAGACTCCGATTAATAAAATTTTGAAATGGTTGGCAGTAACCGATATGTTTGTAATGATAGAGTATATCCCATTTACAACTTACATGTATGTCGTTTCTCCAGGTAAATATTTCATTTCTAAATATATGTAATAGGCAGTTATATTAAATCAGTTTATTTTCTATAGGAGCACACGACTATAAATACGTTTGGGCAGTATATCTGTTATTCCATATGCATTTCACACAAGTTCTCCACACCATCTCGATATCACTGACGGTAACATTAGCTGTTTGGCGGTTTGTTGCAATAAGGTAAGTAAGCAGTAAATTTATGATAATAATTAAATGCAATTTCATACAAGATAAATAATATCACGAAAGAGTTGCAATTGGTATTTATATACCAATTTTGTTAGTACCTTAGATGGGTGCGTAACTAGCACGGGTTGATCATACCAGCGATGTGCCTATGCTGAAAAAAAGGATACTACTCATTAGGCCGAAACACATATGACAAAATGAAATTTTTTCGAAAGTCATTTCGGAAAAAAGGCGTTTCACAACAAACTGTTTTGCAAAAAATGCAATTTTGTAAATGGTTCTTTAACAAAACCAGATGTTCCACAGAAAGACATATAGCAAGGGTCTGTTTGGCAAAGGGACATTTCGCAATGGAACTTTTAATGTTTTTACGAGCATAGTTTCTTTGAACGCCACGCGGCATTCCAAACAACTATGCTCGCAAAAACATTAAATCCTTGCAATAGAGCAGAACTATGTAATTATAAAAATGTAAAAAAGAAGCAAATTTTTTCTATTTTTAATAACTTTCTATCAACTTACAAACCCCTGACTCAGAAACTTAGTGTCTGAGCGCCTGAGCACCTGAGAGTACCGTTCGTGACGTTTTAGGGTAGTAAACGTGGATGGATTTAGATGGTGTTTTTTTATTTAGAATCGCAGCTTTCCGATGGGATACAATTTTCTTACGTGTTGGGGGGTTTTGGGGTCGGGATGGAAACTACCACCCTTGGGGTTGTGTAAGTTGGTCCGTGTGTGAAATGAGTCGAGCGTCGAGATTCGAGAGTCATAATTCGTGATTCGAGAGTCGAGATTTGAAAGTCGAGATTCGAGAGTCAAGCGTTGAGATGCGAAGGTCGAGATTCGCGAGTCGAGATTAGAGAGTTGAGATTCGAGAGTCGAGAGAAGAGTTTTGATAGTCGAGGGAGTGTATAGAATTTATGACTAAAAAGTAGAAAACAAATATATTAAAAACACATAAAATAAATAACGTTTGTAAATAAAATGTACTAAAAAGTAAAAAATAATTTTTTTTTAATTGCACAATAAGAAATTCTAGAACTCAGATTAGATCTTAATAGTCATAAATATAGTAAAATTAATTCTGATCCTAGCTTATTGAATGTCGAATTTGCTACTTCATCTCCAGATTTATATACTGTGCTTATCTCTACGATAACCTCTAACAGTAACTTTACTTTTGATGGCTATTCTATAACGAGAATGTATGAAAATGATTATATTCAAGCTGTATTTTCGATAAATTTCGAAGCAATTAGGCTCGACTGTATTCATCCAAAATTTGTTAAGTTGATTCTCCCTGCTATTATTCACCCACTCACCTATATCTTCAATAATATCTTGTTATCCTCACTATTTTCGTAAAATTATTCTTGTGAAGAAATCTACCTATGGTGCTTTTCAATATAATCCTATTTCCATTTTACCATTTTTTTCCAAAGTATTTGAGAAGTTGTCATGTAGACAAATCTCAGAGTACCTAGACGACGAGAAGTTATTAAATTCTGTTCAGTCTGGCTTTAAATCCAGAGATAGTTGTACTACTGCTTTCCTTAAGGTTACCGAAGAAGCTTTTGTCAAAGTTCCTCATATTTTGCTAATTACTAAACTGAAACACAATGTCGGTTTCTCTAGCCCTACGTGTAAATTGGTTGCATCTCACCTTTCCGGTCGAATGCAATAGGTAGTTTGCTATAATCAGTGATCGAGCCTCTTGCCCATTAATTGCAGCATCCCACAGGGTTCGATCTTGGGTCCATTGCTTTTCTCGATCTTCATCAACAATTTGCCAATCTACAAGTTAATATTTCCATGCCGCTGGTGCTTATTGAGGATGGGATTGATAAACTCATTGCAGACGTCTCAGGGGCGTCTGAATGGGCCAGAAAAAGTAAATTAGTACTTAACCCAGCCAAAGTAATTCCAATATAATATATAAATATTCCTTGAACACTACATATCCCCCCCTGTTATACTCGACCACCACCCTATTGAATACCACAAATATTTAAAAACCTTGGAATAATTTTTAATAAATGTCTGACTTGCAGTAATCATGTTAATACCACTGTTGGGTAAGTTTATGGCACCCCTCGCCTGCTCTTTGTTTCTTCTATCTATACACCACCTTTAACCAAACTAAGGTTGATCCAGGCACTTATTCTTCCCATAATAGCATATGGGTGGGTGTGAGGTTTATGCTGCTAAGTTGGATTCAACATCTTTTCGCAAGCTTGAAGTGGCTTTTAATTATGCGGTTCGTTACCTATATCGCCTTTGTAGATACGACCATGTGTCTGCTTACACTAATTTCGTTGTTGGATGTTTCATAAAATCGTATATTTATCAAAGAATATTAATACTCCAATATAACATTCTTAATTCTAAACAATCTCAGTATCTTTATTATAAATTTGTTTTTCCACGCTCAACATGCACTAATGCTCTTATTGTTCCATATGGACTTGCAAGGCAAGTGTCAGAGCGTCAGTTCTTAATCCAGGCTATCAGACTGTGGAATCAGGTTCAATTATCTGTTTTAAACCCAGGTGTAAATATATAAATATATTATATTTTACATATATCTACCATTTTTTGATAATTTTATAGCAAAGTAATTGTATAAATAGTAATTTAATTCAGTCTTAGTTTTCTAGTAACTTTTAATTTTGTTGTATTTCTTATCCATTTTTCTCTTCTTTTTTCTGTAAATTTTTCTATATTTACTTATTTACTTATAAGACGACGCCATTTGTCTCACCTGTGTAGAGTTTTTTAATAAAATTAATTGAATTGAATTCAATTGAATATGCTTTTTTGTCTCTCTGTAAAAATGTTTTTCTTTTAACAGGAAGTAGTCCTCCATTCTGAAACTTTCCAATTTCAGTTCCAACAAACAAAACTTCTTTCCGAAGTTCTTCCAGTAATCTATATACACCCACATGACCAGCGTCAATTATTTCCTTTATTCTATGGTGTTATGATTTTGTATAATTTTGGGTTCTTAGAATAATTTGTTCGCCTGCTTTTTTGAAGCAACTCCAGAAACTGAGTGGATATAAAGATGGTCTACTATTCTTTCCCCAAGCATAAATTTCTTTAAACAAAAGGCTTGAAGGCACGAACTTTTTGCAAAATTATCTTTTGTGAAAGAGTTGCGAAGTGGCCTTTTGTGAAAGAGTAGTTTGGTAAGTGCACTTTTATACAATATGATTATTTTGTGAAATTGCTCTTTTGCTTTTCGCCTTTTTGAGATATGTCTATTTAGGACTAACGTCGTTTGATTAAGTTTCTTTTTGTTAAAGAGTTTTTGTTATGCGTTCAGCTCCCGGAAAAAAAGCTTTGGTTGCCTCGTCGGTCCGGGGTTGGAATTGACATTGCGTTGTACCGGTAATTTGGGGAATGATTTGACCCACGCCGCCCACTATCCCACTCAGAACCAACCAGTTCTAAAAGTTGCTAATTGATTTTTTTTGTTAATAATAGCATTTTTTCCACAAAAAAAATAATGTTATTTTTTCTATTGAAGACATCTAACACATTTCTGTTTGTATGTTTCTTTTGAAACTGTAAGCCTTATCTATTTATGTGCAAGTTTGAAAAGTTAGGGTGCAGTGAAATTACTTTCTTTCACCGGTATTACCTATATGAGGGGTAGTATAGAAATAACAATACCGCACACTCACATGTCTTTGATAAAAAATCTTACAAGGGATTTTGCTTCAAGTACGTAATTTCAATCTGAAAACTTGAGACATTTAAAAACCCAAAACCTTTCCAAGTCCTCTGTAAGTAAAATGCATACCAAACTTGTCATATCCAATTCATCGCAAAATTTGCCATTTCTCTACTTACTACTATGGCTGTAAATAATCATATTTAAAATGATTCCTTTAATTCACTCTATTTTGATCGTACACGCACTTTCAGTTTGTTCCAAGAGGGGAATAGCTGTGTACCTTGAATGTTCCTGTTACTGATTGGCAGATGATGCTCGTATTTCCTCTGTTCCAAGTATGTCCAACCCATAGATATCTATCTCATTTTGCAAATCATGAGCAGACTTAATTCTGTCGTATCGATATTAATGACAGAAAAATTTGTTTACTGGGCTTTGTCAGTTTTCGCACAAAGGCCCTAATACCTATAGTGTGCTCTCCAAAGTTTCGAACATTTCACCCTTGCTGAGTTTATTAATTTTTATGAAAAAGTCAAACAACTTTCAAGTTAATTAGTGATTCCAGTTATGTGAGTTCACAATGTTAAATTTATAATTTTGAGAAACTTTACCTTGAACGAGTACTTTAGAGAAAGTGTTGAAAAGTGTCAACTGTCTGAAAAGTCAAACTCATCATTTCGTTTTTCTCTTCCGTTTCAATTTTCAGAGAAAATTTTTCAATTCAAAGTATTTTCTATTCTTTCCGCTCGGAAACTTTTTCGTACAAATATTTTTCAATCGAAAGATGTGCAAGTGTGTGACATGAACATTGAATTTAACTTAGAATGCGAACTTTTGACTTTTTGGATTTCATAGAATTGTTATATCCACGTTCATGTTACTTCAGAAGAGTTTTAAATTAAACAATGTCCTACTTGTTCGTCTGACAATCTCTGTGGAATACCTCTATTTCGTAATTCTATCCTTGAACGTTTTTGTGTCTTATATTCATTGTTCGCTTTGATTCAAATATTCTTGTAGCAATTAAATTTAATAACGGAAACCTAATAATTATGGCCCTACACCTAATAAATTTTCCTTTGTCTTTCCTCTCCTCTTTTTATATTCCAGGGTATATACTAAGTTAGTCATTCCGTTTGTAACGCATAGAAATAATGCTGGTAGAGTCAAATGGATTGGACACCCACGCATAATATTAAAAGTTATTTTGATTTTTGCATGTCCGTCTGTGCGTCCGTCCAGCCGTCCACACGATACCTCGAGAACGCGTGTACTTAGAGAGCTGAAATTCTGTATACGGGCTTTGTAAAAAAAAGTAAATTTGAGCACCAAAATGCGACAAATCGGGTAACTCCTTCGTGGGGTCGCAATACAAAAATTTCGGTTTTCGCTATATATTTGGACGCTGCCTGAGAACGCGTAAATGTAAAAGCTAAACTTCTCTACACGGTTTTTTTATAAAAATAGTAAACATAATTTCGAAAATGGGCTAAATTGAGAAACCTCTTCTTGGAGTTGCCATACAAAAATTCACGTTTTTTACGTATACTGTGAAAATTATAAGTCTTAGGCGTTTTCATTGTACTAAAAAATTCTTCAAAATATTAAATCCCATGAAATTGGTTATAATCATTTTTACTGTCCGACAAACCGTTCTAGAAATATATGCGAAAAACCACTTCAAAAATCAAACTTGCATAGATCGGTGTGCATATGAAATTTTATAACGTACGTAAAGTTAGCACCGCAACTTCGTCTGATATAGTTCGGAGCTATCTCATAATTTGTCGTTAATTTGTCGTGAAAACCATAAATTTGTCGCGTCGTTTTTTCTAAAGGAAACTGGATTTGGTGCCAAGTTAACGTCAAGTTAGCACCGCAACTCACTGGAACTCGGCCAAAGCTTAACGGATTGGAAAATTATACATCTTGGAAATTGTCGTTAATTTGTCGTTAATTTGTCGTGAAAACCATAAATTGTCCTGTCCGTTTTTCTAAAGGAAACTGTATGTGGTGCCAAGTTGACGTCAAGTCGTTAGTTATTTAGTTAGTTTTGGCCGAGTTCCAATAAGTTTCGGTGCTAACTTGAGGTCAACTTGGCACCACATCCAGTTTCCTTTAGAAAAACGGACAGGATAATTTATGGATTTCATGACAAATTAACGACAAATTCCAAGATGTATAATTTTCCAATCCGATAAGTTTTGGCCGAGTTCCAGTGAGTTACGGTGCTAACTTGACGTCAACTTAGCACCACATCCAGTTTCCTTTAGAAAAAAGGACACGACAAATTTATGGTTTTCACGACAAATTAACGACAAATTCCAAGATGTATAACTTTCCAATTCGATATGTTTTGACCGAGTTCCAGTGAGTTGCGGTGCTAACTCGACGTCAACTTAGCACCACATCCAGTTTCCTTTAGAAAGGACACGACAAATTTATGGTTTTCACGACAAATTATCGAAAAATTAACGACAAATTATGAGATAGCTCCGAGCTATATCAGATAAATATTATAACTTTATTTTTAGTACAAAACGAGTAGGTATTCATTAACCGCTACTGTCAATGACAGGTATAAAGCGGTGGTACTTTTGAGTAGGTAGTTGTTAATGCATTGAACCGATTATATCTATTTTACCTTTTCTTTCAATATCGGTGTATCTTTTGTTGAAACGTGAACATAATTAACTTTTGAATCTCTTTGTGAAACAGCACAGTCGTACAGATGTTTCAATGTTTGAATTTGACTATTTTGCAAGCTAACTTTTACTACATTTTTTAGAACTCCTCCTAAAACATCACAATGCTTCCGCAAGCCCGATAGGATGCAAAAAAAGTGGCATTCTTCCTCAAGAATGAATAAACTCTTTCTTCATATCGCATATATATAGGTAATACCGGGTCATCCTAATTTTGCATTGACATCCACAAAAGGTAACTTGTAATTTAACGAAATGGTAACATTTCGATAATTTGTACAATTTTTATTCACTTTACACACACACATTCACAGAACATTTTCCTATCTATTCACTTTAATTTCAAAACTATAAATTGTAAGAATTTTCAAGAATTTATAAATCGTAACCAACTCGACGGCATTTCTCAAGAATTTCTTCTAGTTTAAACTGTCGGTTTATTGTTCAAGCCACCCAGAGGGTTTCTTAGACCTTGAATTAATTACTGTTTTTTTATTACGATCACGCCAGATGGGATTTGTTTAGCGACGATCGTTATAAAATGAAACTTTAATTCATAATATTGCCCTTATGCTGCGTATTTAATCACAAGAACATTGGTTCAAGTAACAACTAAAAGTCTGCATAATTAATTAATAAAATTCAAAGAAGACACATTGTATTCAAACTATCTTAATCTCGATCCCTAGAATAATTATATTTATTACCAGTATTTTCATTTATTACACGTAATTTGTACATAAAACTGGTGGGATAGAAATAATTTTAGGAAAGAATGAGAAGGAAATAATATTTGGTGCAAAATTGGGAATATTTTATGGCTGAAACATAAATACAAATAATTAAAGGATTTGGTTATAAGTTAGATATTAGGTAAAATTTGAATCTCTACGAAAATAATACTTTCTGCTAATTCAATACAAAGAATTGATGACCAAATGTATATCATATGCAGAAGTCGAATTGAACCTCTCTGATTAATTGCAACTCCAAGAAATTAATCTTGATGGATGATTTGATTATTGTGTTGGATAGGCATCAAGATCGATGTTTTTCCGGAACAATATTTCTACAAAATGTAATTTATACGTTTACCTAAGCTTTAGGGATTCTCTATTCTCTGCAAAACGTACAACAGGGATATTAAAGTTATTTTATGATAGTAGAATATAAAGTGAAGTTGAATGGTCTTTATAAACATTTCAAATTTTATGAATTTTATGAAGAATAATAAATATAGTGAACATTTTCTAATTTATAGATAATGTTATGCAATAATTATTATGATATCATTTAAATATACTGCAAAATAGTTAAATGTTATAAAAATTAAAAATAGATATAATCGTGTCGAGGCAATAGCAGGTATAGGTACTCAAAAGTACCACAGCTTTTGAGCTTTATACCTGTAATTGACAGTAGTGGGTATTGAAATAGGTAGGTATTTGTACTAAAAATAAAATTATAAAATTTACGAAATAATAAAACCACTATTATTATAATATTTCTTAAGCACATATTTAAATAAGGTATCTAGAAACAATACAAAAAAATTTTTTTTTTGCAGTAAATTTTAAAATCTTCATATGATACTAAGCCATTAACATGCGCAAATTTTTGATATGATAAGAATGTTAGACCATTTCAAAAATAACATTTTTTAGGGATGTTTTGTTTCCGGAGAGGGTCAAAAACCCAAAATTAATAAAAATTGTGTTTTTGCTTTCAATTTTTTTTTTTTAGTTTCTTTGAATAGTTCCATTTTATATTATTAATTTGATATATTGTATAAAAGAATCGAGTAACCCGATTCCAAGTAATCAGCAAATCAAAATGCACGTTCACACTGAAAATATTAAAATTTAAATCACTTAACTAATTCTGAAAGTTTCATCGAAATCGGAGGGGGTCATGTCCAAAAATTTAAAGCTTTGATCCTTTTGGTATGGAATTGCTGTATGTATATTTTATACGCGTATTAAATTAAAACTTTAAGCAACTTTTTAGTCTATTTATATTGATTTTACCTACTTACCTCCTTAATTAATCGGAGCTTCGTGTCCCATACACCATAGCTCTCCAGAAATTTATCTTTTATCCGGAATTTTTCAATATTATCCATAATTTTATGTTGACGCTGCGATTCCTTCCACGTGCATGCAATCCTCAGGATCGTGCTTGAGGCTTGCAGAAATACTGCTTCTTCTTTTCTTCCTGTCAATTTGATTTTAGCCGAATTTATCTTTTTTTATTTTTTTTTGAACTTTTTGGAACGAAAACCTATCATCCTCTGTGCAGTCCTACTTTTTTTGCATTGTTCTCTCTATGTTATTATTGGACTTTGTTGTTTTTATATTTATAGGATTTGAAGTGGCAATCTTAGCGATGGTCCACATAAGCTTCTTAACTTGTTTGTCAAGTTAAATATCTCGTTATTTGTTTGACTTTTCTTACGTGGATCAGCAATTTGTTGTAAGTTTCACGTCTGTCCGTCACCATGCTGTATCTCATAAACCGTAATAGTTAGACAATTGAAATTTTCACAGAGTGTGTATTTCTACTGCCGCTATAACAACAAATAATAAAAATTAAAGGGCGCCCCATACAAGAAACGTGTTTTCCGCGCATACATAGTGTTAAATTTTGGTCCGGAACCCTTCGTGTGCGAGTCCACCTCTCACTTGGCCGGTTTTTTTTTATTTGACTATTATTTTTGTAAAAAAAACTGCTCATCAACATCAATTTTTCATATTGGATTTAAGAAGCCCATAAGCTCCCCTTTAAAATGACGCATCACTTTCTGTACCTAAAATGTAATCCTTTCTGGGTTTTTTTACAGTTTTTCTTAAGCATATCCAGCGAAAATATCTTAAAAGCTCATTACCATACTTTCTGCATGCAATAATTTTATGGCAAGTTGTCTACTACCAATAAATAACCAACAAATGAACAAAGACAACCATAAGTATGTAATAACTTCATATACGCATACATTTATTACTTAATGGTTTTCATTAGGGTTTAAAACCTAAAATATGGGCATTTAAGCATATCACATGAGTTTCCTGAAAGCTCTTTCTCTTTAGCACTTCATTATGAATAATTTTATCAATAATGACTGTTCCAAAAACTTAATGGAAGTCATTATGGTCAGGATCATGTCCATATACACACATCTGGATTGTTCTTTCTCGTTGAGGTTAACAGCGATAACATCTATTTCAGTACTTAATTGAGTGACTTTATCCTGAATTTTGGGACAAAATATATTTTAGTAAAGCAGTCGCATCATAAGCTTAATTGCTCTGTGAGCACTAAAGGCCATATGTATTAATTTGTCTGCATAACAAGGACAACCGTCGCATGCACATAAATGATATTTTGGGAACAATCTTGTTTCCTGTCTACTTGATTTTGATAGGCAATTAATAGTTGCCGTTTTCATTGTATAATATAAGAGGAGTACACATTTACAAATTTAATCGATTCAAAAGATATGAAAAGTAAAGATAATTTATAGAGTAGCTAGCATTAGATCAATGCCGTCACGGTGAACCTTTTTTTCCGAGATATTCGTATCTGATAGCGGTATCACATTGATAACAAAAATTCTTGTTTGTTTTTTCTGCAAATTTGTTCGAAATATCAACTGGCATTTAGATGGCAAGTTTTGATCTAATGCATAAACGTAGCAATATTTTTTTTTATATTATTAAGCCCAGCTTAGAGGATACCCTATGATGCAAAGCATAGCATGGCAAGAAAGATATAGGGAAATGATTAGGGGTTATGAGGAGAGTACGGTAGAGGTGCCAATGTATGTCACCATTAAACTTTCGGAAATTGCCGAAGGAAGGACAGAAGATGGTAGACTGTTCCACATTCTCACAGTTCGGGTTAAAAAGGCATCACGGCATCACGGAATGATTTATATTATTCTGTATGAGTCACAATCTTGTTAGCCTTTTGTAAAGTCAGTCGCGTCTTGTGTAAAATATATAAAGTTCATAATTTAATTTCATTTAATAACATACGGATTATTTAAAAATTCCTAATTTTAAGAACCACAATCTTAAAATCCATAAATAAAATCCACAAGTTGAAGAATTTTAATATAGTAATCTCAATTTTGGTTCCTGGTCACATGGGGATTATGAGAAATGAAAGGGCTGACCTTTTAGCTAGGGCTAGCTCTGATTCTCTGTTTCTCGGATCGGAACCCGCCGTAGGCGTTGCCACCTGGACTATCGGGTCTCTCATCAAAGCGGATGTTCATAGGAAGCATCATGCTGCCAGAAGGGAGAGCCTGAGACAACAGAACACATTTTGTGTGTGTCCGGCCTTCGCCCGAAGCAGACTTTATACTCTAGGGTCTGTCCTTCTATCTGCGGATGAGCTGAAAAGCCTAGCGCACCAAGACCTGAGAAGCGCATCACTAAAAGGATAGGAAGGATTTGGTGAATGGGCTTCTAGCGGGACAGCACTATCAGCCGTTATGGGCTCCGTGTTTGGGATGAGCTCTCCTGTCCTCTGCAAAACAAAAACATACTCACTTTCAAATTAAATTTTTTATTCCAAACCCCTAATCAGACTCAATCTTATATTTCCTCTATTTTGAAAAACTTGATTTCATACTCAACCACAACTATCGAGAAACACTTCCCAAGACATGAAACAGACTCCCTCACTATACTGCATGAAAATAATTATCTAGTGCCAGCATTCTAAAATATTTTGCAGTATTGAATAGCTTCTGCGGCCTAACTATCATACTATTCATACAGAAAAATGACATTAAACTTGCTTTCTTATCTTCCCAACCGTAATAAAAATGTTTATACCTTTCTTAACAAAATTATTAAAATAAATTTATCTTAACCAATTGACTACGATTCCAACTCTCAGCTGAGCAATCATTGCATATGTAAATGTACCCTGGTCCAATGAATGAATCTGCCTACAGATTTCACATGAAGTTATTACTAGGATGAGTGTTGTTGAGAGTGCTGCTTTTTGGGCAGGCAAGTCGACAAACTTACAATTACTGGAGGACTATCTTCCCGTATGGGTAGTAGTTTAGGCTCTATAGCATATATAAAATCAATGTCTAGTCACTTTTACATAAGAATCAATATAGAACATTTTAGAGAATCTATCACACAGGCATATGGATTTCTATTTCAGGGTATGGGATGTATTTCTCGATGATTTTGACTCAACCCGAAATTAATACAGGCACAGTTTTTTAAGATCCAAAGACATATCATTATTATTATACCCTAGATGATGAAATCATATGTAGGGTACATATATTAAGTTTGTTATTCCGTTTATAACGCATAGAAATAATGATGGCAGAGATCAGACACCCAAGCATAATATTAAAAGCTATTTTGATTTTTGCATGTCCGTCTTCCCGTCCTTCCATCCGTTCGTCCACACGATAACTCGAGAACGCATGAACCTTAAGATCTGAAATTTTACACACAGAATTTAAAACCAAAAAATTAAATTAAATCTCGAAAATGGGATAAATCGGGTAACTCCTCTGTGGGGTTGCATACAAAAAACTACGTTTTTAATTATATATTTGGACACTGTCTGAGAATACGTTTATGTAGAGGGCTGAAATTTTGTACACGGCGTTCTCATAGAAATAGTAAATACAATTTCAAAAATTGATTTAATCGGGCAATACCTTCCTGGTCTTGCCCTGCCCTACAAAAATTTAGGTTTTATATGTACATATATTATAAAAACGATCAGTCTTATAAACATTTTCATTGTACTGAAAAGCTCTTCAAAATATAAAATGCTATGGAGTTTGTTATAATCATTTTTACTGTTCGACGAACCGTTTTAGAAATAGATGAGAAAAACCACTTTAACAATCAAACTTAAACAGAGGGGTAAGCATACGGAATTACATACGGGAATTCATCTAGTGCATCATAAGAATTGCTCTTATACCAATTCTAGATTTTTTACTTGGTTTTTAATAAAATAATGCACGCCTATTATTAAAGAATTTGGAATCTCAGACTTTCACACCCAACTCATCTTATGGGACCTACAACAAAATACTACAAAAAAAAACTGGATTCTTTTTACTATTACAATTTATATTCGTATTTTTGTATTTTCTTGGATTGGAGGAGGCTCAGAGTTCTGCGCAACATCGTCGTACAGATATTTCCTCTTTCCTTCGAGACTTCAAACTAACTATGAACCAACATTATGTTACCATATAAGCTGGAGGATTCAGCATCATCTAAAGCCGATCGCAAATGACTCGCAAATAATACCGATAGTTTCAAGCAAATATTCAGTAGAATTATTCGATGCCACTTTCATTTCAGTGACACTTTGAACATGTCCGAATACGGAATATTCATCATCGTCAATTGTCTATCTTTTTCATGCATCTCCTCCTACACGACGTGCTCTCGCCTTCACTCGCTAAATTTTCGGTAATATTCGCGAGTCGTGTAGGATCAGCTGAAGCTTGTTATTTCACAGTACAAAAGGCGATCGCGAAATGCATCCGCCTATCCCACAAAAACAGAATATAAAACCAAACCTCGTCCTTCTCCAAGTTCGGTTTTCTTGCAGTGAATGGTCTTGCTGGTTCTGGTGGAGGTAGCATCACCTGGGTGACCTTATTTTTATTCCTTGTTGTCTTTTTATATTTCCTGGCTGGCTACTCAAGTCCTCGTCTGAAGTAGCTATATGGGCTTCTTGGTAACTCTTCGCTCCACTGTTACAGTGTTGCTTCCAAAGCAACATCTTTCGTTTCACTTGTTGTGACATAATAAAGATGAGCTGCAGGTAATTAACTTGCAGAATATAATTCAGATCAACATGTCACAAGATTTCGATACCAGAAATATGAAAAATAGAAAAATGGTGCTTAATTCAAATTATGTTTAATTACAAAATGAATTAATGAGGTAGTGAAGCAAGCAAGTAATAGCGACAGTGCGACAAAAGAAAAATTTACACTTTGCACTCCGAACAATGTTTAATATGACCTAACAGCAACTCCGAACCATTTTTACTATGGGCTACCAGCTACTCCGGAATGTAATCGACGTCATACGGGTCGAGCTTTTGTATGTGTTGAATGTGAGCTTATAACGCCAGATTTGGATGAAACTTTTACAGTTTCTGTAGGATACCAAAATAGCTGACACGTATTTTTTTGTTTCCCCTTACCATGCCCCACCCGCTAGAGAGGTTAGAAACTACGTGATTTTGCAATGAAACGTCATTTTCAAAAAATCATATCTCAAGAACGAAGCAATCGATTTTTCTGATATAAATGCCGAATGAAGCATAATGCTTTATATCTTTACAAAGAAATATAGCAGCACTGAACGAAAATAAACATTGTTAATAAAAGTACTTCGTGATTTAAAAATTTATAAAAAAAAAAAACTTTACTTGAGATGGCCATAGAGGAATGCGGTTTTTTAGTTGAATTTGTGGTATTCGGTAGAAGAAGATAGATGAAGAAAAATGTGTCCTAAATTTTTCGGGCGGTGGGGGGCTGGGAAGGAAGAGAGTGTAATCGAGTGGAGAGGTTCTTGTTTTGATCCTGTAAGCTTCATACGGACGTTTTTACTGTAAAAAAATGATTTTTTGGGACTTGGGTCATATACACCCCCTTTTTTCATTTTGCATACATATATATGTATATTCTTTCTTTCGAATGCATTAGCGGTCTGTTGTGAACGTTTTTTGTTTGGGTGGCAAATCTCGTCGACGAAACGGTTCTTCGCAAACACGAGATTAAAATATAGCTATTTTTTCACCCCAACCCACTTCGACTTTATGTAGAAATCTATCTCCTCCTACGCTTTTTAGCCAACAAACTATGATTCTTATGTGCTTCATTGTTCCATAGGGTACTTTCGATTTCAAAAATGGACGGAGTAATTTCGAAAAAAAAACTTTTTTACCAAACTTGGTATTTACGTACTTCTTGTTTGCGCGCTTTTTTCCCCGAACCATTTTATCGGGAGGCGTAAGCGGGGGCTATCATTGTTTTGAATTTCAAGTCCCTCGGAGGGAAGGGGGCGGAGTATACGGTGTTGTCGAAATCACGATTTTTTCCACCATACATATGCAAAAACGGAAAACCCTGAACCTCCCACAAAAAGAAACCGATTTAATTTTACTGAAAACGGTTCTCCTAATTTTACATCCTGCGTGGAGGAAATAACGGCCATTTTACTCTGGCCGGTTTAACTACGCCATTTCACCTCGCCGCATAGGCATGTGGGGTCGGTACTCAAACCGCATTAAAAAAATACATATTTGAAAATGACTTAGATTAGTCAAATTTAGTCCCCCCCCCTCCCTTCCCGCTCAGTAAACATCTGGAATTTTTTTCAGGCCCTAAAAAACTCTATTCTATTCTATTTAAGTGTGTATAAGTGTATAGATCCATCTCCACCCCATAATTCAACTAAATATACTAAGATTTCCAAAATTCATTTTGATTATTTCTTGCGTGGAAAATTTTCTGGAAATTTTCTCTTTATAAATTTTATACATATTCGAGGCAGACAACAATGCCTCGATCCAATATAAAATCAACGATGTCTCGACCTGATGTAGGGAAGACCTCAAGTTTTTTCCTGGAAAATTTACTGGGCTCAAAGTGTGTATGCACTTAGCTTTTGCGTGCGATAAATAGAGATAATCGAAAAAGAAAAAAAATGCGTCCTTTTGAAGGAGAAAAATGGCCGTCTTTTGAGTGAAAAAGTTGAGTTTTTTTCCATTCGTGATTGTGAAGAATTGATGCGTCGGGGAAAAAACTTCCCATGGAAAAAATGTTCACAGCAGTGCACTAATGCCGTTAAAAGAAAGAACTGATGAAATATATGCGAAATGTAGGAACTGGGGGGAAGGGGATCCAGCTGTATGAAAATGGGTTCTTAGGCGGAAAAACGTCTCGAATTGGAAAAACTCGTCTTTAATTGGAAAAAAATAAATCCCCTCGATAGTACTCAGTGAGACCTTTCATTTGATATGCGATATGCCAAATTGGAAGGACCCTCCGGGTGTATTCTAGTACGTTTTCGGAAAATCGAGTACAAATTCTAATATGTTTTATATCGATTTTGAATACCCACACCGCTATGGTCCAAGGTGACATGGCTGAGTTATAAGCGTAAAACTAAATACCCCCACCGTTTCCCCTCCCCCTCCAAAAAAAATCCAAAAACGTAATACCCTACTTGTCCTTCTAGGCGATTATCTAAAAACCGCTTTGGAATCAGGTAAATCAGATGGGTGTCTTCTGAGCTTACCCCTGCAAACTTTTTTGTACAGGGATAGGACGAAAGATTGAAATTTAGGCTCCCTCCATTCCGCCCCCTCGCCTAACAGCGACCGCACACTAACCACCTCTCAGCGACCACATGTAGCCCCCGATGGTAGCTTTCATTTAAGTCCTTAATGAGCTCTGTGCGCGTTTTCGATAAGGAGTTATAAGCAAAAGAAGTTGAAACTTTGCCCTCCTGCCCCGCCGGATACGATCCCCTGTCGTAAAAACCAACACCATTAAAAGATGTGCGACATCGAGACGAACACACCCACTAAAAATGGTAAACAAATATATATATTTAAATAAAAAACAATGTTTCTGTTAGATGTCGCCGCTGTGGCGACAACGGAGTAGTAGCTTGTCTTACTATGTCGCCGTATCGGCGACAACGGAGCTGTATGTTTTCCTTACATTGCCGCCGCAGCGGCGACAACGGAGTGCAAAGGAATGAATATTGTTTTTGATATAGAGTAATAACTAATAAAGTGTTTGAAGTAAATAGAAAGAAAAAATTTGACTGTAAAAGTTTCTCATTGAGTTTACTCATTGAGAATGTTACAGCAAGTAACCGAACTCGAATACTTTACACCACGATAGCAGATTGAATGATGTTGGATATGATGGCTCCTTTTCCAGATTCACTAGTACTGTAATGGTTATGTTCGAGGAGGAAATTCTGTTTAACCATATTCCCACTTCACTTAAGGCACTCAGCAAAATAATGCCCTAGCAAAACATTTTACGTCGATACCCATGTCAATCTAGTGTATCGATCCAAATGTGCTTAAGTAAAAGCCTGAGAGAAGCGCACCTACATTTTTGTTTTATAGTGAGCATCCAGCAATAATACTAATAATATTGACCGAGACCCTCGTCGCCAATTTTGATGAGACTTGTAAAATATTTCCTTTTAGGACTGAAAATGTATCGCACAATTCTTGACATCTTATTCATAAGAATGTGAAAACTTCAGCTAAAAATCCCCAATGGGAAACTCCGACAGTTGTTAAAACTATTTCAATACTACCTCCAAGTATAGGTGCATATGAAAAGTTCACTTGAACATTAGCACTACACATTCCTATGCTTATTTCGTTGTGCATATTATGTTTTATAATAGAAAGAATCTAATCATAGATTGAAAACATTTTCCGATTTTATGATTCGATGCGATGGTAACTCATTATAATATCTTGATTAGAATCAGCCAGCTTTTTTATTTTCAAATTTTCTTTAAGCGTACTCTATCGTGCAAAACTTTATTTAAAAATTTGTTACAATTTCAGGCATCCCCATGGAAAATTCGCTACATATCTACTATCGCATTGTGGTGAATCTATCATGTTGTCCTTCATCATTTCTCCCATTTTATGCTTTCCGACATACTTCGTTTTTAAAGTAAAGGAAAAAGATTTTTACGGACAAATATGGTATCACGTGGATGCCCAGGAGGATACAGTTTTATACAGGTGAGTGCTAAAATATCTCAAATTAATTTTTTATGTGAATTTAACTTTAATCGAATGTTTTCAATTATGGTCGAAATTCTTTGTTTGAAATAAATGTCTTACAGTCTCGTTACATGATTTTAATATTTACACATATCCGAAAGCAATTAACATCCTTGGATCTATTTTATCACATAAATTAAATAAAGTTTTTTTAAAGACCATTCCTATTTTATGAATAAAATGGAATGCAGGAGTGAACAAGTTCCTGTAGTCCTTATTTGTATATCCTAGATATAGAGATAGTTTATACTAAGTTTGTGATTGCGGTTGTAACGCATAGAAATAATGATAGTAGAGCCGAATGGATTCGGCACCCACACATAATATTAAAAGTTCTTCTGATTTTTACATGTTCGTCTGTCCGTCTGTCTGTCTGCCTATGTGTCTGTGCGGCACTTTGGCCGTCCGTCTGTCCTCAGGATAACTCAAGAATGCACGTGCAGGTAGAAAGCTGAAATCTTACACACGAAATTAAAAAAAAAACAAGTAAATTTAACCTTTCGCTCTTTTTGTTGCAATTTTACAACACGAACTAAAGCTCCTATTATTATGTCGACACTATAGTATAACTCCTAAAGGTATTGTATATCTATTCCAAATGAGTCATTAATGCGCTTAGGATTTCGCCATGTACCCTTCAGTTGAAAAGATAACGTCATAGAGTGAAGAACTGTTTAGGGTATATAAGAATATGGCGGAACGAGCAGGTAAGTCTATTCATTCTACCGTTTTTAAGTATGCAAAGTGTAAAATGAACTGAAATATTATACTAATTCAAAACGAGTGAAAGATTATTATTTCCTGCAGTTTATATTAAAATAGTAAATATGTACCTACTGTGATTTTTTAGAAATCTGATTTTGTAATTTTGCAAGAATTGTGGCTTTTCTTGTAATTTTAAATTGTTGTACTTGTACAACAAATCTAATTTTTCTTAATTAATATGAAGCATTTTTCGGCTATTTTAATTATTTATATCACTGATGGAAATTATTTTTTGAAGTATATTTACTTCAGGCAGAAAAAGGTTTTTGAGGAATGATTCCGATGTAAGGGAGGTTTTCGTAATGTTCGATTTATCGGATATGAAAGACGATTATGATGACGACGATGATATTTGTGGCGATATCGATAATATATTTCAACAGATAGATCAAGAGTGCCAAATGTCCTCGTCTTTGGATAAAATTTCTGAGGTGGATCCTGAAGCTGAAGCTGATATGCTTGATAAGTATTTATTTAGGGAGGGGGGAGGGGGGAGGGGGGGGTGGATCATTTCAAATTGTTTTACTTATAGTTCCATAATCAAAAGGCGTAGCGAGTTCGTTGATGTTTCAAATTAACAGCACAGTCATAGACTACAAGTGGTATGAATTTCAGGTTCCGCGGGGGTAAGGGGGTGGAAGTAAGGACTAAAAGGACATAACCGAACATATCCTTTTTTCGTGTGCCTTTTTTTTCAAATGTTCACTATACCAAAATATAGCCCGGCTTAGGATGGGTATCTTTTGTTGTTAGCACTTTGATGTTATCTCTTTGCATTTGCGAGAAAAATGGCAAAGAAACACGACAAATGGAGCACAATTTGATTAAATTATATCTCCATACTAAAGGCGAAACTGGAATTTTCAATAAAACACTTTCGTTTTAATTTTATTTGATGAATTCAAAAATGTGGTTGAAATGTATCCTTAATAACGAAAAGGATATTTTTTATATATCCTTTTCCAAGTCTTTTTTCAAGGACTTTTACTATGCTAAATAACAACCTGAGCAATGCTCGGTAGCTTTTATTAGAACATTTTCGATATCTCCGCACATTTTCGAGAAAAATTACCAGGGAACACGTTACGTGGGACACCCTGTATATTTGGACACTGTCTGAGAACACGTTTATGTAGAGAGGTACAATTTTATACACGGCGTTTTGATGAAAATAGTAAATCCAGTTTAAAAAATTGACTAAATCGGGCAACCCCTTTGTAGTGTTGCCATACAAAAATTTGGGGCTTTTTTACGTATGCTGTGAAAACGATCAGTCCTAGACGTTTCTATTGTATCAAAAATTATTTAGAATATGAAATCCTATGAAATTGGTTAAAATTATTGATCAGATTCAAAAAACTACTTTAACAATCAAAGTTTCAGAAACACATCAGAAATTATGTATGTAAGCAAGTCACCAATTTGCATATATTTTCAACAGGCAACAAATGCAAGCTTTGCTTTTGTGTCTGTCGAATGAGTTATTGACCTTGGTTTCAATAGTAATACAAATTCGTCATGATAGCTTTAATTTGATTTAGCAAGAATTAATGAACTCGGCGTAAATAATTGTTATGTTAGCAATAATTCAAATTATAATAAACGACAGATTTCTTTCATATGAACCCTCTAAGCATTAGAGAGTATACACCCAAAATGAAACGAAAACGTAAACTGTACGAATTACTTTAACAATATGACTACAGCGAAACAAAAATGTATTGAAAATGTACCTCTGGATTTATTGACATGTGTTTCATAGAACCTGACAGCTGTTTTGTGCATGTTAATTTGTTTGTGACTGATAACAAAACGCCGCGATAATATTTGTTTATTAAAATTTTGAAGTGTAAAAATATTTGATTAGGTATATATATTATTATTGCACTTTTGTTAGTTTACTTGGCAATTTTGCACGCTAACGATAATTCCAATTATCTCTGTCCTACTCAATGTACCTAACGATGTAAAGTACGTAAGCTGAGGTTCTTTAATAGATGCTTTTATATTCTATTCTTATTAAGGTTTGTGATGCTATTTTTACAAAATAAATTAAAATAGAAAAAATTGTTGTTTTCTTAAAAAGCATATTTACATTTTCATTATGTTTTTGTTTGGCCTTGCTTGAAGGGAAGAGTGTTTATTGTTTCAGACTCACACTGCGTTTCTTTTCTTGTTCAGGATGAATCTGTTTCAATCCATGTCATTCTTTTTCTCGAGCCGAACCATTTAGTTTCAATTCAAATGGCTCTGAATGCACCTGAGTTATTCAGGGATTCAAACAAAAAGATTTTCATTTGTATTGGAGCATATGTTGTTTACATTTTGGCCAAGATGGTAATATTTGAGGTTAAGCCCTCATTGTTGCAAAATGGCTTTGTCTTTGATAAACAACAATTTATATGAATTTATACTTGCTTTTATCAAATGGAAGGATTGTCAAACACTTGAAATGGTTCTGTTTCGTTCCTTTTCTATGTACACAGAAATAAATTATAACATCGTTCTCTCGATTCACACAAATTCATTCAGAATGAGAAAAGGAACGCAATATCAAATTAAGTTTCAATCATCTACAGATTCGCTACAATTAGAGCATAAATACAATGGAATGAATTCAGAATATTCTTCAAACCATGAAGTACGTAGATTGGCACGCAGTAAGCAAAAGATCAATGGGTACTTTTCCACTCGTAAGCTTTTCATGTTGTTTCTTCCATGGAATTTTTCGGAGTCTGTTTTGTAGATATCATAAATTTTAACAGCAAAATTTTCTGTGAGTTTGCAAAGCGTGTTAATAAAAAACATGACTCAATAGGATATACATATACATTTACACTTAACTTGATCTTTTCTTCTTGTTATTCGATATGTGAAAGCATTATATATATGTATGTATTATTAGGGTGAAAAGAAAGAGATTTTCGTTTTTCGATGCAGGGTATATCTTACCAGCACCACCATATTTGCTCTTCATGTATGGTTACGTTCTTGAAAGAGGAAGGTTTTTTGCATACGTCTACCTATACATCATCTCCCTGTAAAGTGTAACCTGTTTTGAAATTGAACAATATTACAATAAAGCTGTGGTATGCGGTTTTATGCAAATAAAGTTACTCCTGGAACGATCAAAAAGAAATAAATTCTATAAGCACCTGACTTATGTTTGTTGTTTCTACTCCTTAATTTTATTCAATTTGTGGAAGTTCCTGTGGTAATTTTCCTAAAGCTTGTTATCAGAACACTACTTTAGACTTTATTAATTTATTTAGCCTACTGATATCATGCGATCTGACTGGCTCGCATTGAACTTATAAAAGCAGCTAGAGAGATGAGTGCAATCAATGAATGCATCAACGTTTTTTAGTAAATTATATGTATACCGCTCTAAAAGTTGGAATTTAAATGCGAAACTTGCCAGGATGGAAAATTGATAGCAAAATAATCTTGTGTCTCAGCCATTCTGTTGTTACGATTTTTTGAAAATGTAAATAAGTGAAATCGCTTAATGTGACATAAATGACAGAAAATTGTCCCACTGTCTTCTTAGTGTCCCTAACTAATTGAAAACAAATTTGCTGTCCAATTGGCCAATTGTAGCGGAAGATCTGCTAATCTGATGTGTCCATTTTTTTTAAATAGTAGGATAAGTTACGGAAAGATAACATTTAAATTCTATTTTAGTGTAGGAAAAGACGTCTGTACTGGATATATTTATTTTATATATATGTATGTACTTATTTATATGTATATACATATAGGATAAATATGGAGAGCACAACTCTCCATTAATAGCCATGTTATGGCGCGCGTAAAGGGGCTCGCGCACATACTTTGCGGGTAAATTTCATGCCTTTCAGTAGATCGATTTTGGCAGGAAATCCGCAGTCTCCACATCCATATGAATGATTTGAGCCTAATATCGTCTACGGGCAATAATTTTGACTATTTTTTTTTTTAATTCTATCAAAACTGCCACGATTGATCGAATTGACAGAAAATTTGTTTCCAATCACTTTTTAGTCATTCAAATGTGATGTAACCATTTCTGCCGTGAACATTGCGTTATTTGAATTTTTATAATTTTCAAATCTTAAGTCCTCCACCGCTCTCCATGATTGATGTGGATACTTCATTAACTTTCATTTCTCTTTTCTTCTTTGTTTCATTTTCCTGTTTTTCAGATTAATTTTCATTTTGTATATAGACCAGATTTCAGTACTACATAATTCAATATGTCTCAAATTATCCATATCTAAAAGATTGTAAATCTAGCTGCACAAACAAATTATGTAATAATTTATAAAAATAATTTTTAAAGTGGGTTATACCTATATATATGTAGATAATGAAATGCATTTGCTACTATTGGAAAGATTTATAAGTTTTTGAACAACCTGAAACGTGAGCTTGCCTTAACTTCAAATTAGAACAGTTGGCCCCTGTGCTGGAAAGGACGTAGCCTAAGCAGCCTTGGCCAAGAAGGTGGGTAGAAAGGTATGACGTTATTCTATTACTCGTAGTGTACAAATTATTAATTAACTAGTACAGCTGTATCCTTAGAAAAAATACATTTCCGGGATGACGGAGCTTTCTCGTCTGTTGCATCACTTCTTATGAAAGAGATTCTCCAGTCAGTGTTTATAATCTTATTATTGTGCTCTGAAAAGCTCTTTAGCTATACCATTAAGCAGAATTCATAAAACTAGTGATTCCGCTTTATGTGCAGCTGCTATGGGAGTTATTTCTATTTTAGAAGTAAATATTTGTTCAAGAAGGCATTTTTTTGGATTCTCCGGTATATAGCAAAAGCTAAAAAAAATTTTATTTGTTATTTCATCACACAACCCATTTTATTTTTGGTGACAAGTTTCAAGTCTTGGTTTTGACTTATCAACTGGTCACAAATAGCGAAATTGATTGAATTGAAAAACAAATGAAAAATAGAACAAAGAAAAGAAATCTAAAAATGAAAAAAAAACCAAAAATTGAGAAAAAAAAAAGATGTTTTTTGTTAAAAAAATTAAAAAAATTAAAAAAACGAGATTCATTCGAAACGAATCGAACCTGTGTACGCCCGTAGTGGGGAGAAAAAATAAAAAGATAAAGGAAGAAGAAGAAGCGTTTCGTGTTAGCAGAAAACCTTGTCCTCGTCGGTACAGCTTGGTTTTCTGCCTGCTGTAGACACTTGAAACGGATCAAATTGATTTTTTCTATTTTTCTCAATTTTTTGGTTTTTTTCATTTTTTCATTTCTTTTCTTTGTTCTATTTTTCATTTGTATTTCAATTTACTCAATTTCGCTATTTGGGACCTGTTGATGAGTCAAAACCAAGACTTGAAACTTGAAACTTGTCACCAAAAATTAATGGGTTGTGTGATGAAATAACAAATAAAATTTTTTTTTAGCTTTTGCTATATACCGGAGAATCCAAAAAAATGCCTTCTTGAACAAATATAGGGTTGCCCCGGTAAAATATCTTAAAAAGTAATCTCTATTTTTATTAGAAGTAGAAGAGAACAAGAATTCACCCTAAGTTTTGAAGAAGCGCAAAAAAACAGATTCTTTAGTCAGATCAATAAGCTTTCCTGAGCTTTGAACGAAACAAACAATGAAAAATAATGTGCCTGTTGAAAATGCGTATCACTGTTGGGCTAACTCGTTAATAGAGCAACAATTTTTAAGTCCAACAGAGTTCTATAATGAAGATATAGAAGAAGACACACACAATAGTCACGTTCTTTTATCTGAATTCGATCACACTGGTATGCAGAATTTATCAACAACGCAATTCAAAAAAAAGCAATGGATGCTTTAGGCCTGATTACAATTACGACTGATCTGTCGAATTGATTTTCAGTCGAAGTGGACGCTGAGGCGAAGTTTGTAATTAAATTAAAGCTTCAACTGTGAACAAACCCAGAACTGCCGACTACAGTAATTGAAGTGAAGTTAGTCGCAGCTGACACCAACTTTACACTTTGAGCAAAGGCTAGTTTCAGTCGCAGTCGAAGTCGCAGTAGCAATTGTATCTTGCCACATGCATTTACTATTAGGGCAAAGTCGTAGTCGACTGATCAGTCGTTAATTGTAATTCAGGTTTTAAACGTATGCAGCCAGAACACGTGCACCAATCTTTTCGTTTTGTTCCAAATATTGAGTACACTACCCATACCAACAACCGGTCTCAACACTTCGAAGAATCAAAACATACATAAGGCACACTATAGGAGCAACTCGATTGAATGGTTGGCCAACCTCAACATTAATCGTAAAATAGGTGTTGATTATACTCCGTAGTTTGAAAGGTTCTATATGAAAAAGGCCCTAACAGGCTTGATTTTGTACAGTAAAAAGTATAAATAAATAATTTAAAATACAAAATTTTAAAAACAAAAACATTAAAATTAAATAAAAAGATTACTCTTTTTGACTTTTTACCGGGTTAAACTTAATTCTGTTCAAGAAAGAGAATCCCAAAAAATTCTTTCTTGAACAAAATTAAAATTAAAATAAAAAAAATTAATATGTTAATCAAACTTCCGATCCAATAAAAATTTTGAGTGCGCGGCTGACATTAGTTCATTCATTATTTATCATAACTTATTTGCATATGTATAAGGACGTTCGAAGAAAGATTTAATGTTTTTTTAATGAAGTTGAGTTATTTTAATTTATTAGCATCTTATTTACATAATAGTGTACTAACTTATTAGAATATTTTTATGGAGAATTACAATTTTTAGTTTCAGCTTAACACCTGCTATAAGATTTTCTACAGTTGTATTCGTAACCACCTTGTAAGCACTACGTCAGTAAGTCAGTATCTCTCGATTGGACGAAGCTCCAGGCAATTTGGTGGATTTCTAGATCAGGCCAAAAGAATACAGAGCCTCTATATTGTTGAATAAAATGCTGCAAATGTAGCTGCAAACAGTTTTCTATGTATTTTCTTAATTGATGGTCCCTATATGGTAAATTCCTGGCTCCTGAGTCCACAAATACAAATCGGCTACCATCTCATATACCTATTGTTTGGGAAATTTACTCACTTTCTTTATTGAAAATTCTTTGCTTTTTCACGCTTTTTCATCGCCGTGTAGAACTCATGACCAGAGAAAACCAGCTTTGTAATAAGTCTCGTCATTCATTATCAGGTAGTCGAATTTGATCTGGTAAAGTTCATACAATCTTCGAGCTATTGATTTTGCCACACGTTCTTTATCCTCCGAACGATCTGGAACTTTATACATCTGTAAGTTGCTCCTTTTTTTAATATTTAATACAGTTGACTTTAATGTACCGGCAATTTCAATCTAAGTGAAGTGTTTGGCTTCTACGAATATTGACGCAATACTTTGGAAACCAGTTTCTTATCAGCATGGCCTGACCTTCTGCCTGCACCAGGATTTCTTTCTATAGATTGACCCTTTTTGAAATGTATCTATGGTTCTTATAACGGTGCTCACAGAAATAGCTACGCGTTTTGCAAGAACAATGTACTTTTTTGTAGAATTTTCCACGAATTTTTACAAAATTAATTTTTTGGTTTTTGCTTCCTTTCCTGACATTTTTACATTGAAAGAATTAGGATACTAATGATTTGCTAACATATTATCCTCATCTTGTATAGAATAATATTCCCTTCCAAAACTCAGGTCTACGCCTTTATGATTCTGTCTAATTGACCAATATAAAAAAAAGGTTTTTTGGACAATCCTTACTTCATTCCAAATGTCTTTAACCTTTTTGGACACTTTCCAATTTCATATTCCGCACGGTACGTTTGCGTCCTTCACATCTTCACCGATCCTCTTTTCTCTTAATTCTTCAATCCTTTCTTCTTAATCCTCAAACCGCTACATAACTCTTTTTCCTAATCTATTATCTTGCGCATTCGCAGGACATGTGGCATAGTTATTTCAAAAGAGTTCATAATATTCTTTTCTTTCTGTATCATAGTCCAAGTCTAAATGATTTTACTGAATTTACAACCAGTACCACTGACACTACTGAAATTGATTATACTATAATGGAACCACTTTCAATAGTATTATCTTTTTGACTTAACTACTTTATTGAACTGAACTTCAAATATTAAATTCTGTACGAAATCCCTCATACCCCACTTTTAGGTTTAGGCAAACAAAAATTGTATAAATTTATTTCCTTAAAAATAGAGTTTACGGAATATTTTGATGTTTTAGGAAGTATCAGAGATAAGATTCCAATAAAGGTAATAATTTCGAATGTACATATATGGAATTTGTTGAACTTGTAATATGAATATTAAAGCGAAAAAGAAACTTGAAATTAAGATAATGTCATACCCTTGCTATAACAAAATTGAAAATTAATCAGTCTATGTTCTATACATATCAGTGAATGATGTACATAACTTACTATGGAACACTTAAAAAACCTGTACAGTTCCAACTTTGTTATCTTGGTGAAATTCTCCGATGTTCTCATTTACCTTATATGGATTGTAGATCATACATTGACAAACGAATGTAAATTTCTAAGTTTTTTATATATATATTATTAAGGCAAGTTCAGGGGATACCCTATGAGGAAAAAGTGAAAGGAATTAGAGAGCATGAGGAGAGTGGCGGAGGTACCGATGTATATAACTCTTAAATCCTCGCAGATTGTATGCCGGAGGAAAGAAAAAATATGGTACACAGTTCCACATTCGCACAGTGCGGGATAAAAAAGCATCAGGAAATTTTACAATACCGTCGAAAGCAATTTTAAGGGTAAAGGGCTGTGCGCGGTTTGTAGCGCGAATATTGCGTGCAGGAATCATTCTACAAGGGATCAGACTAGATATTTCATTGGAACATTGACCATGCATGTAGCGATAAAGGAGCGAAAGCGGCGAAAGGAGTCGATATGACAAGTTATTGCCAAATCGCCAATGAGCTTGAGGGCTTTCTTCATGACAATATCCAATGAAGCTAACGCTGTGCGACCAGCCCCGGCCCAAATATGGGAGTTGTATTCCATTCTAGGTCTGAAGTACCTTTTCAGAAATTCAAGACATATCGATAGTTCTTTGGCGACAGAGAAGACATGATCTGTCCAGCTTAACTTACTGGAAATATTAATGCCAAGAATCCATTAAGACGGTGTATCGTAAATCAGTGCTTCATCAAATGAAACGGATGTGGAGACATCAAATGAAACGGATGTGGAGAAATTATGATCTTGTTTTAAAGAGAAGAAACAGCTTTGGGGCTTGGATGCATTGAATTCAACGCGATTCGCTTTGCCCGAAGCGAAGATATTGGCAAGATAGGTTTTCAATGATCTAGTCATGCAATCTCGTTTGCCAGATGAGGATGTGGCATTCCCTCTGAAGTTCGCAACAGTGTCAAAGGAGTAAGCGAAATCAAGAGTACTGTTGTCAGCAAAGCTATGGATGGGATTAGAGGTAAAAGAAAGCAGATCATTAATGAAATTTAAAAAGAGACTCGGAGAGATAACGGAGCCTGGGGGTACACCGGCATTTATAGGATGAGATTCACATGTAACGCCATCTAATACGACCCATATTAGACGCGTGGATGTGATCATCATTTCTGTTTGTGCTCAATTTCGATCATATTACGTTCAATTGAAGGTTAAAATTCTTCACTATCTCTATTACATCCAAAATTGGTCAGCTCACCACATTGATGTCATCTATATATCCAATGATCTGTGCTAATTTGATTAGAAGTTTACCGTTGATCTGAACTTGATATATAACTATTTGGACACTGCCTGAGAACGCGACGACATAGAGAGCTGAAATTTGGTACATGGCGTTTTCATAGCAATAGCAAATAAAATTTCAAAAACGGACTAAATTTTACAACCCCTTCTTGGTGTTGCCATATAAAAATTTAGAATGTTTACGTATAATGTGAAAACGATCAGTCTCAGACATTTTATTGTACTAAGAACTTCTTCAGAATACGAAATCGTATAAAATTGGTTATAATCATTTTTTCTGTCCGTCGAACATCCAACAGCTATCACTGATCGCCCATACGACCGAAATAGATTTTACCTGTTTTGAATTCCATATTTAAGAAAAATTGCAAATTTAAGTAAAATATGGACTAGAAACATCAGAAATGTTTTAATATAATCAAATTTTTATCGAAGTAAAAACTTCATTGAAACTGCTTAACAATTTTCAAGTAGAGAAAATGTACGGTACACCGGTAGGAAGGTCGACATTTATAATCGCCACCAATTATAAATTTGTAAGGTCTTAGATTTCTTTCTAAAATTTTGCGAAAGCGGCACGCAGGTTTTAAATAAATAATTAAATGCGTTTCAAATGTTGAAATTATGATTAATTTATTGAAGATAAAGAAAAAGGTGGCATCATGATCCATGCCGAGATTTTAGCAGATAAAACTTGAAATTCAAGATCTTCAAAAGTAGTAGTACTGAAGTGTACAGATGGGCATAGGCACAGATTAAATCTTAAAATTGAATGTATTAATAATTTTTAAAAAAATTTATTATCTCGTTTGACTTCAAATGTTTGTACTCTTTGTAATGAAACTTTTCTTCTATATCAATGAAACAGAAAAATTTTGTTTTTTACTTTTTAGCGGAATTTATTTATAAAAGTTTTTTTTTAATACTATAGAAGAATGTTTTCAATTAAAACTCGGAATTTGCTTTTTAATATCTCGATATATTTCATTAATTCACAATTGCACAGTCTCTTATAACCGTTAAGACTGCCTTACTCTCCTCACAACATTTTCATTTCCGCCAATTTCCTCCATTGTCACCATGTGCTCCGGTCACAACAATTAGCAGCAACAACCATTCTAATCCCTCTCGATATATTTTATGTTCCTAGGAAAGGATCTTTTACTGCTTGCCTCAATTAGTCGTCTTTCCTGCTGCTGTATTCCTGCTCTGAATAACAGCGGCAACATCATATGCCCACCTTTTATGGGCTGTATTCAACCGTTTCTCATCAAAGAAACCCAATTGAATATTCTTTGCTACCTCGAGGAGAAATTGCCTACAGTTCGGCCATGCTAATTTATTTCATGTCCTCATGAAATCTCTTGGTTTACGCACGTTGCGTTGTGACGTAGTATAGTTGCACGTGGATCCTTACCAGCCCATATTGACCCATCTTGAATGATCTTCCCCTACATCGTCGTCTGTCGTAATATACCTTTTGTCTCCTTTGTTCTCTCACAATCTCATTAGTCGCCACTCGCCTAGTTTCTGTTAGATTTTCATCGTAGTCATCGTCACAAATTGCCAGCATCAAATAGGAGTCGTCGGCCTTTCGGCGTACATATCCCAAAAGCAACTCGTATGGTGCCCTTTTCGTAGTTCTGTTGATACTGCTATTTAAGCCCTATTGGATAGAGTTTAAACATAGGTCCCATTTAGCCTCGTCTTTAGTAGATGCCGCCAGTGATGATAAAATGATTCTATTGTACTTTCGGCTTGTCCATTAGCCCTTGGAGTTGCAGTTGCATTTAGTATTCGCTTAATTCCTTTAGAATGACAGAATATGGTAAATTTCGCACTGGTAAAGCAGCTTCCCCTGTCACACACAATTCTTCTAGGCACTGCAAATATGTTAATAACTTCTTCGAAAATTTTAATTACCGGTTCAACTTTGGTACTTGGTACTGCTTTTAAGAACAAGAACTTCGTGAATCCGTCTATTATTACCAAGAGATGAGTATTCCTTTTTTTGCTTTTTACGAATGGACCAAGATGATCCACATGAAGAGTATGGAAAGGTGTAGGAACCTTTTCAATCGGATGCAATTTTCCACTTTGTTTTCCTGATGGAACCTTATTACACATACATCCAAGACAACAAGAAATATATCGTTTTATGTATTTTCGAATGATTGGAAACCAATATTTTTTCTTTACCAATTCTAAAGTTTTAGTATCTGAGAGATGGCCAGCACTGTCGTGGTGAGACATCACAATCTCCTTTCTGGAAATTTGCGGAACTACCCATCTCTTTCCTTCCTTAGTCTTCCTATAAAGTAAGTTTTTATGGAGCACATATTCTTGGTGAATTCTTCTATCTTCCGCGTCTTCTGGTCTTTTCGACAGAATTTCTATTAAGTATTTGCACCGATCGTCCTTTAGTTGTGCAGCTAAAATCCAATCATCTGTATTTATATTAACTATTAATACTTCGGTTTCATCAAAGTCTTCGGCTTTCCCTACGGAGTTTCTACTAAGAGCATCAACATGAGCCATTTTACTGCTTGGTCTATACTCAACCGTGAAAATGAATTCTTGTGTACTTATCCATACTTATCCACCAGCGACCGATACGTGGTACGCGATCCTTTTTCGTGAAGGCTGTTCGTAGTGCGTTGCAATCTGTTAGAACTTTGAATTGTAACCCGAGTAAGTAGACGCGAAATTGCTTTAATGAATTGACAACAGCTAGCGTTTCTAGCTCGTATGAATGATATCGTTGCTCTTCTTTGGTCGTTGATCGGCTAAAGTAAGCTATAGGTTTCATATTTCTGTCTCTTTGTCTCTGTAGTAATATACCGCCAATTCCCCACTTTGAAGCATCAGTATGCAGTTCTGTTTCTAACGTATGATCATATAGAGCTAGGACCGGTAGTTGTGTTAGTTTTTCTTTCAATGCCTGGAACGCTCGTTCTTGTGCTTTATCCCATACAAATAGAACATCTTTCTTTAATAGATTATTTAATGGACGAGCTATTAGAGCAAAGTTGTAAATGAAACGACGAAAATAGCTTGTTAGACCCAAAAATTGACGCACTGGAAATCGACTGACCGCTTTAATTCTTCTTTCACCACGTTGAATACTTTGAAGGCTTATTTCGTGCCCTAAGTAATCAACCTTCTTCTTAAAAAAGTTGCACTTATTTAGCCGTAATGTTAGGCCTGTAAGTAAGATTAAAATGTCTTCCAGTATTTCAAAACCATTATCTATATCTTCTGATGGCAATAAAATGTCATCCATGTAAGCCATCACACTCGTAAATCTTAATGGTCCCAACACAGTATTAATCATTCTTTGAAATACTGCTGGCGCATTTACTAAGCCAAATGGCATACGTAAAAACTCGTAATGCCCATCAGGAGTAATAAAGGCACTTTTCGGAATTGAGCTCTCCTCCAAAGGGATTTGGTAATATCCGTTGGCTAAATCTAGACTTGTAAAAACCGCACAGCCTGTTAATCGATCTACATGGTCGTCCATTCTAAGCATTGGATATTTATCTTTAATTGTAATTGAGTTCAAGGATCGAAAATCGACACACATTCTATATTCTCCTGTTTTTTTTTAGTAATAGCACTGGACTAGAGAATGGAGAGTTTGATTCTTGAATAATATTGTTGTCTAAAAGTTCTTCTATTATGTTACGCAATGCACCTCTTTCTGAGAAGGCCATTCTTATGAGAAACACATTTATCCTTCTCCAATTTAATAGACATCTCTACAGGGTCCGTTTTGTCTAATTCTGCTAATGTTTTCGCGAAACAGACACGATATTTATTTAATATATATAAAAGTTTTTGTTTGTGGTCAATTTTCATAGATGAATCACAGAGGTTTTCAATGTCTCTTAAAGTAAAAGGAATTGGGTCTTTTACACTTACCGGCATGGCATTAATAAAGTCTGCGTTTTCTTTTTGTGAGATGGATTCTCCTCTAGCTACAAGCTGATTTTCTTTTATCTGCAGTGGAAATTCTGATATATTCACTATAAGCGTAGCACGATTCGGGTATTCTACTACACACCTAGGAATCCAATACTCGTTATTTGGAATTGGTCGCTGCTGTAACGTCACGTATATATCGCTGAAGCAATCATTTTTTTTATACACTTTAATGAATCCAGCGTTGTTTGGCGGAATTCCGGTTGTTTCTTTTGCCCAAAGCGCAATTTTGCGGGGTTGTAATATGTCGATTTCTTTAAGGGTCATCATTATTTTATTATTATTTAAAAATGTTTGTCCAATCAAAACAGCAATGTCTTGTACTTTATCTGGAGCAATTAATACATCTACATTTGTCTGAGCCAAGTCTACTTTTAATTTAACTTCACACTTCCCTAGCACGTTAGACGAACCACCACCAAATCCCTTTATTATTAATGGACATAGCTCATATACCAACGCTAAGTTTTTTCCATCACTTTCTCTAACTGTCACAGCACAACACCCAGTATCAAGGTATCCTTTTATCATTCTATCATTAATAAAGCAGTCTACGAAATAGCACTGCTTTGTATCAAACAACTCGTTGGAAACTTTAAGAATGCCTTTGCACTTGTCACTTTTAAAACACTTGTCACTTGTGTGTCCCAATTTGTTGCATTTATTGCACTCAACTCTTGGTTTTGGGCACTTTATAGAAATATGTCCACGGTTGTTGCAATTAAAGCATACCAGAGGCCTAGTTGTTTCACTTTTTCTACCAGCACTTTGATAACCCTTGTTTTTATATTCACTTCTTCCTAGATTTGGCTCACGCTTATCGCCTTTAGGATATTCACGAATTTTATGGTCATCGTATTGCCTATCATCACAAATGGAGGACAGATATTCACTGTAGAGTTCTTCTGGGGTGCTGTACCTTCCTGCCTTAGCGCCAGTTTTTAAGGTTGAGCTTCCCAGTCCATCGATTAAACAGCATACTGCATCCTTACCTGTTATTTTGCAGGCTTGTACAAGGCTCATTTTTGAGAAATAATAATATGCCATTGTCTCCAATGGTAATTTATTGCGACTCACTAATTTTTTAAGTGTAGTTGCAAAATCGTGTTGTTCCGGAAACGATTTAACAATCAAAGTTTTCCATTCTTCCCAGCGAAGATTATAGGATGCTTATTGTACCATGTTTTCCCTAATCTAGCCAGACGATTTTGCATGTGGTATATAATAGTCTTTTCGTCCCACTCATTAATGGCTGCTAATTGCTCGATTTTACTAATCCACTTCACTGCAGTTAAATTCGGGTCACCTGGACGAAATTCGGGAATACTCACTTTTCACAACATAGCGAACTAATTTTTCCGAATCCCGTACACTCGAGCTCGATTCATGACTTATAAGTCGTTCGACTAACAATTCTAGCCGTTGAACTCTAGTGTCCACTGATGACGATCGTTGTCTCCCGCGTTTAGATCGCGATCACTCACTACGTTCAGTGCTACGCCGTCTTTTTTTTCGACTTTTCCGATCGCCCCCCATTATAAACCACGAAAAGTTAAATATTTAAATAAAATAAGTGTTCACTGTTAGACTCGTAGGTCTATCTCACCGCTGTACTATAGAAGAATGTTTTCAATTAAAACTCGGAATTTGCTTTTTAATATCTCGATATATTTCTTTAATTCACAACTGCACAGTCTCTTATATCCGTTAAGACTGCCTTACTCTCCTCACAACATTTTCATTTCCGCCAATTTCCTCCATTGTCACCATGTGCTCCGGTCACAACAATTAGCAGCAACAACCATTCTAATCCCTCTCGATATATTTTATGTTCCTAGGAAAGGATCTTTTACTGCCAGCCTCAATTATTCGTCTTTCAGTAAATGTATTCCTGCTCTGAATAACAGCGACAACATCATAGGCCCAGCTTTTATGGGCTGCATTTAACCGTTTCTCATCAAAGAAACCCAATTGAATATTCCTTGCTACCTCGAGGCGGTTAGTTTATGACCTCTCCAAGGATCATTTGAGAAATTGCCTACAATACATTTTATATGATTAAAATTATTTAATTTTTAAGTGATATAGTTCGTTTATTTACGGTATATAATAACTAATATATAGATATAAATCTACTACGACTACTATAATAAAAATAATAGCAGAGCCAGAAGGCATGAAATTTTAACAATTTCATTATCTACAAACCGTTCGAATTTACATCTTCTAATTTTTTAAATGGGTAGGTACCTTACCCTACCTTATATTCGGACATTCTCCCTTAAAGCTTCTATAGAAGTTTCGGTTCATCCAGCAATTTTTAATTCCGGATAATTTAATTTATTCTTACCTTCTAAAAAATTATGAAGTTAATTTTTTAAAAACAAACTCTCTTTGGTGGAGGCTATACGAAATGGAAATGCATTACCGGAAAGTTCTAAGTGTACCTATCAAGTTCAATTAAGAAGTTAACCTAATGTAGGTGGAAAAAGGGAATAAGTTAGCCTGCTTTAAAGCAATTAAGATTAAGTTCAACCCGAAGTGAAATGAAAAGTATAATATTTCGATTAAAATTATGTAAATAGGGTTAACTCTTGATAATCCGGTCATCGTGCGGAATCCAAGAAAATCTGTGTTAATGGATTAAACCTTGGAGCTATAAATCAAATCGAATTTAATGTTTTAATCGATTTAAAATTACAAATTTTGTTTATCATCCTTATCGATTGGTACATAAAATGATATTATCATCCATCTAATCATCAAAATACTTATTTCATTCCAATACAGATCCCATTTTCCATAATCTCCGAAAATAAGCTGTCTTGGGTTTATAACTATAATCTCTTGGGTCGATACGTAAGTCCTTTAGAGCTTTTTTTTCAATCAAAGTACTCAAGAGCGAAATTATCCACTTCAGCACATTCTTTATATTTTCGTTAACCTTAGATAGCTTTTTTTTATCCAGATATGTATCTAAAAGCAAATGTATAAGGTATTAAATTAATATTTGTTTATACAAAACCTGAATATATTTACATATGCGGTCGACTTTGGTGGGATATACACCTTACCGAGGAAATGTTTTTTTTTCTGTCTTTGTAGAACTTTTGCAACGATTACACCTGCAAAGCAAAATGTTTGGCTGCTTAATAATGGATCTTGAATAGTTGCATAGAAAGAAATGGCTTTTGATACAAACATTGCATTTCCAGTTTACTGTATTTAGAGTAAAAGGGATAAGTCATACTTTCACTATTGCAAGAGTATAAAGTAACACGGACATATTGCGAATAATATAAGAATTCTTATAGCTGGCGGCAATGGCAATTGTATTTTAGGTAATCTCCAAAATCGTCACGCGGTCACTAATTTGCCGCGCAGCACCGCATCGCAATGTCCCGCACTGCGTCTGCTGTGAACTGCAGATTTATTTTTGCAGCAGTGGAACGGACGTAACTGACGCCCCCGGGCCACGCGGTAGGGGCCACGAAAGCCTACAAAATTAATATTTTCATATTTTCATATGAAGTGATCAAACTTGAAACCACATAAAATAACAACGCTGGATTAATCACCAGTTAGTTAGATTTACTCAATTAAAACTCGGTTTCTGGTTTTTCCAGGGAATTTTAGTCGCAACGATCTCCTAACACTGAGGCAAAGTTAACCTAATGACAAGTTAGGAAGCTGTAGAGCAAAATTGGAAAATTTCTGGTGTTTTTTAGAATGAAACAAGTAATTTCATATACTTTCGTCTTTTGCATGAATGAGGGAAAAGAACGTGGCTGTGCATTATTGCAGTGCAACTGAGATAACGAGTTAAAAACAAAAATCGAGAGAACGTAGGATTACCCGAAAGACAAAATCGTTTTAAATCCCTCAAAATCCTATCAAACTATTCATAATAATGTACATCAGGTCACACTACCTCCCATTTTTAAGAAAAAGACAAATTTCGCTTTGGCCCAGATGCTGGAAGGAGATGTAAAATTCCTCTCGAATGAAATTCTCATTTTTCCCGAAAATAACAGAGAATCCAGCAAGACTTTCTCCCACTTAATCTCTTCACAGCAAAACGAATGTAAACAGCAAAGTTTAAATAAATATAAGTAGAGACAGAGGCAAACAAAATTGGAAATTTTTCGTGTTTTTTAGACTGAAAGAGGTAATCTCATATACTTTTGTCTTTTGCATGAATGGAGGAAAAGAACTTGGGTATGCATTATTGTAGTGCGACTAAGACAACGTGCTCAAAACAAAAATTGAGAAAACATAGGATTACCCGAATGATAAAAACTTCTTGAATACCTTCAAAATTATTTCGAACTATTCATAATAATGTACATTGGGTAACCCTACCTCCATTTTGCAAGAAAAAGATAAATTTCGCAATGAACAACGCACTAAAAGGAGATGTAAAATTTCTGTCAAATAAAATTCCCAGAATCCCACAAGAGATTCCCCCACTTGAGCAAAACAAATGTAAACAGAAAAAGTGCTGTTCACATATCATAGTATTACACTAACAAACATTGGAATTCTGCGAAGAACATTGGGACAATTCCTGAAATTCGTGTTTTCATAAAAGAGCGGGAGCATTTTATGAGCGTAAAATCAGAAAACTCTGCCCATTCTCTCTTATTTACGAAAATAAATCATTTGCCATTCCATTTCGTTGCATGTAATCTTCGCATTCACATTTTTTGTCTTATTCGTAAAATGTTCAAAAAGTGTTTGATTTTTTTTTGATTTTTTTCTCTTCCTTCCATCTTTTTCTCGCCGTGTACATTTAAATGGAAAACAATCGGAACACTCTTCTGTGTCCTTTCTTTTATTTAGTTATTCTTTGGTAAACAGAAGCATGTGTGCTGAATTAGCACAGAAATTACACTAACAAACATTGGCCATGCTATAAAAAACATTGGCCGATTCTCTCAATTTTTCAGCAAAAAGCGGTTTTCACAAAAGCGCGGGAACATTTTGTGAGAGTAAAACGTGAAAACTCGGCCCCTTCTCATTTATTTATGAAAATGAAACATTTACCATTCTGTTTCGATGCATGCAATTTGCGCTTTCACATTTTTTATCTTTATTCATAAAAGTTTTAAAGAGAGTTTGTTTTTTTTCGATTTTTTTTTCTTTCTTTCTTCGGAAATCTCGCCTGCTTCCTAACTTGACATTAGGTTAACTTTGGTTCGGGTAATCCTACGTTTTCTCGATTTTTGTTTTTAAATCGTTGTCTCAGTTGCACTACAATAGTGTACAGCCAAGTTATTTTCCCCCATTAATATAAAAGACGAAAGTATATGAAATTACTTGTTTCATTCTAAAAAACACCAGAAATTTTCCAATTTTGGTCTACAGCTTCTTAACTTGTCATTAGGTTAACTTTGACTGAGGTTTATGCAAAATTGTTACTTCTTTCTTAATTCTTACTTTCGTCTTTTGCGTAAATGGGGGAAAAGAGCTTGGCTATGTATTATTGTAGTGCAACTGAGACAACGTGTTGATTGTTGAAAACAAAAATCAAGTGAACACAAAAGCGTGGGTGTGGGCACGGTATACATACTAACAAGGTATGACTATCCGGCACCATTAATCGATTCGCATGACGCGTTTCTTAAAAAGTAAAAGATATAAAGCTAAATATTTATGTAAATTTATTCAATTGTGTTATGGAAGTATGTAGAGTGAATGACTTTGGACGTGAAGTCCAGACTGCCAGCATGAGCAGCTGACAGATCACTCGGTGGACAATATTTATAAACAAATATGGATAAAATAAAAAAACTCTTTTTATTCCATTTCCTCCCTGCTAATTATACACTGACCGCTGCGCAGTTTCACTTGACGAAACAAAATAAACAATCCCAAGGCTAATTTGAGGTTATGTTTATCCGTTCAGTTGCGTCAATTTCAGATTTTATTAAACTTGCTGCGTACGACTGCGTTTTCGTCAGTTCACTGTGCGCAACTCCATTTGAAAAGCATACAAAGAAAATCAGTTTCACATTTCTCTCCGTTCAGTTGCGTTCCGTTGCGTCCATTGTAATTCCGCCTTTAGGAGTTCATTTCAAGTTAAATACAAAGTGCAAAAAAAAGTTACTATAGCAACGCATAAATGTCACTAAGTAATAATAAGAGTTCATGTTAAATTAACTATTTCATCCCTAAGCAATATGTAGTTCAATGGGCACTGGGACAGCCACGAGTAAAATTATCAAACAACATTCTATTATTATCTTACGTTAAATAAATTTCGTGTTAAATCAATACTGCACCCGACAGTGCAGTCCAATCTTTAGTGCAGCCATAAAAATAATAAATTAAAAAAAAAAAAGAAATCAACTAAAGGCCGAAACACAATGGTGGCATCGGACATTGGCATCATCATTATCATCGGCATTATCCTAGCATTGGCATTGATGCCTACTATGACACAATGACAGCATCGTAAAATAACATTCAAAGGTACCTGAACTATCACTTTTAGTGAAGTGCTGAAATTTATTGTTGGAAAAAAACATGAGAAATCTACAAAAAGTGGAAAATGCGTGAGGCACTCTGCAGCTATGTTAATACGGACAAGGTTAGCGTAAATAAACAGACGGAAATTAAAGAAAAACTATTCTTTATTTTTCTATCTTTCCATACTTTATCCTTTTTTATTAAATTTTTATATTCTTTACTTCTTATTTTGTATAAGCACGGATTTTCCCTCACAAATTCCACCAACTTTTCTTCAAATGATATGGTAGCTACAACTTGATGCTTGATGCCGCCTAGAATATCAAATATCAACTGATGCCGGCACCGGCGAAAGAATCATGCCGATGCCAATGTTCCCATTGTGTCAAGTATCATTACTATACTCACGGTTTGATTTTGACAGGTATTGGTTCAATGGTAATGCCGATGTCCGATGCCATCATTGTGTTTCGGCCTTTACTGTTTCTCTTGTTCGTACCTTTCTCCCTCGAAGGAGCTCCCTGGAGGCGGATACGACGAAGCTGAAAAGCTAAAAGAAATTATCGAACTGTCATCCGAAAGATCTCGGACCTGCCCGTGCTCCTTTTTCTTGGAATTATTTAATCGCTCCTTTTAGTTTTCTGATCAATCTTTTTTCTCCTTTTCTTAAAAGTTACTTCTGCTAAATCGGACTTATTTGCCGCAATGCGATTATTTTGCTCGGGAAAAGCACTTATCATAAAATGTAAAAATAAACTGGTCTGATTTAACTACTATTAACAAAAATTATGTGGATAGCAAACATTACATACAAAGATATTTTAAGCAATTAACATTAGATGTGTCTCACTGGAGATTTTTCGGTTTTCCGTTTTACCCATTGGACTTTTTCCTTCAGGCTAAACAAATATAACATAAGAATCATCTTTCTGACAGTCTCGTTTGTTGCTGCAGGTTGATCTTGTAAGACATTTTCATTATTTGATACCTTTATTGACCTACTCGTATTGTACGCCAGATTTGATTGATTTTTTTTTCATTCATTTGAACCGTTTATATTGTTGATATTTCCATAATTTGCCAGCGTTATTTTTCTCTTGCAGTGCTTGCGGCGATAAGGACAAAGACAGTTTATGCGTTCGGCATAAATAGAGAATTATTTCTTTTAGATCTTGCAATGGATATGTTGTTATTTCTTCTTCCTATGTGGAGAAGACCCCATCACAGGTGGAACACTTGAAGGGTCGATCCTTTGTATGATTTCGAAAGTGAATTGCACGCACTATCTACTCTCTGGATTATTTCTGTCGCTTGGAGTATAGCACACACAAAAAACATCTCCCCTTAGAGAATATTTGGTTGTATTTTGCTGTCTAAAACAAATTCTTGGGTGGACCTGTCGAATGATTGTTTATCACTATCCCTGATGTGGATTATCTCACGATTCACTTCCGAGTAATCACTTCACGAATCTACCTTCGAAATGTCGACTTTTAAGTGATAGTACTCTTTCCGGCTTCTCGGATGCTTCTTCTTCCTTTTCTGTTCCTGGCATTCCGTACCTTTTCTTCGCCACTCATGTGACATGGGTCTGCGTATACGTGCACTTTGGCTCAGTGTAGCATACTGCTACATGCAGTACGCTACGATCATAACAATTGGATCAATTTTAAATCTTAAAATAAGTACCATTTTACGTTCTAAACAGAAAAATAAATTGAAGGAAGATTATTAGAATTGTATTCCACATTTTAATTTGCCACTAACCCCACTTTTTACACTTCGTTATGATGCATTGCAAATTTGACTTGTATTTGAGAAAACTACGATTACCACTAACTAATTTCACTATAGAAATAATAAAAAGATCTTAAATTATCAATTAGGAGTGCAAATCACAAGTATTTCAGTCTTATTTTGCATTTTTTATCGATAACCTCTTCGTGGCACTTTGTCTTGATCCGAACTGATTTCCTTTAAATAAGGTTTAAACTAACAAATTCAATGTATTTTTATGGTAAGAGACTCATATGATATTTATTGCAACATTATCAATGGATCCAGTGGAATAAATTTACATTAATATTATCACTTTATTTTTCCAGTTTTAAAAATCGATTCGTGTGACGTCACACGCACTTGAAAGTCCTGGACAATCATACCTTTGGTTTTGGTTAATTATTCTTTATTCCAAAGAAGACTTTGTCGATGTACAGAAGCAAGTTTTGGTAGCCAGAAAGCGATTTTCTGATTTTCGTGAAAAACATTTGATTTTATACCACCGACTGGTTTGAGCAAAATTTCAATTTATTTGAAAATTTTATTTGACCGAGTTTTTCGTAAAAAAACCTTGGTGTTTCCACCGAAAGAGCTGGCTTATTGGAGTAAATAATTTCATCAATTCAATTATTGTGTAGTATAATTACATTAATATGTTAAATATATAGAAATGAGTTCAATTAAACCGAAATTTTTAAGCGGTTCTCAAAAACGTAAAAAAGAACGTGAGAGATACAAAGCTGTTAAAAAGTTAACAAAAATTGATCTATTTTTTAAAAGTGTAAGTGATGAGCCAATACCAGGTTCGATGAGGGGAACCGCTTTTAAGGAAATCGTACCGGTTGAATGCAGTAGTGATGATGTGGCACAAAAATTGGAAAATATTTCTGCCCACGAAATTGCAACCCAGGAAAGCACAGCTAGTGTTTTTCAAACTAGTGAAGTACGCATAATTGACACTGACCGTGGCCATTACACTCGTGATTTAGATGATGATTTAAAAGTAGAAATTGTAAAGTTAGATCCTCCTCAACCAAAGGGCCCTTTGCCTACGGATCCTTTAACAAAAAGATCTTTCAGCTCGGAGTACTATCATATAAAAACCAGAAATATCAAAAATGTTAAACAGGGTCTATTGTCATGTTTGTTGGCTTTTCGCAGATCGGAGCAACAGAAGTTTTACCAATGCCTGGTGTAATGGGTCAATTTATGACTGGAAAGGATTAACAAAAAAGATAATAACACATGAAACATCAGCCATTCATCTCACATCATGTGTAACTTACGAGAATTGGAAGAAAAATAATTCAAATCTGAAAGGTTTTTTTAATGAAGAAAACAAAAAATAAAAGCTATACTTTCACGGATTTTAAATACTAGCGAGTTGTAATATACCTTTTCGTGGTCATGATGAAACATCTTCTTCCCATAACCGAGGGAAGTTTTTAGCTAGTTGCGGTTTACGATTCTCTACTTAAAGCTCATTTTGACAATGACAAAAGTAAAACGAAATTCTTGAGTCCTAAAATACAAAATGAATTCATATCTCTTGTTTCGAATTCGGTCAGAAGATCTATTATTCAAAACTTTAAGTAATTATCATTTTTTTCTATTTTGGTGAATACAACTCAGGATATAAGCAAAGTCGATCAGTTAAGTTAGTGATTCGATATGTTAGCACAGACGCGGAAAATCAATAACTATTAAAGAATCTTTTATTGGGTTCTACGAATTAGGAGATCAAAGTGGAACAGCTTTTGAAAGCGAACTTATGAAGATAGTCGAAAGTAATCAGCTGAATCTGAAATTTTACCATGGTTGGCAGAAATTGAATAGTGCTTTGGATAATTTTACAACCAAACGAATGTTAAAAAAAAGCTTTCTCCGGCCAGGTGATCTTCATATTTTGACAGTTTGTTTACTTTGGAAAACGGATTTGTACAAGTGATGATTTGTCTTGAATATATTGTCCTAGTTTCAAATAAATCTATAGAACAGACAGATGCCATTGCAATAAAAAAACAAAATGAATTCATTTGAATTTATAATTACCCTTGTGTTTCAGAGCAAAATACTACGCCTACGCGCAATCAATATTGTTTCTAAATATTTACAAGACCCAGTCATAAATATATTGACAGCCACCTCAATATTGCAGCAAACTCAAAAAACATGATGGAGCTCAGACAGACTTTTCCCGGCAATTTTGAAAGAAGCTAAAGAAATCACCACATTTTGCAAAGTAAATCCGGCTTTCAAAAAAACACGCTAGCTTCATGTGAAGAAGTTTTTTGATGAGTTTGCTATAGATTAAGGTATACAGAATTCGGTAGAAAAATTCCAAATATTTGTTTTTAACCGTTATCTGGACTTATATCTGTCACTTACCATTTATAGGCAAAATTTCTTATGAACTAGCCAAAATTATAAAACTAAACAAGGAAGTGAATATAGCCTTTTATAATAAGAATATTGTGAAAAACAAATTAATGAATGCGAAAGAAAGAATCAATACTTTAGAAAAATCAGGCGTATATGAGATAAAATGTAATAATTGTGATTCCATTTATATTGGACAAACTGGGAGGAATTTCAATACTAGGTTTCAAGAACATATTCCTACATTTAAGAATCAAAAAACACATTCAACTATGGCAAGACATTTAACAGAAAATAGACACAATTGTACTATAGATAATTTAAACATTCTACACATTGAAAATAAAGGTAAAAGATTAGATCTCTTAGAAAATTTTGAAATTGTGCAAAAATATTCTTAATGAGCAAATAGATTTTTCAGTACCTCCAGTTTTAAAATCATTGTATTAGGTTTGTCCAGCTTAGATCATATGACGTTGGCATTTAGTAGCAACAGAGATCTCTCTGAATATGGTCGAATAGACCGAAACTCGTACGTGTTAGAGTTTTTATATTTATTTTAATAAATTTTTTTTTTGTGAAACTAAAGTATTGTTTTGCTACTCCATTTAAACTTTGTCTCTAATTAAAATGTTTCACAAACCGATAACGGTGCACAGCATTAATATAAATATGTTTATAATATGAAATAAATGCATCTATTTTTGACATTGAAATCATTATAGTAAGTATTTTGAACTTTCATTTCCAATATCTAATTATCAAAATATTAATTTGAGATTTTCATTTATAATGAACGTCTGCCGGGCCAAAATAGCGGATGCGTCAAGATGGCGGATTACCATTTTCTACACAATCCGCTTGATACGGGTATCAAATGAAATACCTTGATGAGTAGAGTACGATGAGTTATGTGACGTCGTTCTAATATAGGAATCAAATGACGGGGCCTAATGCCCTAGAAACACAGCGCTATTAATGAAGAAATAACTGACGACTCGTTAATCTATAATGATTCATTATAAACTGCAGACACACAGCCATTTCTTTAATGAAGTTGTACTGTCAAACTGGTTTTGATATCCTTTATGACAATAAAGAAGTGATATGGATCGAATTAACGCGATAAACTTTGTTTTTATTTATTTTGTTTTTCATTTTAACAATTTACACGTGAGAAAAACATTAAATAATATATATAAAAAGAATATTAATAATATAGTTTGTGATTTGCATTTCTTTGAATTTCTTCTTCTTATTTTTCAAATCGGCAGTTGCACAGCCGAGCTCCAGATTTATATTATATGCCAAATCTAGCACATTTTTCCTAAGAAAACACTTCATTAGTGTACTTCACTACCATCTCATTTTCGAGCCATAATGACATACAGTATGCCACACACGGCATTTTAATAAATAGTTAGTACTAATGATTCATTAGACTGTGCTGTGTGTCTAGGGTACTACGAGTAGAATAGAAATGCAGACTTGGTAGAGATGGCGTTCACAAGTTTAATCCAATAGCAAAGCAGTTCTCTGCCACGTTTAGCTATGGCACTGCAAGTCAATTATCCAGAAGGAAAAATTTCTTTTTGACTAGAGTGTCAGACAAAGAATCTTGGCAAGTCACAAAGGCAGGAAAGGTTTCTGGTCTCTGGTCAAAACCACCAGGAACAACTTCAGTAGTTCTTCCATACCTTCACTACTTAATAATGGTGGAGCTGTTGTGGACTCCTTGGATAAAGCTAATATTTTGCCTGCTAGATTCGCTTCAAATTCTCGTCTTCTACTTACTTCACAGACACCTGTTTTGCATCTCCCGTGTGGATGTGTACAAGAGCCAATACACGTCCGTACTAGAGATGTGCACAAGGTTCCTAAGGGGATTGACGTCTCCAAAGCCGAAGGAGCTGATGGTTTTTCGCCCATATTAATTAAAAGCTGCGCCTTATCCTCGGGTAAGCCTCTGCGCAAGTTATTCTACTTGTCTTATTCGACAGGAACAATTCCAACTGCTTGGAAACTAACTCACGTTCAGCCTATTCCCAAGAAAGGTGAGAGTAGCGAACCCTCAAATTATCGACCAATTGCAATCCGATTCTTTCTTGAATCTATCATTAACACCAAATTAATGAAGTATCTGGAAACTAATCAGCTCATCCACGAGCGCCAATACAGCTTCCGAGCTGGACGCTCATCTGGCGACTTGCTGACTTTTCTCATGGAACGTTAGAACCGTACCGTTGGTGAGTCCAAAATTGTTGTACTAGTTATTTCAGAGGCCTTTGATAGAGTCTGGCATCCAGCCCTTTTAACCAAACTTAAAGCATTTGGGCTCTCCTCTTCTCTTCTATTATGGATTGAAAGTTTCTTATCCAGTCACCTATCACGAATTGTACTAGATGGCGTTTCATCTAAACCTCACCCTATAATATCGGTGTACCCCAGGGCTCCGTTATCTCTATCTCTGTTCTTAATTTTCATTAAAGATCTGCTTTCCCTTACTTTCAATCCCATCCATAGTTTTGCCGATGACAGTACCCTTGATTTCGCTTAATCCTTGGACACTCTTGCGGACTCCAGGGGGAATGCCGGATGTGTTAAAGGACATTGCATGATTAGATCATTGAATAACGATCTTACCCATATCCTCGCTTGGGGCAAAGCGAATCGCGTGAAATTCAATGCGTCTAAGTTCCAAAGCTGTCTCATCTCATTGAAACAAGATCATAATTTATCCACTTCCGTTTCTTTTGATGTAGCATTTATTTACGATACACCATCTTTGTGCATTCTTTACATTAATATTTGCAGCAAGCTAAGTTGCGCAGATCACATCTTCTCTATTGTCAAAGAAACATTGAAATGTCTTGTAGAATGATTCCTGCATGCAATACTCGTGCTGCAAATCGCGCACATCGTTTTACCCTTAAAATTATCTTCGGTCGTACAGTAAAATTCCGTGATACTTTTTTATCAGGAACTGTGCGAAAGTGGAACAGTCTGCCATCTTCTGTCCTTCCTCTGGCATACAATCTACGAAAGTTTAAGAGTGACTTACATCAGCACCTCCGCCGCTATCCTCACATTCCTAATTCCAATCCCTATCTCATTCCTACCATACTGTGCTTTACATCATAGAGTATCTCCTGAACTTGCCTTAATAATAAAGAAAAACTAATCGAACAAGGCCAAGCATGTGTCGCTCTTAGCAGACTAAGAGTAAAAGGACCAAGTAGCTGCTTAATGACAGCAGATCAAATACCAGGAATCTAGTAGGGGTCATTACGGGTCACTGGGCCATAGGTGATCATGCTAGAAGACTGGGCATAGCAGCGAACGATTTCTGCAGGAGCTGTAAGGACCCGGAGGAAATCGAATTCGTCCAACACGTGATTTGCGAATGGCGCTGCTTTGATGAATAAAAGAAGTAGGCTTGTGTAGCTAGTTCTTTTGAAGTCTGGGGGAGCTGCAAAACAAAGAATTCAAATATATCCTGAGTGTTCTGAGAGAAGCAGGATATCCTGAGTTTCCTAAGGGAAACAGAATGAATCTGCGGTGGATTGAAAAGGTTATCCAAATGGACCCACTATAGGTCTAAATGATGCAGGCTAGTTGTCGTGCGGCACTCCTCTTACCTAACCCAACCTAGCAGAGTAAGAACACTCGATGAACTTCACATTGAAGAACGCGACTGCACAAAGTCACTACAAGGAAACCATGTAATAATAACGCTGTGGCAGAAATGAATCGTATGCGACAATATCGATTGAGCTACATAAGTGTACGGAGCTAAAACTAAAATATGAAAAATTAAATTATATAAAAAAACTATTTTTCAAGGTAAAGCTTTTATTTAAAATAATGGACTAAAAAGCAAAAAAATTATTTTTTTCTGATCAAAAAATAACCAATAGCCAATACTTTTTGGGACGAAAAAAATTGTAAACAGAAAAGGACCAGCCGGAGAATTTAGAATAAAAAACAAAAATTAAACACGAGATAAAGTGAAATTGTAAAGAAGGAGGGGGGGGGGGGGGTTTACGGGTTGAAAGTGGTTTTTTGCTATTTTTGTCGAAACTTGACCTCCTAGCGAAAAATGTCCTTGACAAAAGTTTTTAGATAATAAAAAAATAAAAAACTTTGATATAAAGCATTTTTCAACATAACCTTAAAATTTACGAGAAACTGCCGGACATCCGATATTTCGGGTTTTTGATATTTTTCTCTCGTAAAAACAATTCAATTTACATGAAATTCTGTGAACGCCCAATTTATTCCACTTTTGGAATTGTATATACTTCCAATATAAAAAAGCTCCAGGTCCCTACGTCAAAGCGTTTTCTATTAGTGTCCAAATATATAGTGAAAAATCATATTTTTGTATGGCAATACTAAAAAAGAGTTGCCCAATTTAGTCCACTTTCGAACTTAAATCTACCAGCATTAGTATTATCGGTACAAACGGAATCACAAACGTAGTATGCCCTATGAGATATCATCTAGAATATAATAGGGAAATTGTATAAGTATATCACAATACTCCACGTCAAATTTTTTTTTTATGTAATTGAATTAAGTTAGTTGATATTGACCTAAAATAATGTCATTCTTGTACAGGATTCTAGAACTATACATTAGTTTGTGTAGTGTACACCTGCATTAATTTATATTTTATGTTTTATATTTACAGTTTCAACTTTTGGGTACATTCAGTCCTCATCAAACTTTTACCTTGTTGCATATTAACTATAATCAGTTTCATTCTTGTTCGAGTTCTATTGGAGGCTTCACAACGTCGTATAAAATTGAAAGAATACAACAATCCAAATAGCAATCATTTAAATGGACACAGGTAAGTTATCAATTTATTTACATAGGTATTCGTTTTTTCTGACTTTATTCTAATTTAATTTAGATCATCGAAATGTGATCGTCGACCAGATAGGACCACAATGCTTCTTGTTGCTGTATTAGTCCTTTTTCTTATAACTGAATTTCCCCAAGGAATATTGGGTCTACTAAGTGGAATTATGGAAAAATGTTTTTTTATACGATGCTACAGCCTTTTTGGTGAAGTAATGGATGCTTTAGCCTTAATTAATGCAGCCATTGGTTTTGTATTATATGGCCTAATGTCGAAACAATTTCGCACTAGTTTTAAATCATTGTTTTTCAAGACACGATTATCTAGAATCGAAATGACTCGTATTACAGGGGTAACAACCACTTGTGTTTGACTTAAAATTAACGATTTTCGTTTAAATGTTTGACTTTGAATTTTTACCTATAAATTTGCGAAAATATTTTTAATGTTATTTTACTAAGTGCCGTATTATGTTAGAATGCTTTTTATATTTAATGTATAAGAAGATAGTTTACACTGAAACAATTTTAAATATATTTATCAGATTATATATGTGTTTGTCTTCTTTTTTTATGTATAAATGTAAAATAATTAAAATTATGGCATATTTACCTCTGTTCATTTAGTATTACAAATGCTTAGATAAAATCATGAAACTATATACGTACGTAGTTTACAATTGTGCTAGAAAAATCATGAGTAAAATTACTTTACGTTAAGATAAATTTTAATTAATTATTTATTTCATAATATAGTAAATGTTACCACTAAGCATATATGGAATGTATCTGGGAAGAAGTTTTAAAATTTTGTTTACAGAGTTTTATTTTATATTAGTTTTCTATAGAGTGACAAGTTTTCTGTTAGTTTAAAATGGAACTTAAAATCAAACGACGTGATACATTATCGCAAGAGTCACCGTGGATTTGTGTTATGTTTCTCAGCTGTCAAATGCTGCTGATCGCTTATGCTATGACTAAGTGTTTTATACTTGGAAATCAGTCCAGATGATCTACAACCTCTAATGAGGTTTGTGTCCGCTATGAAGTATTGTTAAGGTTAGTGAAATTTTAATTTGAAGAGTAAGACGCAGTTAGTTTGCATTTTCTAATAATAAAATCTAAACTGAGATACACATTGTTTATATATAAAATATAGAGCTTGACGCTATGCTGTGGTTATCGGTTATATTTTCCAATAATGAGTTAATTCTGAAATCCCTAATTTCAAATAATACAGAATATCCGTAGTCAATATACTTCGTTTCATTATAAGTTGAGTATCTTTGAAGTTTTTTATGTAGTAGATAGTCGGAACTAGTGCGCGACCAACATTTAAAAATTATATTAGTAACAATTACTGTAATATTCAATGTGACAAAAATGTGTACTACAAAACGAAATGGAGCTTTGATCGACGTAGTATACAGTCAGACATAGACCAACACTTTATACAGATGAATTTCTTATACGATCATCCAACTTTAAAAAAAAAATAAGCCAAATATCATCAAGCTTTTCGATATTGGGCTCTCTCGGAATAGACCATCTGATAAACGGACATTGTTTTTCCACAACTTACTTATCTCTTACAACCAGTGATGTCAGATGGCATTATTCATGATAATTTAATACTCACTTTCCCTAGGAATAGCTGTTATTAAGTCTATAATAGAAGAGAAAGAAAGAGACCAGGTGCTTTAAGCTAAAAAGGGTAGATTCATCAAAATTGTGGAGACTATGGTACCAACGTTCGGTAAGAAAAGTCAACAACTCTCCAGATGAGAGTCCAAAAGGAAGCCATATTGGTTATCGTTGATGCATCATTAATATGGAGTTAATGATAGATTCAAAGGCTTTCGGAAGAATTGAAGTAATTCCAATTGATCGATAATTTGAGAGATCGCTATCCACTCCTTTTTTGGAAACAGACTGAACGTGGGCCAGTTCCCAAGCAGCCGAAAAGTTACCTGTTGAATAAGAAAAGTAGAAAGATTTTCACAGCACAACATGGCGAAAACCCATGTGGACCTGCGGGTTTGGAGACGTTGATCCCTTATCCACACGGAAGATGGCGTAAAATGGCTGGAAAACGAGAATTAAAAGTGAATCTGATAAAATCCCTCTCACCAAAACCTTCCTGTCCTCTTAATGAAGCGCATTAGGTTTACGTGAGGTAAGCTTTCCAACTCATCAACAGATAGGAGGGCAGACCCAAGCGTATCTTTTAGGCAGGACAGAGACTCAGGGCTCAGCAACTTCCATTTTTGTTAGCTAAGCATGAAGCGAATTGGGGCCGGTGATGATGCCAAGCCCAGTTCTGAATTGTTTTCTTCCGAACCCCAAGAGAGAGAGTCAGAGAAATTCCTATTAGGCCCATCAATAAATAGTTGTGTACACCTACAAAAACTCAGGTTCGCCCATAGCTGCTTATGTATCATACGAACATTCGCAGCAACAACGCCATGGGTTCCGGTCCAAGGAAGGGAGAACAAGAGTCACACTTAGCTAGGAGGTCAGCCTTTTTACTTTACATAATCCCCATATCCCCATGTGCACAAGAGCCCACTGAAGGAACACCTTGTTGTGGATTCACAGCTTATCGACAGACATACCCCAGTAATTTAGATGTTTTCCGAGGGCCGCTCATAGCTATCAAAACTGCCTGACTATTTGAGAGCATAGCATTGTTCTTACCTTTGATTTCCATATCAAATGCTATCTTCGCTCTCATTGCGATAGCGAGGACTTCAGCCTGAAAGACAGTGGTGTGCTTTTTAAGTGAATACTTCACCCCAATGTCAGGTTCAAGAAAGTAAACACCAGCATCGGCTCCCTCAGTAGTGAGGGAACAGTCTATGAAAATTGTTAGAGAGGACCGAGGAAAGGAAAATAAAACACTTTCCTCAGTCCAAGATTCCCTTTCAGGAAAACGCAGAGGGAAGCGACGCCAAAAACGAAACTCTGGTACTATCTACACACAGCTCTTTTAGCATCTGCCTGAATGACAGGATCCGGGTGCGGCAAATTTAGTAAGACCTCAAAGGCAGCATGGATCGCATGGCAGCCTGTAATTCTCAGGCAAGCAAGCCTTTGTAGGCTCGCCAACTTCTGGATTGCAGCCCCCACTAGTGTCCTCAGCCACCATACACAAGAGGAATATGTGAGCATGGATCTTACAATCGGGGTGAACATTGTACATCCAGTGCACAACACTTGGTTTCATGCAACATGTGCAACCAAAGTTTCTCCTGTATTGAACAAAGACACTCATAGCAGCATTAACGTTCTCCTCTGCATGTAATGCCCTCGTGAGTTTCGAGTCAAAGTAGACACCGTGGTGCTTGACATGGGGACACAGTTGCAAAGTGCGTCCAAAGTGCTTTGAAGGATAAAATTCCCAAGCTTGCGTCTCCTCATATTAGTCTTCAATGAATACTGAAATTCATTTATTGAGATAACTGAGTCACGTGTTGTTCATTTGACCATAACATCTATCTACTACAGAAAACGAAACACTCATGAAACTTAAATTTCCAATTCAAACATATGATGAAGCGCCGTGCACAAAATTCCATCCAGGTTCACAACTCCTCACCCCGCACTCTGCCTGCGGGGTTTTCACCCCTTGTGTAGACGGGAACAATGGCTGTGAAAAAAGACTGACGGTGTAACTATCTCAAATAGCTCTGCTAAACAATCACTGATTATTCACAAATTTATTTTTATACACTAGATCAAGGGTAGGTAAGTTTGTTATTCCGTTTGTAATAATAATAATGTTAGTAGAGAAAAATGAGTTGAACACATAATATTAATTTGATTCTTACATGTCTGTCTGTCCGCCCGTCCGTCTTTCCATCGGTCTGTCTATCTGTCCGTCCTCACGATAACTCGAGAACTCGTTCGCCTAGAGTGCTGAAATTGTGCACATGGGCTTTTAAAAATAAAAGTAAATTTAAGTTCGAAAACGGGACCGATCGGGTAACTCCTTCGTAGGCTTGCCATACAAAAATTTCATTTATCACTACATTTTTGGGCATTTGATCGACGTAGAGAGCTGAAATTTAGTACATGGTGCTTTCATAGCAACAGTAAAAAAATTTAAAAAATCGACTAAATCGGGTAACCCATTGTGTGCCATACAAAACTTTCGTTTTCCACTATATATTTGCAAACTGCCTGAAAACGCATTGATGTGGAAAGCTCAAATTGTGTACATGGCGTTTTCATTAAAAATTGCAAATACCAATTCAAAAATGGACCAAGTCTGGAACCATTCTTCGGTGTTGCCATACAAAACTTAAATTTTTCACTTGGACACTGCCTAAGACGTAGAGAGCTGAAAATTACTACATAGCATTTTCATAAAAATAATAAAAGAAAATTAAAAAATTAACTGAATTGGGTCACACCCCTTCTTGATGTTGCCATACAAAACTTTAAGTTTTCACTTTATTTAACTTTTATCTAAGGTATAATATTATTGGTCTTAGACCAATTATAAGTTTTTCTCTTGTTATATATATTTTATGTTTTGTCTTCATTTGAATTGAACAGTTTCTAACATATTTTCGAAACTTCCAGGTCTATATCAGATATATCAGGAATAAAACAGTAGCAAGGATACCCAATGACTATTGTTTGCTAGCTTTTATATTATACTAGTCATATTTATTATCTAAATTTGTGTATAATAAGTAATGAAATGGTTTGGAGCTTACAAATTACCCAGATACAAAATTTTATCTTATCTTACTCGATTTTTAATTATAATTTCGAACAGATGGTTTTCTTGATTTTGTTTTCACTTTCCACTTCAATAAAGTAAAACAAAAATTCTTCGGGGCATTCTTAAGTTTTTCCAACATTCAATAGAATGTGGTATTGTATTCCTCAAGAGATCAATTGACTTCCAATTTTGTTTGTGTTTAATTTTGTCTTACCCCAAGGCGACTCTTCACACGGTAAAGTAATATGGAATCAATGAACGAACCCTCTTTAGTGAACTTACTTTGAAGTTGTTAAGGAACTATTTAATTTCGTAAATATTAATTGGTTTTTACCTGAAAAATTAAATTATATACTGAAAAAATTTCCAGATACATATTATGTGGCTGTGGATACTTAAGATAAAAGAGATTTTCAATTTTCAAGCAAACTAATTAAGTAGTTCATGGTTTTATCTATATATGTATATCTCTCTTTCAAATGTTAATATTTATCATAATATACAAGAAAACGTGTCTATAATGTTAATGAGAAAAGTACTTTTAATTAAACCTAAAAACTGATAAAATTTACAAATTTATTTAATACATATTTTAGCGAGCCCATAAAGTATGTATTAAATTAGATTATCGGAAGATAATTGCGCACATGTGTTATAACCATTATTGAAGCTAAATACTTATTCAAATAAGGCTTGAGATTGTCTTTACAAGTAATGAAATATATTTTTCATATAAATTGATGTGTTTTTTTACTGATACCTACATATATGCATACGTTGTAATTCTAACCCAAAAAAAAAATTCCAATTTTGACTAAGAAATGATGCGTCGTTTTATAATAGGTAATTAATGATTACCCGATTATATATGGTTATAATGTATAAGAGCATTATAATAATTGGAGGATTATAGTTCTATAAGATTACTCATGGGTATCGGAAGAAGTTTGCAACTAAAGGTTTCATCTGTTGGTGATGGAAATGTTTCAATTACCAATCTATATAATTTAGAATTAATCTTTAGATCATTAGAGAATTTTTTAAGTATTTTTATCGCCACGTTATATATGTACCTAATTGAAAAATAACCTTTATTGATAAAACCTGATAACATTCAATAACGAAGATAAATTAGTTATAAACTTTTATAACATGTTTAAATTTTTGGGTGGAGCTTTACCGTAATCGTTATAAAAACCAAAACCATTTAGTAAATTGATGCTGCTTTAGGTAGAGACTTTAGAATTAATTTTCAAGGCATAAAGCTATTTTTTTTATTTTCCCCCGACAGGAATCGAACCTACACTTGTTAGAATCGGTCAATGATGGAGAACAGAAGAATTTTTAAGATTTTTTTTTTATTTTTAACGATTCTAAATCAAATCATAAATACAAGAAGAAAAAACAACCACCTCGTCCGGGGTTTCAAACCGGGCGACTGCTCTTACCACTGAGCTAACGAGATAGATGATTTTCCGTCTTGCAGTTATTAATTTGTAACTAGCTTAACATTTCAGAAGTTTTATAATGGCAATTCAGTAATAGACCCAGATTGAGTAAATCTTTAAAAAATAGTAGAGGTTTTTTTTTAATATTTAACAAAATCAAATGTTCACACTAAAAGCCTTTTTCCATTTTAAATATTATTTGGGCTAGTGAAAGATACAGTTGACGGTAGAAATGATTAAATCTTAATTAAAAAATGTAAATTTGTACAGAAAATTGTTCTGAATTTTATGATGTTTTAGAAAACCATTCAGATGTACTTGAAAACATAATTAAACTGTAAAATACCAATGAACTAATACCTATTATATGTATGTTTTAATTATATAAATATCACGGAAGAATGAAGTCTTTTAAAATGTTGTTTTTTGTTTATTTAAAAAAGAAAAATATTGCTCTTAATTTTTTGTTGTTTTTCGGAATTCAGGCTGAGAAAATATGGTCACCGTAATTATGAGGAAGCCGAGTTCATAAAGTGTTAGAAAGCCCAAAAATTTAGAAAATGTAACTTGTCCAATATATAGATACAAGAATATAAATAAAATTGAACGAAAAAATGATGGCAGCAATACCACTAACCCTAATAGTTCAGAAAATCGAGTCAAATTCAGGATATGAGAAGGTTAATTCCGATGCAGTAGAGGTTGTAAAGAAATTCGACATTAAATATACTCCACTAAATCTATCCAGAAGAATAATACTAATTATAATCAATAATTTAGGTTAGTATACTCTTAATTCAAGTATATATCTCAAAATTTGGGAAATATTCACATAAAAACAATTAAGTAAAGCAATATCAAAATTTACTAATTTTGGTAGAACTTTAGCCTGATATAGATTCTACGAAAAGGGCCATATTAACGAATGGATGCGATGAGCACTTACCGGGGCCGGTGTTTAGAAGTAATTAACAAACCATCTAACAGCTCTATCGAGTGGTCGATGAACATATCGCTGTTTCAATAATATTTAATTTTAGGGCCAGCTGCGCGCATACCGGTGTATGAACTGTAGCCAAAGATAACCTAACAATAAGATATAATGTTTGCTATCCGAGGAGTCAGTTCAAAACCCTCAAGAATGCTTTACAAACCATGAAACAGACTCCCTCACTACCACATAAGAGTCCCAACGGAGTCTTAATATTCCAAAATATTTGAAGTGTATGTAAAACGGACAAAAGTTTGATTTGAATAACTCCTCTCCCCTAAACTACTACTTATACAGAAAAATGGTGTTCTGATAGTCTTAAGCTTGATTTCTTATCTTTCGAACCGTAATAAAATTTTCATACCTTTCCTAATAAAATTATTTAAAAAAATTTATCTTAACCAAGCTTATAATTACTGGAAGACTATTTTCCTCTAAGAAGTGTCACACTTTCTTTGACGAAAATAAGCTTAAGAGTATTTTTCAACAATTTTATGAGCTTGGTGACCATAATTTGCAGACAGTATATTTGACTGGAATAATATCTGTAACTGAAAAGAAAAGAACATATAACAAAACAGATGGTGAGAGCAGAAGAAATAAAACTGGAATATACCAGTTACCTAAAGAAAATAACCAAATTGTATGCAAAAATTTTTTCAAGCAAGATTTCCAAGTTTCCGATGGCCGTACTATTCGGCCATTAGAATATAAAAGCAAAGAAAGCTCCATTACAACATCAAAATTGGACAGACGAGGTAAACATGTTGCACACAATAAAACCAGTCCCGAGAGAATTGATTTCGATCTTATGTAGACTTTACCAACACTGGTTATTTCTACTGGTGTTGCTTACTATAAGAGACAGCTGTGGACTTATTGTTTAGGAATACATGATCTTATTACTGGTGAAGCGTTTATTTACACATGGCACGAAGGTATTGCTTCACGTGGTCCTCAAGAAATATAATCTTGCTTTATACATTATGTTAAAAATTCAAAAAGCTCAGGATGCATAGTGATCAAAACAGAAATATACGAATGATGCCATATAAAATTATATGGTGAATCACTTCTCCTTTCCAGTCACTCTCATAGACCACAAATTGTTGGTGCCTGGTCATTCTTTTCTACCCTGCGACCGAGATTTCGGGATAATTGAAAAAGAAAAGCGTTTTTACAAAGATATTTTCACACCTTCAGACTGGGAACGTGTATTATTATGAGCAATGGAAAAAAAACCATTTAATTTGGTAAAAATTTCAACAGAAGACATTAAAAGTATTACACCTCTAGAAAAATTAATTACTAATAGAAAAATAAAAAGTACAATGGCTGAAAATTCAATGGTTATGATGCTACGGTAAAATTCAAATATGCAAATAATGAAGAGGCTCAATTTGAAGAATTTTATATCGCAAAAAGAAACGTATTCAAAACAATGGCAATGAATTTAGGACCACTTTACCAAAATGGAAGAGAAATTGAACTCCAAAAAATAAGGATTTGCAAGAACTTAAACAATACATCCCTTCATTATTTCACACATTTTATAATGAGCTTAAAAATAATGCAAAAGCTATCGATAATGAGATCACAGAGGAGGAAGAAGTTGAATAAATTCTTTTTCATTATTCTTTGTACGTGATTTATATACTTATAGTCCAGAAACTTTAGGATTTCACTTCGCCAACCAAGCTGAAAATTGGTATACACTTACCTTTCAGCTTCCAAATAAGGTGTGAAAAGTCCCTGGAATTCGGTTGTCTGCATAACTTTTGACAGCCCAAAAACGGCTAAGAAAAATGATGTTTTTGGTTTTTTGGTCTTACGGCTTGGCTATAAGATATATACATAAAAAGGAACGGGAAAATCTCTACAAAAAAGGTTGAATAAAGCTTATTGATAACACAAATAGTTTTCCAGTAATCTGGCATTGAAACTCCAATATAAATTTCGTATTGATATTGAAACAAGGCTTTGACATTTATATAGACATTCGGGTATAAATAACAGTATATTGAAGTGTACCAAATTAACGTTCCTGATTTTGATTTTCTTATTCTAACATTATAAAAATGTAAAAGTCTACCGTAAAAATATTACGGTTTTGAGGTCAGGTCTTTTTCTTCATGAATATTTAGGAATACATAACCAAAAAAATAAAGATTGGCAGCTTATTCTCTTTCAGTTTCTTCCTCTTCTTTCTCGAACTGTTCTTGATTTTCCACTGGGATTGGTGGAAAATTCCAAGTTTACTCGAAATCAATAGCATCGGTTTCTGGGTCGTCGATATCGTTCCTTTTTTCTATCGAATCTTCCATTGTGGCAGCATTCAGGCAATATGTCCCACGACAATTGCCGCAAATTGCTGAACATTGGAGGCCGAACTTTCGACACCCGCACAGTGCGCGACAGCCTTTCGAACAATTACAAAATATCATGTTCAAAAAACGTTCTGGGGCAGAAGGTTGCGATGATTTTATTGGCTGCAATATGTAGCCGTTTTTGAGTACCCATCCCTAATCATGGGGGTTTCAGCTGATTTCCTAACCAATATTGCATCTGATAGTAAACACGATCCAGGTACTCATTAACTGCGTCAGCTGTTGGGGGTAATAAAATCAAATTATTTGATTTATTTCTGCCTATAACTTTCATAAAGCAAAGATAACGGTATGCGTTCAAGTCATCTTGTTTAACTAGAGCACCATACATAGCTAGAAAGATTCGAATTCCATCTTGCTTCCGATGGAGAAGCATCATTCTGGTTGAAAATTTGTGCTACAGCCCGTAGGTCTTGTTGTTTCGCGAAATGTTTTAGAGCTGCAATTTTCCCTCTATGGAAAAGAGCAGACATAGTGTCACATCCAGTGAAAGCGTGTAGAAGTAGAATATGATCTCTGATGTCTTCGTAACCATTGAAACTTCGAGAAGAGTAAAGTTTTCTCTCGACTTTTTCCTTGCCCGGTTTGAGGAAGAAGATCTCTTCATCAATCGGAGTGTGAGCAACCAAAATTACGAAGAGATTCACGGCTTCCCCAACAACAACCGTTCTATTTATGTGTGAACACTCCAAATCCGTTTCAATTATTAAAACGTCACCATCATCAACAATATTAATTAGCTTCCAACTTAACAGTCAACATCGAAATCAATCTGAGCTTGTTCAAAAGAAATTTTTCTTGGCTCACTGTGACATTCATCGTCTCGTCGAAGTAGGTCTCAGCAGATGAAGATTTTGCAATTGTTATATTCGTCGAAAACTATGACAGCATTTGAACCGTAATACCTTTCTACATAACGAATATACTTTGAACAAATCGAATCGAAAGATTCATTCTGATGCCATACAACCCGATGAGAGTACCTCCGTCGATGACGTATGTAACTTTTATAAAATCAAGTTCAGCTACCGATAGCACTTGGAGACGTCAAACAAAGCTGACTTTTACGCATACGAACGTACCCTTCAATAAATATTGGCACCAAGAACGGAACTAATTCATTTCGCATATAAATATAGAGCTCTCCATCCGACATTCCAAGGCAGTGATTCTCTGGAACATTAATAATGGAGAAACCTCGATTTCGATCATTACGTGCAATTAAATATCAATACAAATTTATATTAGGGTTTCAATGCCATATCACGTGAAAACTATTAGTGTAATCAATAAACTTTATTCCACCTTTTTTGTAGAGAATTTTCCACTCTTTTTTTATGCATATACCTTATAGCCGTAAAACCAACAGGAACAAAGATATTCGCAAAAAAACAAAAAAACGTAATTTTTTTACAGTGTTTGGGCTGTCAAAACTTTTGAGGACAACCGAATTTCGGGGACTTTTCACACCTTATTCGGATGCTGAAGGTAAGTGTATATCATTTTCAGCTTGGTTGGAATTTTTTCGAAGATGAGCCCATTATTTGCCTAAAGTTCCTGGACAATTATGATAATTTGCGTTAGACTAAAATCAATTTTTTTTTAGAATAATCTTCCTAAACCTCATTATTTGGTTTACTTGGTTTACATAAAATTTTCGTCAATGCAAAAACGACCTAAGCAACATTTTTGAATATAAAACTTCACTTTTTTTTCTTTATTCTGCCCCTTATATCCTTAATCAAAATTTATTTCTATATTTACATTTCTGTTAGTGATATTAAGTACAATTAATTGTATTAAGGATTACGGTAAGATGCTAAATTTTTTTTTTTTCATAATGCGAGAGTCCTTTATTATACCCTAGATGAAATCTAAAGAGTATACTAAGTTTGTCATTCCGTTTGTAACGCACAGAAATAATCATGGTAGAATAAAATGGATTGGACACCCATGCATAATATTAAAAGTTATTTTGATTTTTGCATGTCCGTCCGTCCGTCCGTCTGTTTGTCTGTCTATCTGTGCGCACGATAACTCGAGAATAGAGAGCTGAAAGTTTGTACACGGACTTAAAATAAAATAGAAATAAATTCGAAAATATGACAAATGGGGCAACTCCTTCGTGGGGTGCCATACAAAAATTCCGTCTTCCACTATATATTTGGACTCTGCCTGAGAACGCGTCGATATAGAGAGTTGAAATTTGATACATTGTGTTTTTACAGTAATAGCGAAAAGACAATGCAAAATGGACTAACTCGGGCAACCACTTCTCGGTGTTGCCGTATAAAAATTTAAGTTTTTTACGTATACAGTGAAAACGATCAGTCCAAGACACTTTATTGTACTAAAAACTCCTTCAGAATATGAGATCATATAAAATTGATTATAATCATTTTTTCTATTCGACAAACCGTTCTAGAAATATATGCTAAAACCCATTTCAAAAATCAAACTTGCACAGATGGGTGACCATACGAAATTTCATATGGGCATTCATTTAGCTAGGGTATCATAAGAATTGGTCTTACAGATTTATTTATTTTTTTAATAGGCAAATGACATCCGATCTTGCTGAAATTTTGTACAGATAATCTCTTAGTAAAAGTACATCCATAAAAGACAAAAAATTGAAGTAATCGATAAGTTGTAGATAAACATTTCGAAATAAATTTTTCAAACAGAATTTTGGTCCTTAATCAGAAGTGGAGGGAAAACATGTTCAAAAAATTAAAAAACTAGCAAAAGGAATTTTACAAATCGGATAATATTTAGCTCACCACCCTCGGAACACCCGACTTCGGGAAATGAGATACTTTTTCCCATTGTTATATGAATGACCTTTTGACATTGAATTTATCATCCGATTTTGATGAGATTATGTATGAATAATCTACACAGCTGTTAGAATATAAAAAAAATTTATTATAATAATAAATGAGTAACCTACCACGGGTTACCACTCTGTAACCTGCTGCCGCACAAATCTCGTAATAGTTTCAAAACATCATAAAAAAATCAAAATGAACTCTGCAAAAAGAACTTTGTAAATCGGTTGGAATTTGGCCGAGAGATAAAGTTGATAGCTTTACAGTATATGCAGCTAATTAATCTATGTTGAAAGTAATTTAGCAAACCTCGCAATTTTATTTTGGAAAATGCTCCTAAACTAATTCTGGTTTTCTCCATATGAAAGATAAGATAAGACTATAGATAATTGTAACGAAAAGGAAGTGCCCTAAATGTTGCGAATATACCCGCAAGATGGTAATTAACAAAGTATTCCGAAAAGTGTTAATTTCAACCCCAGGTTCACCTACATTATGCATTATTTCGGTTTCACTTGGTCATCTAGAGCTCTGCTACTTGCGTCACTTTCATTTCTTGTCAATCCCAACATATAATGTGAATTTGGACGAAATCGGTGATGACGAGTAGGGACCCTCTCCTTTGTTAAACCAATTCTAGCTTTTTTACTTGTTTGTCGTGTCCCAATGCAATCAAATAACGAAAACCCAACGCTTAATCATAACATCTTCAATAAATGATAAATCAATCAATTAACCACGCATACTTGCTTCAAATGAAAACACTACTCAAATTACTTTAAACGTACACCAATATTTAATACAGCAAAAGCATGACCTATCTTAACAATGCTTTAAGTAGCCCGAACCGAACGTACACTTGACACCACTATTACTGATAATAAAACGGCACTCGCCAGACCAGTCATTAGTCTTTTTATGTCCGATACTCGGAAGTAAGCTTTCTTTGCTCACAACGCGGATGTAAATAAACGACAACAACCTTGTCGTTTGTACTACCGGTTGCAGCACCTGAGTCGCTTAGTTGTAAACAATCGCTTTACATAATAATTACCATGCGAGGTGAATTATTATTGTAATCGTCGATTGCTTCACTAAGCGCTCATCGCAGCCAGCTGTTGGGCTCATCAGAAAAACCGACAGTTGCAGAACAATACCATGCGAGGTTATTGTTTAGCAATTGCTGATTATTTCGCTGTGATGCCTTTGGCTGCTGGAAGAATCTTCGGTATATCGGGCCATAACATGTTTTTTATTACCTTGAAAATTCTTCTTGGCATAGAATGGTATAGCTTTCTTATATAATCAATAGAGGTCGTAAGGCACTAACCGGCATGATAAAACAAGTTTATTCTTCCTAACATCATGAAAGTAAAATGAAAACTCATCCGGATTATCGAGATTGAACGTTTTCTCATCTGTAAACATGACTTCCTGCCATTGCGATGTCCAATGAATCTATATACTGTTGGGCAAACTCTAAATGTACCAAATCATATTCTAAAATTGGAAACCTATTTTCTTTTTTTGGTAAACTTATACGATAATTGATGTCGCTCTGATCTTGTAAATAACTGTAAACATCTATCTGATGTATATCACAGAGATTAAAGCTTTTGAAAAATGAACTGCGAAGCACGATAGGACAACGCGGTCTGAATTAGTTGACACTCATGTATATATCGAGCATGAAATTATAAGAAACATAGATTTATCATTTCATTTATTTATTTCTGCACACAAGATATTATATCTTATAAAAAGTCAAAAATATAAACAATAAGAATACAAAAAAAAACAAAGAATAATAAGAAAGTTTACACAACAAGAAGGCAAAACTATAAAAATACAATACAATATAAAAAGTTACAATATAAAAAAAAAAACACTAAAATGCCCATTTCATTGCAGAATCGAAGATGCCGTGGCGAACATAATTGCTTGGTATTTACCTAGTAAAGCGGAAACCGAATGACAATACGAAATTGATTAAGCACCAGAGAAAAATGATTTTAAAAGTGATTTGAGCTTATCGACGAAACTGTCATAAAATATCAGCTGATAACCAGAGCTGACGAAGGCCTCCATATATTTTCTTTAAGATTAATCTGATGTGGTCACAACAGCTCAAAGTAGAGTTGATTACTACTCCCAGATTCTTGACGCGGTACACTCTAGAGAAGATAGAACCATTTAGCCTCACCCCTGGAAAGTCATTGATGTTGGAGTTGGTATTGTTTTGAAGGACCATGTATTGAGAGTTGGCAGGATTCAGCATGCATTGATTTCTTATTGACCAATGGTATATTCTATTAAGATCATCATTTATGCGTGCCAAGCAATCCTCCATCAGACCAATTGGTCTACTGAAATAAGGCTGCACATCGTCAGCATACAGGTGAATTATCACGTCTTCAATAATATTAGGAAGCTCATTTATAAAAGTACTGCACAATAGAGGTCCCAATATAGAACCTGGTGGAACTACACACCGGATGGGTAGAAGGCTAGATATAACATTATTCGCTTTCACTTGCTGACATCTTTCAATTCGGTGGCTGCCTACATGATTATTATCAAGAGCTACACGGAGATTGTTAGTAATCTTTAGCAGGGCAGTTTCACAGCTATGCTGAGAGCGAAACCCAGACAGCAATTCCTTGAGTAGCTTGTTTGCTTGCAAATGTTCGAGCATTTGCGCATGTATTAGCCTTTCCAGAACTTTGGAAAGGAAACAAAGTATACTAATGGGGCGAAAATCACTCAACTCTTTAGGATACGACTGCTTGGGAAGTCCGAGAACTGTGGCTACCTTCCAGGCAAGCGGAAATATAGAACAAGTCAGACATGAATTCAGAATATACATATACCAGATGACTAATAATCATAGGCAAAATTAGTTTGACGAAACGAATCAGATCTTATAGGGAAAATAGCTTTTCAATTCTATTATAGTGGAATTATGCAAAAATAAATGTAGAAAACGTGTTTTCTCAATAATAAAAAATATGAATTACTTTTTTTTTAATAAAAATTAAATTAATTAACCAATTTTCTTTTTCTTATATATGGGCCTCAGAATAATGCCCCACGATGTTATTAAGTGGGCCTGGTTGTATGGTAAGTTTTTAGAATACGACACAAATGTTCTTGCTTTCAATACATACGTATAAGAAACTTCAGCGAAACATTTCATGAACACAGAAACAGGAATTTACAGGCCAAATATAGAAACAACATCCAAAAAACAATGGGTGGTCTTCCTTTTTTTATATTACAAAGCATAAAAACTTTTATTTTGTACATTTCATTTCTTTTATTATATATGCAAATAACATATATATTTATTATAACAGTACATCTATAATTTTTTTTCAATACTTAGAACAAGTCAAATATTCCATTTTCTGCTAAACAAAGTAGAACTCAAACCATTTCGCTGTTAAATTCTTCTTCATCGGCACTTGTTTCTGTCGGACTCGTTTCTATTTGCTGATTCTCATTTCCTTTTATATTCAATTGAGCTGTGGGTGAGGATTTTTCCTTAACATCAGAATTGCTGTCATGCATTGTTGCATTGTCCTTGCTTGCCCCGATTTTGTCAAGTGCACGAGGTTGTATAGATTCTGAATTTTCAACTTCAGAAACTTGCAAAAAAGCTTTAAGTTTTGTCGCAGAAAATTTGTACTGAAAAGAAAGAGACTTGATTATTGCATACATTGATGTATACACATACATATGTATATATATTATATTTAAGTATTTACCGCATATTAAAAAAAGGAACAAAAGTGAGTAGTGTATAAAAACAGAGCTTGGAACTCAAAATTGCATAATTCCGCGGCGCTAGCAATAAATACTTCGTTAGTTTTTCTAGGTTTTCTGACATATTATCGGCTTACTATTTCTGGATATCGGTGAATGAGTATGGAAGTGGAACTCATACCCATAACAACATAAACCTGTGTTACCAGAGTCTCGTCACTTTATGTATAATGAAGTACTTTTCATTTTCCTGACCCGAGTATTCTCCGATTATGTATATGACAGTTACGCGCTATATTATGAGAGTGTTCCTTAACAATCCTGTGGTAGTGCGCGATGTGCAAGAGACCGCGAGGGAGGTATCCAGCTCGTGAATGAAATATTTTCTTCGCGAGGTATAGCGTGCTAATTTTAATAATCGACATATTTTTATAATATAATCGAAGGTTTCTTTACTAATCCCCCAAATTCTAGTCGCTTTCTATTGGGGTGATAAGCAAAATTGTGAAGAGTAGACTTATATAGTTAGTAATACTACTTGTCAAACACAAGATCTCTTCTTCAGAAACAAGTCTACAAGACGGCACGGACCACCTGTAAGTGCATTATCAAAAGATAGGAAAGGTTTCTGGTCCTTGGTCAAAATCATCAGGAACAACTTCACCAGTATACCTATCTTCACTATTTAATATTGGTCAAGTGATTGTCGACTCCCTAGATAAAGCTAATATTTTGGCTGCTAGATTCGCTTAAAATTTTCGTTTCCACACACTTCACAGACACCACTTGTGCATCTCCCGTGTGGATATGTACAAGAGCCAATTCATATCCGTACAAGAGATATGTTTAAGGTTCCAGGATCAATGTCTCCAAAGCCGCAGGTCCTAATGGTTTTTCGCCCATGTTCTTCTTGTCTTATTCGATAGAAGCATTTCCAACTGGTTGAAAGCTAGCTCACCATCAGAGTATTTCCAAGAATAGAGAGGGCGATACCAAAAATTATCGACCAATTGCAAAGGTGTCAAAGGTTCTTGAATCTTTCATTAACTCCAAATTAATGACTAATCAACTCATCAACGATCGGCAATATGGCTTCCGAGCTGGACGCTAATCTTGAGACTTGCTAACTTTTCCTACGGAACGTTGAAACTGTTGTCTTCCAATATCGTTGCCCTAGATAACTCAAAGGCCTTTGATAGAACCTGGCACCCAGCCCTTTTAGCCAAACTTAAAGCACTTGGTCTCTCCCATCCTCTTCTATTGTGGATTGAAAATTTCCTATCTAGTCGGCAAATACGTGTTGTATTAGATGGCTTTATATCTGAACCTCATCCCATAAATGCCGGTGTGACTCAAGGCTCTGTTATCTCTCCAAACCCAAAGCCGTCTCTTCTCATTAAAGCAAGACCATCACTTAACCAGTTCCATTTCTTTTGATGCACCATTAAATTCTGATTCACCGACACTAAGCATTCTTGGCATTAATATTTCCAGCAAGTTAGGCTGGACAGATTTTCTTTGTTGCCGAAGAAGCATCGCAATATCTTAGATTTCTGAAATGGTGTAAGAAATATTTCAGCCCATCAAATCTGGCGATCCTCTGCAAGTCTTACATCAGACCTAGATTGGAATTGAATTCCCATATATACATGCCCAATATTGTGATGAAATATCTAGTCTTATCCTTTGTAGAATAATTCCTCTACGCAATACTCGCGCTGTAAACCACGCATATCTTTTCAACCTTCAAAATACTTTCGGCCGTACAGAAAAAATCCGTGATTGTTTTTTTTACCCCATCTTCTGTCTTTCTTCTGGCATACAATCTGTGAAAGTTTAAGCTACGACAGTCATCGGCACCTCCGCCGCTCTTCTCATATCCCTAAACCAGTTTCATTTCATTTGAAAAAACTTTCATTCCACGCGAAAAAGGTTTAATTCCATGCGAAAAGGGTTTCATTTAATGTAAAAATAGCTTCGTTCAATTTAAAAAGGGTTTCATTTAATCCGAAAATGCTCTACATCCATTAGCGTAACTAGATGGGAGCCAATTCGTACAATCTTAGGCCAAATCAAATCGAATCAGCTCGGATCGGCTGTAAATAGTTTTTTCTTAAAGAAAATCTATTGAAATCTTTTTAAAATTTTTAAAAACTCTTCTGATTGTTCTGATTACATTGAATTAAATATTAAAAATTTCGTAAAACTTAATTTAATTTTTTTTTTAGTTTTTTGATTCCGATTCTAAGGCTGATTATTTTCATAAGGAAGTAACATTTAGTGTGCAATTAAAAAATTCAATAATATACTTATTACAATTGATACTTCAGAAAATAAAGTAAAACGCATAGGACATAACGCAAAGACATAAGATCTTTTTTTAAAAGTGAAAAAATTCGTCCTAAAAAAAACTGAAAATGTTGAAACAATCAACAGGAAAAAGATAAATACCAGTGTACAACACAGCTGAAGAAATAGAGACGAAGAATACTAAAGGCCGACCACACTTAGGTCTCACTACGCAATCTTATTAAACACCAGCAACTTCAGCAGTGGGCGCGGTTATTTCAGATGAAGAAGTTGGGATCTAGGCTATTGAGGGAAAAAGACACTTAGAACTTGGTACGCTTGAGATGCGGTCCATTGCGACCTCGGTTAAAAGAAGACAACATTGATTGTTTCGTGTGCAAACAGTTATCTAAAGGAACTATACGGAATCAAAGGTAAAAGCTTGTTAGCACCGGATTTAGTAATTGCAAAAAAAAGCTAAAGAGGCTCTACAAAAACACGAACAATCATCCTTGCATATTCAAAGCATTTAAATATTTTTATCGTACAAACAATCTGCTGTATCTGAAAGTGTACATGAAAAACTTGTAATGCAGCATACAGAGGATTCAAAGATTGTACATCCTTGGTGTAAGTAGCGCTCTCAAAGGTCATTCTAATAAAAACACATCACGAAGAGTGCAACCACAGCTGTGCTGAGGCTGCATCTCATTCAGAGATGGATTCACACTGAAACAATAGTTCCACACGAATCTATTTTTGAATTCGTGCAGTCCATCGTACCTGATATAGACAGGAACTGCGATCAGCTCTTCGTTACTTTTTCAGCATAAATCGAAAATTCCAGATAGGGTAGAATGAGAATCACATTCTGTGCCACAACCATCGACAAACGCTATTATATACACAGACGGCTCCAAATCTGAAGAAAACACCGGAGCAGGCATTTGTTGCGAGGAACCTCACATGGAAATTGCCATACACCTTAAAAGCCATCATGTCACAGTTTTCCAGGTGGAAGTCAAGGACAAAGCGGGAAGGTATCTCCTTAACGCAGACACTAAGGACAAGAAGATTGCAATGTGTTCGTATAGCTAAGCAGCTCATAAGGCTCAAAACGCTTCACAACCTCCAAACCTGTATTTTAGTATAAAGCTACCCTGAACTCTCTCTCCGACCAAAAAGGTACTCGTTCTTTGGTGCAGGCTCGAAGGCGTCCTCCTCCACAATTAGGATCGCATCAAAACACCTTGTCTCTAATATTTCGGTTTTGGGTAAACTGTCAGCGCAGTCATCATTGGTTAAATAACCCTTCAGGGAGAGCTGGAACTGTGAGGCAAACGTAACCCAAACTTAACGAAAAAGCTATTGGGACTAAACAAGCCAACTCAGAAAAGTCTAGTGTAATTCTCACTGGGCACTCTCTTCTCAGAGGTCACCTACATAGGATGGAACTTGTTGACGATCCGGCATGCAAAGGATGCGGAGAGCAATCCGAAACAATGACTCATTTTCTTTGTCACTCTCCGGCTCTCTCAGGAAAACGTTACATATTTCTTTTCTCACACCTTCTGGAAGAACTTAACGAAGCCGGTCAGGAGCATTGGAGGCCAAATTTGAACTTTGTTAGAGCGTCCGATTGGGACTTATGAGCAATCGCTCATAGGTTTGGAAGATGTGGACTACGTTCCAGGGACTCCATTCGGGTCTCAATCAATCTATTCATACCTACAGCACAATTGAGACTATTTGATGAAGCTTATAAATATTATATTGTGCTTAGTACATCAGTGCTTAGCTTGAGAGGACACCGCAAGTCCGTCCTTGTCTTGACTTCTAAAAATAGGCGAAGTTTTTTGGAAATTAGTGAAATCTTTGCAAAATATACATGCAATGAAGAAGATACGATGTGAGAATTGTTTTATGAAGTTTTTGTGTGCTTTAGCGGAAATTATGCTTCACAATTTAGATTATATTTCTTGTCGGTTCTGTAACAGCTCAGAGCAATGGATAAAAAACGTTGGTCAATAGCTGAGAATACCCAGGGGCTGGCATACTTCGAAAACAAAATATTTATTAAAGCCTACGTACGAAAGTTCGGTGACCCGCCCCCGCCCCCCATACAAAAATCCTTGTTACGCCAATGTCTACTTCTAAAGTTTGATATGTGTTATTTCACGAAAGCTACTACAGAATCTTCTCTCACTTTCCAAGAAAACATCAAATCTAAATCGGGCAACTTCTTTTTGGTGTTGCCATATAAAAATTTAGGTTTTTTACGTATTCTGTGAAAATTATCAGCCCTAGGAGTTTTTATTGTATTAAAATGTTCTTCAGAATATGAAATATGAAAATACTATAAATTGGTTATAATTATTTTTACTCTACACAAGCCGTTCTAGAAATTTATGCGGAATACTACTTCAACAATCAAACTTGCACTTTTGGTTAACCATAAGAGATTACGTATGGCCATTCATCTAGGGTATCATAAGGATTGGTCTTAGACCAATTCTAGCTTTTTTACTTGTTTATTCTTCCTTCATTCACTAAATAGCCCCAAAATCTCCGTCCGCCCTCAAAACGATAGAGAATCTTAAAATACGAATTTAATAGTATTAAGTTTGATGCTGTGATAGCTACACAAAATAAATTTCTGTGAAAAATTCCTTATTTTTAAAATCAATCAATATATGTATAATCCAAAATCCATTCTGACTTTTACTTTTACATCCATCATTCACTATATATTTTTTAATATTGCCCTATAATAATTTTCATAAATGAGCTACAATCTTTAAAATCAACGATAATAATAAATAATTGAAGCTTAAGCTGAAGTGAGTTTAAAAATTATAAATAACGCAGGAAACTAAATTTTACTTATGTAATTTTACTGAAATGTTCCTATGTAGATACATAGAAATGCTCATAACCCCTAATAATAATTCACAAGCTCATCCCTAAAATTTCCTAATTTGTCACTACAATAAATTCTCCAAAAATAAAATATTCGCGACTTGAAGAATTTAAGCATAAAATCGTTAAGGTAGGTACCTACTTCTTGAATTTTCTGTATTTAGCTCATCCAAAGCCGTGACATCGAAGTCTTTGAATGCATTAGAGTGGTACGACTTCGTACTTCTCTTAGCATTTGGTCTTATGGAAAAATGCATTACTTTCAACTTCAACCTTCTGCACAATGTAAATAAGCCTCGTACTAACAGTTTTATTCAGGAATTTTGTTATTTAATTCCTTGTGCATTTACTAGCATAAAAATCTAAGTACTTTCTTTAAGAAAATTGTTTATATTTTATTACTCAAACATAACACTACACATAAAAATGAGAAAATGCGTTGAATTTTGTTGCCTTCATACCACAAATCACACTAGAATAGAAAGCAATCAGAGCTTTGTGCTTGCCTTTTGAATTATATGAAAAAAAATAAGTCTTTCAATGTTTAACACACAATAGCTTCTTAAGTATAATAAACACAAAAAGACAATGTTAACCATTTTTTTATATTATCCCGTAATGCTTCTATCAATTTAAAAATATTTCCCACATTCCATATCAAATAATTCAGTTTTTTCATTTCAAACACGACTCAAAGTATTTTTTTAATCAATGAATCGGCAGAGCTACACGTTCACCTCATATTTTCACAAGCGCAGCTATGTACGAACGGACGGCAATGGTTTTCTGTGTTTAACTCTTCATAACTTTTAAATTATAATTCAAAGGTAATTCAAATATTAGCCTATTTTATAGGCTAATTTGTTGCCTTTATGGTAGTATAATTTATACTTTAGGTTTTTATGCATTTTCAAACAAAAGTAGATCTAATTTAAGAACTATTTGCTCCCACTTTGAAATGAGCTTCATGAGGAAACACACAGAAAAATGAAAGCTGGTATGAAGCAACAGAATTCAACGCATTTTCTCATTTTTATGTGTTATGTTTGAGTAATAAAATATAAACAATTTTCTTAAAGGAAGTACTTAGATTTTTATGCTGGTAAATGCACAAGGAATTCAGTAACACAATTCCTGAATAAAACTTTTAGTACGGAGGCTTATTTACATTGTGCAGAAGGTTGAAGTTGAAAGTAATGCATTTTTCCATAACAACAAATGCTAAGAGAAATCGTACCACTCTAATACTTTTGCAAGTAGCAAAATCGTTTTGTGTCACGGCCCAAAACATAAAGCCGGCAATGTAAACATTTTTGGGTACATCTATTTATATACAAAATCAATGATCTAATGATCTTCCGTGCCCTAATGCATAATGCCCAATGCCCTACCATGAAACATTTTCGGCAGTTCATAGCACGCGCTTTCCCAATTAGGCATAATCACAGCAACGAAAAGAGGAGGCGAATACGTAGCGGATAATTAATTCTCAAATTCTACGCAACAGAGGTGTCGAATTATGTATATTGATTTTTGTAGTATTGTCGGTGTGAAAATTTGAGAAATTTCATTGCAAATAGCCATTTACAAAACAGATATTATGTATACAAAATTCAAACTTTTTCTTGAAACTGTTCTATTTAATTTCCCAAAAATTTGTCATGTGTAATTGAGAGATTCTCAAACTGACAGCCAAAGTGGAATATTTTTTGGAAATACTGAAAAATGTAATGGAATTCAGTATAAAATCAAAAGTATCTACTTGAAAGAGGTTGCCAAGTAGCCATTAATGAGAGAAGCCAGCTATATATATATATAGACAGAGGGCTCCAGTTCCCGCAACGGGGTCATATCTGGTATACTGATGGATCCAAGAACGATATCGATATAAGCGGGTGGTTCCAGAAGTAGAACTCTCCTTCAATAGTTCAGGCAATATTGAGGTTGGAGCTTACGAAAGCCTAAATAGGGCTTGCAAGGACTCGAACCATCTATATTTTCTAAGGCAGCCAAGTTGCACTCCTGGCTCCGCCCTCTCAAGACTTTGAGTCGAAACTAGTCTGGAACGGTAGTTCCACATCAAAGTTGGTCGTGGTATCCTAAAGCCCTAGTTGCCCCTATATCTTAACCTTAACCTTATATGTATGGAAGTCTAAAATACGAAAACACTTGGGTCAAGCGAATAATCATAAAGATAGAGGCAAATTTTATGCGCTGACAAGACTCCTGGATGCCGGTATATTAAGGCTATGCTATCGATGAACTGAAATCTTGTACACAGTAAGTTTATGACACATTAAGGTAAGGTTCGTGGATGGTTAAAAACAAGTAACTCGATGGTTTGCGTACAATAGACGGAGGCAGTCACAATCGTACATAGTAAGTTTGATAAAATCTGAAGTTTGCGTTAACGGAAATAAGAGAGAAAAAATGGAGAATTTTGAGTAGCGTTAATAGCTGCTGTAGGTATGGAAAAGTGAAATCATTTATAATAAAGACAAGGGATTTCAACAAACAACAATAACTCGTTCACTGATATTTTTATTCTTCTTTGTTTACTAGTTTACTTGAATTTTGGAATAAAACAAACTCTGCTTTGAATAGTAATAAAGTAATATTATTCGCGGAAATGTTCGCCTATGTGCGCTAGTGTGTTGGCTTGGTAGTAACATTTCAGATTATTCTCATTACTATTTTTTGCAAACGGTTAACATGCGTGTTTGAAAGTTCAATTTATATATTGTGTAGTAGACATTCACTTATGCCGATGTAAGTTTAGTGCTCCATATTAAAAACTCGTCATTGCGTTATTTTTCGAAATATTTATTTAGTTTGAATTGGAGGCGGAAGTTGATAGTTTAAGTCAGGAGGAAGGCAATTGTCGCCATGCGGACAAAATAAATGTGATCATTACTCCACTAGATACGGTTGAAATGTTAAAGAAGCTGATCACCGATGAAAATGATCTTTCTTGTGGAATTAGATTCCATTTTGAAATCGAATATCATTGCAACGACGATAATGTGCACTGTCGAATGCATTGTGATGATATTGATATTCATATTGATATTGATATATGTTGATGAAGAAGATATAAGTGATGGGGCACATCCTTGAAAATCACGTAGTAACCCTGCACTTAGTAACCATGCAATGGTTGATAAGCGCGTAACATAAAACTAGACTCTTCGTAACAATTAGTTATGAAATCGAGGATCCGTTCCTTGGCATACTGTACATCACTGGCTACCATACTTTGAGAATACTCACCCATATTGGTCCAATCCGGCATCGCTGTGATGCAAATTATTCAAGGATTCTGTGGGTTCTGACAGATTCAAGCGAATCAAGCAGAATGTGCATGTTTGTGACAACAAAAAGTTGAATAATGAAAACAAATCTTCAAATTTATCTCCACTGATTGAGCTAATGTACCGGTAATTTATACAATTCGGCTGTGCCTCTAATGGAAATAAAAGGAATGAAGAAGCATCTGCTTGGTAGATCTGGTTTTCAATTTGATTGGAATAATAACTTGGGTTGGAATGACAACACAGTAATTATTAAATCTTTCAATTAATTCACGCCATTGATTGTTTAACTGTTCCATTTTGTGCTCTAATGTCTAACTTTTTAAGACTTATGCTAATGTGTCGTGCCAAGCGCTATGATAAGTAGAACCGCAAGACGAGAGCAATCGAGCAGCCGTTGCTTATTTATGAATACAATCAACGAATGGGTCCGTGTTGACCTTTTGATAATGCCATGAGCAACTACATCATTAGAGTACGGGGAAAGAAGTGCTTACGAATGCAGTCTATGCAGCCATGGTAAGCACATGGAAGTTTCATATCTTGCGTGCGAAATATGAACGTTCAACACCTATGAGCCAATTTGGTGAATGTTGTGGTAGCTCTGGTAACACCGCGCTAGGTTCGTACTCCAAGTATCAGTAATACATTCCGAATGCCCAGGGGTACTGATCGAATTGATCAGATTGTTGATAAAATTACAAAACGTACTCGTAATGCGACACTAAAACTGAGTTTGAAATGCAAGGTGAATCTGCATCCCAACTGCTTTATCGACTACCATAATGACGTACCACGTGATATGGAAAAGGTTAAAAGGCTAAATAATTTTCTATTTTGTTTTTTGTTATTTTTAATTTTCATGTGTATTTTGTTCACGCTTTGGCCTGTTGGCTATTTAAATACCCATCAAAGTAAATTAACTCCAGAGACTCAAAGATTACTGCGATCGTCGTAGTTTTTTTATTCGATAGAATAGAAGTCACCAAAGGCTAACTAGCCCAAAAAGATTTACTCGATTTTTCTATTATTAAAATTTTCACAGGAAGTTTTATTATACCAATTTCTTATTTGTTGAGAATTCACGACATTGGACTGCGAAAAAAAGCAAGTAAATATAAAAATTTCGATTTGTTCGTAAGAATTATTAATTGTTCTATCTTTCTGCTCTCATAATGGAAAAAGATTAAATGCGATATCTCTTACCCGTCGCCAGATATATTTTTTAAATACACTAGTATTTTTGGGTACTTAAATACCCAGTAGGCATTAATGTGGGTTAATAAAACTACTTCGGGGTCATTCTCTTTCATCTTCCTAAAACAACATTGTAATATTCCGTAGCGTCTCCATTATAAGCAAGATAAAAACGAGTTTTATCAGTTTTCCCATATTTATTCGACTTACTTTTGACCCAAACTTGACTGTCCCTTTAAATCGAATATGCGCCCGTTATAAGCAGTTAGCTAGGACGTTGTAGGACGTATGTAAAACATGTGACAATGAAAAGCTTTTAACTAATTATAAAAAAAATACCTCTCGAAAAAGAGTAGGGAAAAATTTTAAAATCTTCTATTTTGATGGCGTCAATGGTAAAGCGGTTATATTACGTTTGGAAAATCAGACTTTCATATGGGGCTTCAGAAAAAACAAAAATCAAAATGGTTCGTTAGTTTAAAATCACTCAAAATGTATCAGAAACAATTACGACAATCCTCTCCACGTTTCCTCCCCAATTAATTAAATTTTCTTATTATTTCTACATAACCTACATATTTATGGGTAACATAGCTTGGATACACTATATAATATAAAAATATATATAAACTTAATAAAAATATAAATACATCCACATATAATACATACCTCCGTGGGTAGAACTGAGTCTTGAGTAATCTTAAGAAAATTATTAAAGTTGACTGCTGCCTTCTCTATCTTGCCAACCTCATAACAAAAAAGGGCAAAGTTCAAATAAATGAGGGGATTTATAAGAGCATCCGATGACATGGCTGCTCTTTCAAAGGCAATGTATGCATTTTCATAATCTTCAAGTTTCCTTAAACAAACTGAAAGTGAATAGAACTGTAATTAATTTTCGTCAACCAGATTAAGTGTTAATGGTGTTGAAGTACTTCCAAGAAGCATGTAGCACTCTGCACTCTCCTTACGAAGATTTATTGCTGCAGCCAGGGTATGAAAAGCGCTTGCATACTGGTTTGCTGAAAAAAAACAATATGAAAAGTGTGGCAACTAAATTATTTTTTAAAACTTGAATTATTATCAATGCATTATATGAAATGCACAGAACAACAACACAGCTCTGTTTCTAAATAGGTTCCTTTGTACATATACTAGTGATTTTATCAAATTTAATTTGTCGTCGATAGTAATAGGCATAAATAATTTTGTAGATATTTGTATATTGAACAGGCCTTCAGTACCTATATTAAATTCGCGTTGTCCCAGTAAACATGTAAGATCGAAATTTTTGAATTAGTATTATCATAGATAGCACAAGAACTAGTTGTCGCATGCAATACCAGAGCTGAGTAAACAAATTTTATATGACTGAGTGGTCCATTCCGGAATGGACCTTAACATTTGAACTTATGGATACGTCTCGAGTGATTCATATTTTCTCGGAACAGCTGTATTGAGGAGGTCGAACAAATGTACACAAAACTGCTGTTAAAGAAATATTGTTTGCATTAACCGCTTCTTAAAGAGCTTATCCGAACGAACCGTAGTAACCAACTAAAAACTATCTAAAAAATCAAAGTTTATTTCTAGAATATTAAAGCTCTTTTCTTTTATTCTTCTTAGACAGAAACAATTTCATTAAAATCGCGAGAAATAATTATTATGTTGCACATGATGGAAACTGGTTAATTAGGGGAACGTCTGACAATATTTCTTAAATCAATCAACGACGTCTGACGGGGTGACCTTGGTTCTTGACGCATACATAGCTCACGTTTGTTTGTCAACGTATACCACTGACATATAATAAGAAGGAACTACTATGGTAGGCGATTAGAGATAACCATACTGATGAGACCTCTCTGATCGGCGGGTCGAAAAGTTCAATCATTTTTTTGTACTTAAAATGCATTTTGTAAATTTATTGAAATTATTTTCAATAAATTTTAGTCTGTTAGACGAGAAATCTCCTTCATATAATAAGAATGGACTGAGCGTTCTTGCTTCAAAAATGGCACAAATGTTGAGCAGGTTGTGAAAACCCTTTATTTCTTACTTTTTTTTTTATATATTACTAAACCAAGCTCAGAGAGATACCCTATGATGCAAAGTACAGCATGGCAGAAAGGAGATAGGGAAACGACTAGGGATATGAGGAGAGTGGCGGAGGCTCTGATGTATGTCGCCCTTAAACTATCGCAGTTGAATGCCGGATAAAAAACAGAAGACGGGTAAAAAAATCTTCACAGAATTTTACTGTACGGCGGAAAGTAATTTGAAGGGTCAAAGGATGTGCATGGTTTGCAGCGCGAGTATTGCGTGCAGGTATCATTCTACAATGGATTAGACTAGATATTTCACCAGAACATTGACCATGTATGTAGAGATAAAGGAGCGAAAGGCATCCAACATTGCGGCGGTGCTCGAGTGAGTCCATATGACAAGTTATTGCCACATCGTCAATGAGCTTGAAGGTTGTCTTTTGGACCATATCCAATGAAGGTACGGCTGTGCGACCAGTCCCAGCCCATATATGGGAATTGTATTCGATTCTAGGTCTAATTTAGGATTTGTAGAGGAGCGCTAGATTTGACGGGCTGAAATATTTCTTACACCTTTTCAGAAATCTAAGACATTTTGATGCTTCTTGGCAACAAAGAAGATGTGATCTGTCCGGTTTAACTTACAGGAAATATTAATGCCAAGAATGCTTAGTGATAGTGAATCAGAAATTAATGTTCCATCAAAAGAAACTGAACTGGTTAATTTATGGTCTTGTTTTAATGAGATGAGACAGCTTTGGGTCTTAGAAGCATTGAATTCCACGCGATTCACTTTGGCCCAAGCGAGGATATTGTTAAGATCGTTATTCAATGAACTAATCATGCAATCTCGTTTAACACATGCGCCATACTCCTGGAGTCCGCAAGAGTGTCAAAGGAGTAAGCGAAATCAAAGGTACTGTCATCAGAGAAGGTATGGATATTGAAAGTAAGGGAAAGCAGATCATTAAAGAAAATTTAAAAAGAGAGTTGGAGAGATAACAGAGCTTGTGGCACAGGCATTTATGGGATGAGGTTCGGATGTAATGTCATCTAATACAACACGTATTTGGCGACTAGATAGAACTCTCAATCCATAATAGAAGAGGAGTGGAGAGACCAAGTGCTTTAAGTTTGGCTAAAAGAGCTGGATACCAGACTCTATCAAAGGCCTTTGAGATATCTAGGGCAACGATTTTGGAAGACAACAGTTTCAACGTTCCGTAAGAAAAGTTAGCAAGTCTCAAGATTAGCGTCCAGCTCGGAAGCCATATTGGCGATCGTTGATGAGATGATTAGTTTCTAGATACTTCATTAATTTGAAGTTAATAATAGATTCAAACACCTTTGAAAGGATCGAATTTTATTTGTAAAAATGTTTAGTTCAATATTTTATTTTATTTGATGTTTTTAATATGTGATATTTGAAATTTAATTTATTATAATCTTACTTTACAAATTTGTTTATAGCCCTAAGTAGAGGGCTCGTAAATCCCGCGGGTCAAAACGCTGGGAGTATATATTTTAATAAAAGACGTCCTAAAAACCACTCTTTTATTTTAATTATTTTAATTTTTCAACTGGAAATAGATCGGAGATAATCCCAAAATAATTGCCAAGAAAACTTTTACTTGACCCGATCATAAGCAAAGCACAAGCTAATTATAGTCTATTTTTATAATCAGAATGTGTATCACAAGTTTTTTAATTTAATTCGATTTTCGGATGTAAAATTTCATCTAATTGGTTCTGTTTTACTTGTTTTTATGTAGTAGACGTTTTAAGGGGTGCTCAAACTCTGACATACAGAGAGACAATATTTTTTGTGCCACATGAAATAGCAAATGCTCAATCCATTTTTATAAGTCAGTGGTTTTTAACCACTAGCGAATAAGGGTGTAGGGGTCCACTGTTGTTTCTTACACACTGGCGAATAAGGATATGTGATCAGCTGTTCAAGATATTTCTCTTTTAGTACACGCTCGCCGCGTTAAAAATCAATGCCAATACTTACTGTTTGTAAACAAGAAAAAAGCTAATATTGAACTGAGACCAATTCTTACGATACCCTAAATGAATGCCCCTGTAGCTTCGTACGGTCACATTTCCAGGACGAAGGAAATTGAACAACTGTGCGACTAAATTAATAGCAACTCCTTCACACCTCTCCCAACAGTTGTTCTATAGAACAATGATGAAGAATTTAACAATGGAAAAACTAATCTTGTCGTGGTGGCCCCGAATTTCAAAGGCGGAATGGCGGGAGAAATTTAGATTGCCTTCAGCATTTGGAAAAGATTGATTTATAACAAGAAAAAAAGTTATAATTGGTCTAAAACCAATAATATTATACCCTGGATTAAAATAAAAGTTAAATAAAGTGAAAACCCAAAGCAATTATTTAGTTTATTTTTGAAATTTTCTTTACTATTTCTATGAAAACGCTATGTACAAAGCTTCAGCTCTCCATCTCGCCGCGTTCTCGGGCAGTGTCCAAATATATAGTGAAAAGCAAAGTTTTGTATGACAACACCAAGAAAAGGTAGCTCGATTTGGTCCATTTTTGAACTTGTATTTGCAATTTTGATGAAAACACCATGTACAAAATTTGAGCTCTTCTTCGAAGGAGTTGGCTGATTGGTCCCATTTAGAACTTCAATTTTCTTATTTAAAAAAAAAAAACCGTATGCAAATTACATCTCTCTAAGGATATGCGTTCTCTAGACAGACGGACGGACAGACAGATGGAAATGCAAAAATCAAAATAACTTTTATTATTATGCGTGAACCCATTTTTCTCTATTAGTACAAACGGAGTGACAAATTTAGTGTACCCTATGATATACGGTATAAAAAATGGCCTTAATTGACTTATCTTTGTGCTCGCCATGGGTGTTCCGTAAATTGAATTCCAAAAAGCGGCTAAACCGAGCAACACCTTTATGGGGCTGCCATATTCAAATTAGGATTTTTTATTATTTAGGTATTCTGAGATGAAAGTCACTCCCAGACGTTTTTAATGTACTGAAGAGAGTTACGAAATATAAAAAAACTTTTGAAAATGACTATGACATTGGCTTGTACTGGAGAAGCATCATTTTGCAGTTTATTTCAAGCGTTCTATGGTAATTCCGTAAACAAAAACCTTTAAAACATGGCTGGAAGACCCTTGGAGGACAGCCAAGTCTCTGAAATTGCAATCCTGTTCAAAGGGACTGGCTTGCTTTAAAAAGGTAGGATGGTTAACTCAATAACGTCTCACAGTATTTACAGCACTTAAAGTATCTCATTTCATCTCCCTCTTTAAACCAATCAACTAACCAAGGTTCCATTGGGATAACATGTATGATTGCAAGGATAATTCGATACAGTAGACGTATATATGCAAATTCCCTAAAAATACACCCAAACAAACAAATAAACTTTCTGATTAAAAGTGTGGGTAGATATGTATATTATTTTAGTTTAAAAAAATTAGTAATTTCATTTTTCATTTTGTAGTAGCTAGGGACTAATTAAAACAAAGTTTGAAGCAAACCTTAATATGCTCTGGTGGACTTGTTTCCATCAGAAGTCAATGTTCTGCAAATTAGGGATGTGACAAACTTTTAGAATCTACTTCCTGTGGGTAGCATAAACTTTTCTTCAAATTATTTACATTTGTATGTAGGTATGTACATTGTAGAGATACATACGAATATATTAAGAACATGATGAGAAAGTTAGAAATGGGAAAATATCATGGATTAATTAGCGTTTCTTAATTTATAATTGTTAGAAAAGTAAAATTAAATAATTTTGGTATACATACTGTCATCTTATATAAAGAAAACACTTCATGTCGTTTCCACAATGTACTCGTACATAAGTATATATTTATTTACACATTACAACTGCAAACGCGTTTTGTCTTATGAGGACATCAGCTGAATTTTTTATGAACTATCTAGAGAAAATTCTTTTTAACTCAGAGAATCCCCTTGTAAAATATGTTTTAATTTGGGCACGATACGTCGATGACGTATTTTGTATTTGGACGGGAACAAATAGACTCCTCAACAATTTTTTAAATAGACTTGACAACAATATAAAATTCATAGTAAAATTAGGCAGTAAATTAATTTCCTTGACTTGACAATATCTTTATCGGATAACAAATTGGACTTTAATAAATACAGAAAATTGTCTTTCTCCGACGCGAAAATATAATACCTACATCTTCTTTGCACTCCATATTTTATAGATTGCTAGAAATACCATTAAATCGAGAAAACTTACACAAAAAAACTAACGACGATAAAATTAATCGCTAGGAAAAATGGGTATAGTAATAGAACTATCTATAAATTATTGACGCAAAAACACTAAACGAAAGATATTGAAATGACTTTTCGTTCCAAACAACTAAGTTTAGATCACGACCTAATAAAATGGAGAACGATCTTCTACTTTGGCGAGATATCAATGAGTTTAAATAAATTATTTAGGGAAGAAAATATAAAGCCAGCCTTCTTTAACAATAGAACGCTAAAAAACATTTTAGTCAACAACAAATCCTAAAATCAATGAAGTTCACAAATGTGGGGTTTATAAGCAAAATTATACGGACTGTGATGCCATTTACATTGGGTAAACCAGAAGATCTATAAGAACAAGATTTAAGGAGCATATTAATAGCGCAAAGATGCAAACACAAATTCTGGTTTCGCTGAACATCTACATACATACTGGGCATAAACCTTCATTACATTACATTATTATCATTTATCAGAGAAGAGATTACTAGACACATATGAAACTTTCGAGATTAAAAAGCTAAAGACGATGGCTATTTTATATTAAACGATCAGCTAGATTTTAAAAACAATGATCATGGCATCATCAAATTTTAATATATGCCCTGCTTCAAGGGAATATATTACCATGCCAGTGCTGAGTGCAGGGTTTTTTTCAATATATTTTGCATGTTGTGATAGATGGGGTTTTTACTTTTTTAGATTTTTTCCCGATGTATGCTTTGGGACAGTTGTCAAATTTACTTTATAAACAACGCAAATATTGTTGAGCCTGTTGATGGGTTTAAAGGTTATATTTATTCGGATGTCAACTGTATGTATGTGTCGTCTTATTACATCAACTACTGGATGTATGTAAGGGACTGTATTAAAGACCTTACTATGGGAATCTTCTAGTTCTAAAATAGCTAGGTGGACGTGTTGAATTTGTTTTTTTCTTTCACCGCTTTTTATAATCTTGCTTCTTATATGTGATGGATAGTTATTTTTCCTAAGAATTGTATCGATTATGGGTTAGTTGTTTGCGTGAAATTTTATGTTAGTTAGTTAGCTTAGAACCCTGTGTGCAAACACATCCGCAGTGTTTTTTTAATTTATCCTGCGATTGGAACTGCAAGGTTTGCAGTACCAGCCGGTGATGATTTTTTGCTGTTCTGTCCTAATGAAGAGCATGTTGAGAAAAGGTAAGGTGTTGTTGCCATTTTCCATCTCATGCCTGAATTGTAGTTTTGAGTTGATATGCTGTTAAAAACATGTAATAAGTCATTTACATGTTCTCGTGCTATTGTGCAAATGATGTCATATACATATTTCCTGATAGATTTGTGTGTGGTAATTTATAATAGAATTCTACAGAATATTACTGAAAATTTCTTTCTCTCACAACGTAATAGCTTTAAAAGAATCACGGCTTTCAATAACAACAGACTAAAAAAGACTATTAAATAATTACTTCACACACAAGCTGACAAATTAGACGATAATTGCGTAGAAAATATAACATGCGTTCCAGTTCCAAATTTAACTTACCAACTGAAATAAACAAAAACAGCACCATTGATCTAATAGCCGCATCTACATCTACATCATCTACATCTACATCTGCATCTACATCTACATCTGCATCTACATCTACAACCTACAGAAAATAGACATATTGCAAGGAGAAACGAACTAATTTAGTACACTACGCATGTGTTAATAACCCATGAGAGTTTAGTTAGCAGCAAAATTCATCAATCTCTCAGTACAATAAGAGCCCTGATGATGCCCTGGGAAGACAAAACGCGTTGGCTGTTGCTATATAAGTATGTACATGATGATGATTTAAACTTTGGTATATAGATAATCGTTGGACCTTGCCAATGGTCTATACATTTTTTCCGTCACCATTTCCGTTTTGAAGTTATATGGCTAAACAAAGTTAAAATTTCGGAATTTTTACTCGGTCTTTTTATTTAACTACAATTTTTATCAAAAAACACGTCATCAATATCAATTTTTCATATTGAATTTAAAAAGCGCAAAAGCTGAGCTTTAAAATGACCTATCACAAAAGTTCAATAAGTGCCAGAAAGTAGGCAATTATCTTTTGGAAATAAACTTTTTCAGCCATTTTCGCTAGAGATGCTTAAGAAAAAGTGCAAAAACCGCAGAAAGGGTTACGTTTTTGATAAAAATAGTAGTTAAATAAATAAAAAAAAAAACGAGTAAAAATTCCAAAATTTTCACTTTGTTGAGTCATAACTTCAAAACGGAAAGGTCCAACGATTATCTATCTAGCAAAGTTTAAATCACCATCATAGGGTGTAACGTTCAGAAGTTACAGGGTGATCTATAAAAACATACCCAAATATCTGAAAGTCCCGTTATCTCGGAAACCCCCCTCTCCATAAAATTTTGGTTTGTCTAAGCATGACCTATCCGTAGCCTTCGGGACACCCTGTATATGTGCGTTGTGGAAAAAAACAACCAGTGTTTTCTTTATATAAGATGGCAATTAAAATAGATATATTCTACCAAGTGTTATCCATAAAATCTATGAATTTTCTTATACATTTCTATAACAGAAAAAAATACTGAAAAATGGTGATAACGTTGCCGATATGTATAATTCGATGATTCGATGAAAGCAAATGTCAGTAAAGATCCAGTAGTACGTTATTCAGTTTTTGAGGTTGTGAGATATACAGATATACAGAAGAAAATTGACCAAATCTAGCATCTTGTAGTTTGACAATTAAAGGTATTGAACCTACCGTTGTAAAATGATACATGATTATGTTACTCCCTACCCTACGAAAAAGCATGATATTAAGGGGTAGAAGAAAAATATTTTAAGGGATGTTGTGCAAGTAAAATTTGTATAAATATTTATCGTGAAAGACTACTCGAGGTATTAATTCTAATAATCTTGTCTTACATAAATGTCAAAATATACGTCAACATGGACTGAAATTTTCTTCAGCTACAAGAATTTGTTCTATTTGTATTCATTTATTAATTTGTAAACTGTAGTTCGTTACATTGTCACATACATACATGTTAGCTGATCTCTTTTGAAGTTTGCAAATACATAGATTAGTTTAGGTAGTAGCTCTGAGGATGCCCTAAGAACGCGAAACGAGTCGGCTTTGTTTGCTTAACAAACTAATAATTAAAAAAAAAAATGTGTGGAAGTAGAAACAAGTGTTTTTTTTCTAAACAACGTCATCAAGGCAATTCCACCAAGTGTTATAAAAAAACCATCAAAATTACTTGGAGTTTCAAAATTAATTAACCATAGTTCAAAACTTTCGTCACAACCTCCGGAGCAGTTGACAAATTTATCGTACTTTTTGTCAATATATGTATGTATATGCATTTATTATGACGTTTATTTACTACAAATATAGTTTAATTCATTTTGAGCTAAATCAAAAGATCACAATGTGCACTAATGGTGTAGTGAGCACACTTTCACTGATCCGAACTTTTCAAGCATCTGTCTATCAGAGAATTTGACACTCGTCGGTTGTACTTTGTATATGGTAATTAGAAATTATCTCATCATTGTTATCATTATTGGACTAAATGTGCATTTCCATCTCTTTATTGTTTTAGTTATAAATAACCTGCCATTCCCAATAGATTCCTCAAAGATATCTTCCTCTTACCTTCTGCAGGTATTGCTTTCGTGTTCCCTAAATGATACGAAAGCAATTCAACAAGAAGTATTGCAATCGGGACACATCTATTCCCGAAGGTGACTTCCGCAATATAGAAGATGATAATTTTCCCCAATAAAAGTTATCTCGCCGGAATGTGATGCGCGAATCTTCCGCGTATCATCTTGCTGAGATTCAAGTTGGTAGCACCGAAAGTACATTTTGAGCTAGCTAAGATAATAAACAAATCTCTGGAAACAGCGGTTAGATATATATTAGTAAAAATAAATTATTGAATTCCAAAAAGACGCTATTGTTATTAAGAAACTCACAACCGTTTTACAATCCCTTGGCGTGGACTTTATATGTATGTGAAAAAATAAGCTTGGGTCCTGTCGATCAAAACGATTGATTAAGAACAGCTCAAATGGTGAGTATGAGCAGCCTAAGCTGTGATCAAGAGGACTCAGTACCAAGATTTGCAAGTTTCATACATTTTTCAATGCGAATTTCTGGCAAACTATTTGTAGCAAAATAATTATATATATCTTCAGATAACAAAGAGGTCTAGTGAATAACGTCGGGAAAAATAAAAAAAAATTTATTGGAATGGAGATATTAACTCAGAAACTTTTAAAAGATGGCAAAAGTTAAAGCTTTTTAAATCAAATTCCTGTTAGTAGGTATACTCATTTCTTTAGATTGTGAATATTTTTGAAAGATAAAGCCTAGCTCTTGTGAATAATGTCGAGTTTTTGTCATTTTTAGTTGCGTTTTATATAATAGATTTAACAATTATTTCAAATAAAAATTTAGGAGTGTTAATTCTCGTTAAAAATTTTCAATTTATTTGAACTTAATTAAATTAAATTGTATAATTTGTGTCATTTTGGGTGTCTGTCTTTAACGCTAGATGTCTCTAATGTGGTCTGTAGCTAATTATATATAAATTTTCCCATTTTGAAGATACAAACCTACGTATAGAAAATTTTATTGGCTACAGGCTCGCTGGTATCTAAATTGAAACTTTTGCTGACTAGGTACTGACTCCTCTTAAACGCAGAAGATTAAGAAGAGCTTTGTTGGTGATAAGAGTAGCCTTAGTATTGAATAAAATCACCACTGTTGATGTAAAAATAGCCTTAAGTGGGAGTAAAATTACTCAGCTTAACTGCGTAGAAAGCGATGTGTGCGTTAATAGGTGATGATCTAATTATCATGATCGTATCACCGATTACAAGGAGAACAGCGTTCTATTACGAAAGCCCATACTTAATATACGTCTCGTCTAATTCTTGGTACGTCAGCATTTATTATTATACTTGAAAATAAAATGATTTATTTAAATTTAAACCTTAATGCAGCTGGGTTGGGCGGGTAGTTAAGTTAATTAACTTCAAAATTCCTAAGCTGATCCTTGGGAGGAGTCTCAGTTCATTCTCTGTATCATTCCGGTCTTATCGAATTTATACCAAATTAAATTAAATAATTAAATTATTTACAGAATGCTTATGTTTATTTCAGCTGCAAGTTTTTTTTTTAAAGCGAGTGACTTGAAAAAAAAATCAGAGCAGTCACCAATATAAAAAATGATTAAATACAAGAATATTATATTTCACGCGCTGTTTCAATTGCTCATAATATAAGTAATACTGTATTTATATTAATATAATATAAGCTACATATACATATTTTTACCTAAGTATTCAAAATTTTTAAATGACTAGGTACTTACCTGTTATAAAAACCAAACTGAGATTATAAAGCGAATTATAATTAAGCGGAGATATCCAAATAGATTTCTTTAAGCAAGATATAGCCTGTAAAAAGATATAATGAGATGCTTTAGTAGAAAAATTCTGATATGATTGGAACACGTCCGACAGTTTTTATTGAAAATATATGAATCGTAATCGAGCCGGTGTGTTCCAGCCTTTATAGTTTCGAGCACAACAAAATTCTTAACAATTAACTACTAAAAACGGTATACGAGAGCCAAAGAATTCGATCAAGGAATTTTTCCACTTATTTCTTACAGAAAAATTGACATTAGGTCAAGAAATTTTTGACAAATATGTGATATCTCAAACAATAAGGACATAATAAAGAAAGTGAAGAAATGGATAATTTCCAATGAAAAAGGAAGATATATGTTAAATAATTTTTATTCCTTCATTTGTCAGTTTCAAATTGATTTACCTCTTTCAAAATCGCGATTCCTTCAATTTTTCATACGTCAAAATTTTTTACAGAAATAAGTGTCTCGGTACTTATTTCTCAAAGAAATATTGACATAAATGGATTTTACGGAAAAGAACGACATCTCTTTGTCAATCAAGAAGTAGAGTTTTCCTGTTAGAATTTCTTTTCTCTAGCATACTGCTTGAATAAATCGGCATAGAAAAAAATATCATGAGCATTCCATGGCCTTTTTCTAAATAGTTTTTTTTTTATATGAGCATAACTTCTTTGGCTCAAGCATACCGCTTTTTAAACGGAAAAATAAAATACAACTTACCACAATATGTTTATTCTTATTGAAAAAACAAAGACCTATATTGTTCCAGAGCTCCGAATTTTCAGCTTTTTCACCTGTAATTTGTTTGTATTTTGAGAGTGACCCATCAATATCGTTTCGACACTATAATAAAAATGCAGAGATTTTAACACAATCTTGATTATTTTTATACCTAATACAATTATCGGGAGGGTTGCTATGTAGTAATCATAAATCATACATAGGTAAAACAAGCAAATTAAAGAGTAAAATAATTCAACAAAAGACGTATTCAATGATTCCATATGTCAAGTATAGAAATTTTAGTTATGAAATCGTTTACAAAAGTTATACGAAAATGGTTGTTCTGAAAAAAAATAACTCTTCGTAAATTCATGAATCTGTTCAGAGCAAAGAGCAAAGAGTTGCTAATATAATTTTATCTCATAATGTAACATAATAAGAATATTAATAAATTTTTTAATCCCACACTAAACTTCCTTATAAAGATAATCAGCCTTATTATTGAATCCGTTGGGATAGGAATCGAAAAATCTAAAAAAGACCTTTCTTCCGGAAAATTAAATAAAGTTTTAGGAAATTTTCAAAATTTCATTGATATTAAAGGTTATCAATTAAAACTTCCGCACAAGCTTTCAAAACAGTTCCGGATGATATCTCCTACTGAATACATCATCATAAGCCTTTGTCAAAAATCAGTGGAATCAGAGCAATCGCAGAGCGGGTTTAAAAATTTTAAAAAGATTTCATTAGATTTTCTTAAAGAAATGAACTTTTTAAAGCCTTTTCGATTCCGGGCCGAACGGATTCAATTTAATTAGGCTTAAGATTATACGAATTGACGAATGTTTTTAGGATTTGTATAATTTTCCTGGGGGGGTGCAGTCCGCATTCTGGGGGGCAGGCCCACCCTAGCCCCTACCTATTTACGCCAATGCCAGATCCGGAGTACGGCGGCACATACACTATTTCAACTATTACTCAGCTGAGATTTATTGAGCGTAAAATTGTAAGGTTACATTTTCATCAAAACTATTTTATTATTTCGTACACCAAGAGTAGCCCTTGGAAAGGTAAGGAGCCAAGCTTAAAATTACTGGAAGACTATAACATAAAACATTTTAGAGAATTGGACTAGTACGCACACACATAGATTTCAGTTTCGTGGCTTGGGAAGTATTTCTCAAGGATTTTGCCAAAACCCTCGAGAATACTTCTCAAGCCATGAAACAGACTCACTCACTACCACATGAGAGCCCCAACGGAGTCCTAACATTCTAAAATATTTGCAGTGTTCTTATGTAAAACGGACAAAAGTTCGTTTGATTTGAATAGGTCCTCCGCCTCAAACTACTAGGCATACAGATAAATGGTGTTCTGATAATCTTAAACTTGCTTTCTTATCCTCCGAACCGAAATAAAAATTGTATACCTTTTCTAACAAAATTACTTTAAAAAATTTATCTAAACCAAATGACTACGATTCCTCAAACAAAAACTCTCAGCTGAGTAATCATTGTATGTGGCGCTGTGCTGTCATGGCATGCCATGGGCTGAATATATCGACTGTAGCTGCTTACAGTTTCGGACTCCGACTGCACATACACTATTTTATTATTTTGTTAAGTAAGGTATATAGTAAATAAAGCTTTTGGGAAGGTAAGGAACCAAGCTTTAAATTACTAGAAGAATATTTTCCTGTATGGATAGTAGTTTAGGCTCTATATAGCATATATAAAGTCAATATTTCACACTTTCCTTAAGTATTAATATAGAACATTTTAGAGAACGGACTCCCAACGCACACATATAAATTTCTGTTTCATGGCTTGGGAGGCATTCTCGAGGGTTTAGGTTTTGCCCTAGGGTATAGAAATGCCGTATCTGTATTGTAGCCCCGCAAAAGATCAATTTATAGAAAACAATTTAAATTACAAAATTAGTAATGATACATTATACAGGATGTTTCCCCTTAGGAGGTCAATAGAGCAGGAGGTGATAATTGTATGGCAGGGTGTGGGGGTGGGGGGGGGGGCTATATCAACCGTTTAGGAGTAACAAGGTGATTAAGAAAAAAGCTAGTTTTTTCACAAAACACCCTGTATTTTAAAAAGTACTGTGCGCACGGTCACGGTTAAGAGCTCATTGTATGCAGAACTTCATGGACAACGACTTCTCAATCAACCCAATACTCCCCTCTTCTTAGGAGTTACGCTGGTCTAAATAAAATATTTCGGATTTTTTTACTTTTGTTTTACTTTGACCCCTATTTTTTTGCAAAACCATGTTTAACATAACTTATAAAAACTATAAACTGTAGACTTTCTGTATAACATAGGTCCAATTAAAGGGGAGAGTCTACATATGTACAAGGTGTTCTGTGAAAATCTAGTTTTTTTCTTAATCATCCTGTAACTCCTAAACGGTTGATATAGCCCCCCCCCCCTCTGCCATACAAATTTTTACTTGTTTATGTGAGTACTATCACCTTCTGCTCTATTGACCTCCTAAGGAGAAACACCCTGTATATGTAAATCAAAGCGTTGAAAGACAATATTTATCTTACCTGCAAAATAGCACCAAAGGCAAACAATCCTCGTGGACACTTGTCATTAACATTCGTTACTTCCAACAGTTTATCAAAAGCTCTCTGGGTTTCATTTACTTTTAGGTAAAGTACACCCACTTCAGTCAGCACTTCAGTGTTTTCTGGAGCAATTCTTAAAGGAAAATTTTTATAATTAGTAGCTGCTACATTTTTGAAAAAAAAAAACGAAGACATACTGTAAAGAACTCTCGAGCACATCTAATGCTTTTGCATAATCCTTTTCTCGTCTATAAATTTCTGCCAATTTTTGATAGCTCTCTAACTTTTTCCCATGTGCTACTGCTTTTTTAAAATAATCCTTAGCATCTTCCATAAGATTACTATTTTGCATACCACTACGAAACAACAGCTCTCCAATATAATGAAAGATTTCATAGTCTGGACGATTTGACATACTTTCAGTCTCTCTAAAGACTCCAAGTGCTTGTTTAAATCTCCCCATTCGAAACCTTAAAAAGAAAGCGTTAATTTGATACAAATAAATATATCCATTCTGATGCATTACAAAGTTTTTCCGATTTCTTTATATATTTCGATGCTGTCTGGATTTGCATTAAGTGCTTTCTGAAAATCCCTTAAAGCATCAAAATAATTGCCTTCTTGTCTCCCAATTAATCCCTATAATGATTGAATGTGTTAAAGAGCATTTCACTTGTTTTCGTCTAAAATATTGCCTTTACGAAGTAGACGTATTCCAGATTAACGTAATCTGTTATTTGCTGCTTAATTAAAACCTTACAGATTTCGAAATCTTGTCGAGCATAATGAAAATGTAACAACCAATTTAAGCATGGCATATGAACAAAATTTTTTTGCACTAAAAGTTTAAGAAACGTTAAAATGGGTAATGTTAAAGAGTCTTCGACAGAATACCTGTTTTAGCCACTTCCAATGAAGGTAAACGTGAAGTTTTACCATTGCACACATTATCACTTTCCATAGCACAAGTTTCGGAACTGTACGATTTGCGTGGTGTTTAAAAATCGATTTCAGGAGACATCATTACAGGAGTATGGTATTGTGTTGTTGTGGGTGAAGTGGTCGCTTAGTTACTTTGCACTCAAAACCTTCGTTTACATTTAAACTTATAATTAAGGTTAATTAAATAAAAATAGAAAGAGTTAGTAACCTAATCCAAATGGAAAACACCGCTCATGATTTGATTGGTCCAATTTGCACCAGACAGTGTTCATTAATTGTCAAGGCATTTTTCTGAAAACAGATTGCTTTCTAAAGAACCTTAAATCGTATATTGAAAACTGAAATACATATAAAAATAAGTATGGGCTGAGGCTCATATGAATTTCCTATGGACAAAAGTTGCATAAATGTTATCAATTTTATACTTGTTTCTCTCTTTGTTTTTGAAATGGACTTATTAGAAGTCAAAATTTCATTACTATCCAAATATTGTTAGACTTTTTTTTACTAATATAAAGTTTTGGCTCCACTCTGCATAGTAAGGTCCCACATGGAAATCGGAAATCAGTCAGTCCATTTATATGCATACATGTCTGCCTTTTAATACAATGAAAAAAGAAACATTTTCAATACTTTTAAAAGTTGTTTTGGTGCTACTTAAAAGAGATCTATTTTGTAAAATTTTTTTTCTTTAGTGCAAAATTATTTTTCATACTACTGCAATATAATTTTTTAAAAAAAAATCGTGTAGTTTTAAGCAACAAATGACTGGAAATTGTGAAGCTATAGGACCTTCTAGCGTGTCGGAAGCGCTAGGAACTTTCGGTTGCACTACAGTCCTAGTTACACTTGATTCAGTGAACCAGGACAGATTTTTCAATTCACTAACTAAGACAGCACTTTCGGTGAACTGTCTCAGTTTAATATTGAAATATGAAAGTAAGTGTAGCGGCTACCTAGACCTGGGAACCAAATTATGCTAATGAGATGCGTTAATTATGTCAAAAATTATAATAATGGGCCATTAAATTGTGATTAATTAGGCCATAAATCATAAAATTAGATCACAAATGTCATTAATTGGGTCAAAAATGTCATTAATTAGATCATAAATCTCTTTAATTTGGTCATAAATGTTAATAATTATGTCATAAATTATGTTAACGGTTAATAAATTAACCACAAAGGTCAGTAATTAGGTCATAAACTGTTTATAGAGTAATAATAAAGAATTTGGGGCCTCAAGTAACAATAAAGGCATTAAGATATAAGGAAAAACTTGCGATTCTTAAAAAGGAGACAATTCCGCGAGACATCCGACACTGAATTAGCATAAAGAAGAACCATCGACTACCAACTGTGAACCTACTGGTTATTTATTGCACATAGTAGCCCATAGTAGGCCCCGAATACTTTATTATTACTCTATAAACAGTTTATGATCTAATTACTGACATTTACGGCTAATTAATTAAACATTAACATAATTTATGACCTAATTATTGACATTTATTACCTAATTACATTATTTATAACCTAATTAATGACATATATGGCCTAATTAAGGACAATGAATTAATTAAAATTAATTAAAATAATTACATGATTTATGGGCTAATTAAAAACATTTTAAAGGTCCATTAACATAATTTATAAGCTAATTAATGTACCTCATTAGCATAATTTAGTTCCCAGGCCCAGGTGCCGATCTATCTACTTACGAACGCCAGCATTGATCCATGGAGACATTTCAGTTTCAATTTTAGTGTCTCAATGGGTCGAAATTTCGATTTAGCAAAGTTTTTAAAAGAAATAAATCAAGAAGAACATAAAATTTCGATTAAAAAATAAATTGCAGGATCAAAGGAGGCAGTCTTTACAGAATATATAGGCAATATCAAAAGTAACTAATGGATTTTAACTGAGATATATCCAAGATATTGTTCTGGCTTACCAAAAGATCCTTCTGACTCAGTACGATAACTGAAACAAAACTTTAAAAAATATCTCCAGATGTCCTAGTTAAAATAAACCACTTTTTCACTTTGGCTTATAACCTTGTCAAAATTGTTATTTTGATTTTGTTTAGCAAGAAGCTTACCTTACGGGAGAACATATTTTTTCTATAGGTTTGATAAATCTTGGCGATCAAATGTTCTAAAAGCAAGTAAAAAAGCTATAATTGGTTTATAAAACCAGTTCTTACGATACTTTAAATGAATGCTCATATGTATGTAATTTCATATGGTCAACCATCTTTGAAAGTTTGATTGTTGATTTGATTTCTAGAACGGTTCGTCGCACAGTAAAATTACTATAACTGATTTCATATATTGAAGAGCTTTTCAGTAAAATGAGAACATATAGGACTGATCAATTTCACAGTGTATGTATACGTAAAAAGCCTAAATTTGTATAAGGCAACACCAAGAGGGGGTTGCTGATTTAGCCCATTTTTGAAATTACATATGTATATTTACTATTTGTGTGAAAACGCCATATACGTAATTTCGGCTCTCTACGTCAACGCGTTCCCAGACAGTGTCCAATCCAAATTTAAAATGAAAAACAAAATATTTTGTATGGGAACCCTACGAAAGAGTTGTCATTGCTTCCATTTTCGAACTTAAATTTGCTCGTTTTTAGAAGAGAATAGAATAGAGAGCACAGACAAACGGACAGAATCACCGACGGAAAAACAGACAGACTATGCGTTACAACCGCAATCACAAGTTTAGTATACCCTGAGATCTTATCATCTAGGGTATAAACAAGAGAAAATGTTATAATTGGTGTAACACCAATAATATTATACGCTAAATGTAAATAAAAGTTAAATAAAGTGAGCAACAAAAGTTTTGTCTGGTAACAACAAGAAACCGTTGACCTATTTAGTTCAATTTTGAAATAATATTTACTATTTTTATGGAAACACTATATGCAAAATATGAGCGCTCCACCCACGTCTATGCGTTCTCAGGCAGTGTCTAAATAGATAAGCTGTGTTCTTTTGTGTACCTTGTTCTAAAACTCCCATATACTGGAGAGAACAAATTGTTCCGTCGATTGAAGAGAACTATTTTACTGTTAGCTTCATTTATAAATCTTGTATGAAAATGTATGAGGCGTTCTTTTGTATATCTTTTGTTCTGCCGTGTTCTGCAGACACAAAGAACACAGCTATAGTGAAAAACCAAAGTTTTGTTTGGCAAGACGTCGTTCCTTACTATATTTCTTCTACTTTCAGATACTGAGATGGCGCTTCAGGAGGCCTTCTGGAGGCATACCGACCTCGGCAATTAAAATAGTGAGTATAATTATTACGTAATTAAGGTTGATACACTTTCCTTCGGATTGCATCCGCAGTTCTAAAGTCTAAGATCGTTATGATATTGTCGTGCTAGGTACGTAGAAGAAGCCTGCTGGGCTCATGTTATGTGGCCCAACGAGCCGATCGCCTTATATCATAATATTGTTGCGGGGTACTTCCGGGAATAGTGCAAAATGTAAGCGACGCCCAGCCATTATCAAGACTTTGGGTGGATCGACTAAGGGATTACATACACATTTGTCATCTAAACATAACAACAAGGTTATATCAGCTTCAACAAGTCAAGATTCTGAAAATCGAAACACAGCGGCACCCCGCCAGCCAAGCGGAAGTTAGATGATTATTTTAATAAAAGTGCAGACGATAGCCTGGATGATGTTTTGGCAAGAATGATTGCATTAAATGGATTTCCATTCAGTGTATTCATAACTTCAGATGATTTGAGAAAATTGCTCTTAGCAAAATACACGGATTTACCAAAGTCAACCGTCAGCGTCACCATTCGAAAACTTGTAATGAATTACAGTGAAAAAATCACAAAGCAAGTAGCTGCAGAATTCAAACATTTGAAAAGTGCAGGTGAAATATTTAGTCTTTCTTTCGACGAGTGGAATTCAACGTCCAATAAACGATACATGGCAGTCAACGTTTATTCATATAAAAAAATTTGGAACTTAGGACATGTTCCTATTTATGGAAGTATGACAGCTGAAAATTGTCTTCGTATATTGAAATTTGATATTTCCCTGGAAACTGACATCGTGGCTATTGTAACCGATGGACCGAATGTTATGATAAAGGTGCGATTGCTTGTTTGCACTGAACAACAAGTGTGTCATGTGAACATGGAAAAGAGCTGTCTTTTCTTTTGGACTGTAAAACCAGGTGGAATAGCCTTTTAACAATGCTGGAGCGATTTTATCATTTAAAAACCTGCATTCAAAAATCTCTTATAGATCTCAATCATCTAATTCGTTTAGAAGATGTTGATTTTGAATTGCTAAATAAAATTGTTAATATGCTCACCCCAATTAAATTGACAGTAGAAGCAATCTGTCGGCGAGATACTAATTTATGCACAACTGATGCCGCTTTGAAATTTCTTATAAAACAACTGTCTAGCAAAAACTCATCACTTTCTAAAAAAATGAAAACTTCCTTAGTGGAACGTATAAAGCAACGACGAAGTGATGATTTAACTGGTGTGTTGAATTATTTACAAAATCGACGAAAAGATGATGAAAATCAGTTATTATCGGATTTGGAATGGCATGACTTATTTCCAGTTCCTACACAGGCTTTAGTGATGACACGGAAGAAGAAGAAAGGTCAGGATCACAAACAGATGATGAGCTAAGGCCAGAAACCTCCCAACCCCAATTGACATTAAAGGAAAAAATACAGCTGGAAATTGATAAGAATATGAAATCCCCAGATCCTGAAGTACAAGTACAAAATGAATCAGGGTTTGGCAAATAGTATTAGACGTGAGATGAGCCTGTTCGAAAATGGAGGAGTTCGTGGATATCACTTAGAAACAGCATATAAGTATCTAATGACTATTCCTAGAACCAGCGTAGAGCCTGAGCGAACGTTTTCAGGTGCTGCTTATGTTGGCAATAAACTACGGAAGGCTTGGAAGTCAAACATTGGATGCTTTGATATTTCTGCGATTGTATTTTCGAAATTCTAAATAGTTTTTTTGTGTTGGCTTTTAGTTTTCTTGCATAAGTATAGTTTTTTTATTTTGTCTCTTTTCTTTTCTTACTATATTGTGATTTGTGTTGCGCAATGATATTAAAAACATTTTTTTAAAAATTACTCAAGTTTTTTTTCATTTGAGCCTAATTAGAAACCACATAGTCTTATCCCGGAATTGAAAAACATGCTCGGGATTGTATTCTCTAGACAGTGTCCAAATATATACTAAAAAACGAAATATTTGTATGGCAACCCTACGAAGGAGTTGCCCGATTTAGTTCATTTTTGAACATGTATTTTCAATTTTTATGAAAACGTCGTGTGCAATTCAGCTTTCCACACGTTGTCAGGCAGTTTTTACGTCTCAACGACAGCGCCATCTTTCGTGTCCAAAACTATCCTATTTATCAAGCTGGAACCATCCAAACATATGTATTCACAAAATGTCATTGAAATTGTTTGGGCGGTTTCGGAGATTAGCGTGTACAAACACAGTGACACTGGATTTTTATATATTAAGATTGGTTAAATAAAATTTTAGGTCGACGGCCCGGGGTCAGGCTAAGCTGAAGCACCCGATTTATCTGGGTCGGTAGTCAAATTTTGATATCACATAGTTCAAGGTAGAATGCAGAAATTGCCATATTTCAACGCAAGAACTCAAAATAAAATGCTCTCTAAAGTTAAAACGATTTCCAATCAAAATATTGTTCTTGCCAGGTTACTAAACCTAAACACATAATTTAACCGCCGCCTATGACTTCTCACCAGCGTTACCATATGTGAAGTTAAGACCCCGTTTTAGTCCTTTAAGATTATAAAAAAAAATCATCAGGTGCATACCGATGCTCCGTTGGAATTTCTGGAATACTGTTACAGGAGGAACATGAAAATTAATGGAGACCTGTGTTTTTCTTCAGCTGTTATTGTACCGACACTGAATGTTATTACCATAGCTACGAATTAGAGTGCTTAGCTATAGTAGAAACGTTTAAAAGATTCCGAATTTATTTACTGGGAAAACATTTTCAAACCGTCACGGATTGGGTTGCCGTAGTATATTGAAGAAATCAACCCCATTGACCCCGCACATTGCTAGATGGTGGCTTAAGCTGCAAGAGTATAGTTTCGATATAATACATCGACCAGATAAGCAAATGTCGCACGCAGATACGTTAAGCCGTGCTCCAGTCGAATCGCCGAACGAAATAGATGTTGTTATGTCAAATATTATGCGTATCGAAGCAAGTAACGAGGATTGGTTAGCCTCTATGCAACGCATCGGCCCCAAAGTAGCTTTGATTGTGAAACTCCTACGAGGCTTAGAAGACGTCGAGTAGAAAAAAACAAATCAAAAAGGAGTATGAGCTAAGGCGCATCATCGATTGTATAGACGAGAAAGCTTAAACTAGTGGTGCCATCAGCTGTTAGATGGAGAATCCTCAAGTCGCTATATGATGACATGGGTCATTCCGGCGTTGATAAAACAATTAATTGTATTCGAAAACCTTTTTGTACGTAAAATGCTATTACAACAAATGTTCGGGAGGACGAACAGAAGTTCGTCTCTATAGTGGAGGAGTAATAACAATACCATTCCGTACGCTACACGTTGACCATTTGGGCCTGTTTCCAAAGAGCCGCTTAGGAAACTTTTACAATATCGGAATTTCTGATGCTTTCAGTAAATATATCATACTATGGTCCGTTCGAAATACAAAGTCAAGTCAAAGCCAGTCATCGATATGCTCAATGATTTCACAAGTTTTATTTGGCCTTCCTGTTCGTAGTGACTGTGGTACAGTGTACACCTCGCGGGGGGAATTCGAGAGCTTTTGCTAATTAAATGGCATTCAACATATAAAAGTTAGCGTACGTCCGTGTAAACCAATCAGTGCTAGCGTCATTACGAGCCTTCTCTGTCAATCCCGCCGACTGCGACGAACATCTCAGAATTATTCAGTGGATTCTCAATAGCCAGCAAAACTCTACTACCGGTTTTACACCAAGCGAAATAATCTACGTCTTTAATCTCCGAGCTATTGTAAGTAACCGTGTGATTAACGTCTTGAAGGGAGAAGGTGGTCAATCGGATCATCGTGAAGCTTCACAGCTCACAACGCTTACATAAATGAGAAGAAACCGCTAAAAATATCGAAGTTGAGCGAGCCAAATGGAAAACCAGATATGATGCGCGACATAAAATAACCTACGGAGTATAGGGAAAAGAATTTAGTATTGATCGAGAACATACCCCCTGTCATCGGAGAATCATAAAAACTGGAGCCCAAGTACTGTGGGCCATACATAGTTAAAAAGTTATTATGCAACGACCGTTATCTAATTGAAGATTTGAAGGAAGCCGCTCGGCGTGGAAAGTGACTTAACTCTGCTTTTACAACCAAGAAATTGAAGCCGGGGTGTCAACTTAGCTCAGAGCTAGAAGGATACGATGACTCAGAGAACGTTCAAACCGAGACGATTTCAAATCAAGAAGGGTCGACCTGTCAGGTTAATAAGCCTGAACACATATTTAACCGCCGCCCCGATGACTTCTCACACGATGCTGTCTACCCAATACCAAAACCCGAAGGACTTCTCACACGATGCTGTTTATCCAATACCAAAAAAAGAAGTAATCAGGTTTGTCTGTGTGAGAGAGTTAGCAAGTTTTCCACGAAGCCATCGTGGAGAACGGACGTATTTGCCATTGTTGGAATCGTGTCGTCAATGTCACAATTAATTTCGTCGCTGCCGTTCGTAATGGGTAGTTAATAAACGGTTATTTTAATTTCAAGCAATCATCCGTTTCATTTCTGCCCAAAACCATCCTTTGACATTGTCATTCCAAAAGAGGTAAATTATTAGTTATTCATATTGTTGCGAGCGTGGCCTTTGGTTCGTTATTTAAAACACAATATTAAATATTTAATATACAAGTTCTTTATTTCACTCTAATCATACAAAATTCATAAACCTTCAATTAATCAACTCAACTTTAATTATCGCTAATACTGTAGTTTCAATTATCGCAATCCAATTACAACACTTTCGCTTCTTTATTACTTTCGCTTGTTAACACTGCAACGTCTAAGACAAGACTCTTTTCTGGGCGGTGACAACTGTTATATTTATACCCTAGAAACTCTCCAGATTATTCTGCAGTGTTCTATTCCAGAATCTTCTTAACTATTCTATTCATTCTATTCCTGAACCTTCCCGAAGATTAAATCATCGATTCTCCGAACCTGAAGTTATTTACTCTCCATTGCCAGTAGATGTCACCAGTTGTCACTTTCTATTGCACGTAACAATATATAAACCGAAGTAGAATAAGTTAGATAAACAATAAGTTTTAATAATATCAAGATTCGGGATTAGTATAGCCAAACAGTTGAAGGTGCATCTCAAAAAATGTCTGTAATCCCTGCAGCCTTGAGCTCTGGACCAAGCAAGTGCAGCGGCAATAAGAATTTTATTGAAAAGTTCATAAATTATACTTCCTTCTGGAGCCGTAGAAGAAAAATGTATTCATAGGTTCTTTGGCGCTGTCCTTAAAAAAAAAACTAAAAAGAAACATGTCTAAATAAGCTTGATCAAATTCTCTGTTGACAGAATGAAGAAGATTTAAAAATGCTATTATTTTGTTAATATATTTTCTTTTATTATTGTACCATTTAGAATATCATTTTGTATATATATGTGGGAATTCATTAATAACTATTCGTAACTTCTACCCTACCAAACTACTTCTAACCACCAAATGAAAAACGACGGCAACACTGCAAATAATAAAAAAAGCTTCGCTGTCATTTGAAAGAAAAAGAAGAACATTCGATATTCAGCATTCAGTCAACGAAGAAGTATTTTTTCTTGAACGTGGAAAGTAAAATTGAAGTAAATTCCAGTAAATGTTAACTCTGTCATTTTTTTTATTACAATAAATTTGTTGTATCGTTTTATATAAATTTCCATTATTACAAATAATTAAATTTAGAATCAGTGAATTAATAAACATTGTATTTTGAAGTTTGATTATTCGGTCTTATTAATTTTGGAAATCCCACAATTGGGGGCTCAACCAAACAACGCCAAGTGGAATTTTTTTTTTATCAAAAAAAAAAAAAAAAAACTTGGTATAATTCCAAAGCAGTTAAGGTGTCATCAAGGATCAGCGTGGGATCAACATCAAAATTAGCGGAACATCTAAAGAAAATCAAAAAAAAAAAGAGGATTGGCATAAACTTTTGAAGGTTAAATACAGTGGTCAGGTACAAAAAGATAAATTCTAATAAAACCGTAAGTGGAAAATTTTCATAATTTTTTTTTTTGGACAAATATATACCATATTATATACAGTGGCAATTAAACCCAAATTTCGTGGCAAAGTTCAACCGCGTGGAAATAATTTCCGCATAATCAGGTTATGTTATAATAATACCGCTATTCTAAAATATCAGCGACACACAATTATTTTCGACATTTCAATTCTTCATAAAAACCATCGACAACATATCGCCATTTTATTATACCTACATACAAACAAAAATTTTTTTTTATATAAAAAAAAACAGGGAGCTGTACAAGTCGCTGAAGATTTAATTCTAATATTAATATTAAATCATTAAAATTTTTCGTATTTTATCAAAATAATCATCATCCTTAAACATGCCTGACGATGGTAATAAACAAACTGTGGAAGAACAATTAAATCTATTAAAAGAAGAAAATAAAAAACTTAAAGAAAAGTTGAGAAAACAGCAACTGGAAAGAGAATTGAAAGAAAAAGAAATTAAAGAGAATGCAGAAAAGGCTCAGAAAAAAGACGAAGAATTGAAAACATTACACAAAATAGTACAACTACAAACAGAAAATAAAAAGCTGGATACACAAATCGTAATAACAAATGAACAACATAATAAATTAACAACTAAAGAAGAAAAACCAGAAATAGACAAGTTAACTGCAGAATTAGAACAATTAAAAGTAGAAGTACAACAACGAAACAATCTTGAAAGCACAACAAACGAAAAACACGATAAAGAAAGAATTTCGTTCAAAGATATATTAAATATATTACCTGAATTCAGTGGAACTGATGAATATGATGTCGAATCATGGATAAGAGATGTAGAAAATACATCAAAAGAATTTAAATGGAGTAACTTACAACAAACTATCTTTGCTAAAAGACTACTGACGGGAACAGCAAAACTGGCTTTACGATCGAATCCAAATCTAAATAATTGGGAAGAATTAAAAACATTTTTAAAACAAGAATTCAAAATTAGAATAACATCAGCAGAAATACACAAAAGATTATTACATAGAAAACAAGAAAGAAATGAAAATATACAAGAATATTTTCTGAAGATGAGAGAAATAGCGGCAAGAAATCCATGTATAGACGAAGAAACGATAATACACTATGTAATAAAAGGAATAAACGACAATCCTAGAAACAAAAGTCTACTATTTGAAGCAACAAATTTTGAAGAATTTAGAGAAAAAATACCAATATATATGAAATACAAAGACAGTTTAAAAAGTTTATCAAATACAACACAAGAATATACAACAAGAAAACCAGATATACAAAAACATGATAGCCAATCGAAAGTTGTACAATCAAGATGTTATAATTGTGGAAAAACAGATCACTTTAAAAATGAATGTCCACAAAATACACCGAAATGTTTTAAGTGTAATGAATTCGGACACATCGCAAAGAATTGTACAACAAAATCAATCAAATATATCGAATCTGGTAAAGATATACAAAAAGTAATTAAAATAAATAACGTAGAAATTTCGGCTTTAATCGACACGGGCAGCGACATCAGTATAATAAGAATTGAAGATTTTCACAAGATTAATGCACCAGAAGTAAACACATCAGAGTGCAAAATACAAGGTCTGTCAGGTGAAACAATTGAAACACTAGGTTCTTTTAAAGCAACTGTAGAAATAGATGACAACACATACATAACACAAATGTACGTTGTATCAGGAACGAATTTAAAAACAGCAACAGTAATAGGAAGAGATATACTGAACGGAACAAACATTAAATTAACAGATGATAATATCAAAATAAGTAAAATATACCCAGAATTAAAATCGTGCTACAACATTACATCTGAAAAAGAAGAATTAAAAATAGGAAATAAAAATTATTTAATCGAAATAAATAATCTAGTAAAAAAGTATAAACCAGAAAATAAATACAAAGATACTGATGTTAAATTAAAAATCATTTTATCAGACGAAACACCAATTAAATTACGTCCACGAAGAATGGCTCCATTAGAAAAAAAAGTCATAAATGAGCAAATTAAAGAATGGCTTGAATTGAAAATAATACGACCAAGTGAATCAGAGTTCTCAAGTCCAATACAGTTGGCAAACAAAAAAGACGGCAGTAAAAGATTATGTATAGATTACAGAAAATTAAACAAAATAGTAATCAAAGATAGATACCCACTGCCTTTAATAGAAGACCAAATTGATTCCTTAAGTAAAGCCAAAGTATTTTCAACACTTGACTTAAAAAATGGATTCTTTCATGTCGAAGTTGATGAAGAAAGTAAAAAATATACATCTTTTGTAACTCCATCAGGACAATTCGAATTTAATAGAGTACCATTCGGATTGTGCACGTCACCCACAGTTTTCCAAAAATATATAAATAGAATATTTCAACAATTAATCGAAAAGAAATTCGTTCTGGTATATATGGATGATATAATAATACTTTCAGAAAACTACGATGAAGGAATGAAAAGATTAAGAGAAGTCATGAAACTAGCCGAAGAATATGGATTAGAAATCAAATGGTCTAAATGTCAATTTTTATGTAATGAAATTGATTATTTAGGATTTAAAATAAATGATGGTAAAATTACACCATCAGAACTAAAAACGAATGCAGTTAAACAGTTTCCAGAACCAAAATCAGTTAAAAAAATACAAAGTTTCCTAGGTCTTACAGGATTTTTTAGGAAATTCATAAAATCATATTCACTGATAGCCAGACCATTAACGAACTTATTAAAGAAACAATCAGAATTTAAATTTGGTATTCAAGAAAAACTAGCATTCAATCAACTTAAACAATTATTGTCGGAACAACCAGTACTCACGTTGTATATACAAGATTCGGAAACTGAAATTCACACGGATGCGTCGAAATGGGGATTTGGTGCAGTTTTATTACAAAAAAGAGAAGATAATCTGTTTCATCCAGTATGCTATCATAGTAAAAAAACATCACCAGCCGAAGAACGGTACAGTAGCTATGAACTAGAAGTTCTAGCTATAATTTCAGCACTCAAAAAATTCAGAGTATACGTTCTAGGAATTAAGTTTAAAATATTTACAGATTGTTCAGCATTTAAGCAAACCATGGAGAAACAAAACATACTACCACGAATTGCAGGATGGGCTTTAGCCTTACAAGAATACGATTATCAGTTGGAACATAGACCTGGCGTAAGAATGAAACACGTAGACGCATTAAGCAGAAACCCAGTCGTAATGGTCATAACAAATCAATTTTTGAACAAAATAAAACATGCTCAAAATAACGATACAGAATTACAGCTAATAAACAAAATATTAGAAAACACAGAAATCTACGACGGTTATTTTAAACAAAACGATATAATATATAAAGATGGTAAAGACGGTAAATTATTATGTATCCCGAAAAATATGCAAACTGAAGTAATTAAAAATATTCACGACGATGGCCATTTTGGGTACAAAAAAATGAAAGACTTAATAAGCCGAGAATATCATATATCTCGTCTAAAAGAAAGAGTTGAAAATTGTCGAAGAAATTGTGTCCGCTGTATTTTAGCAGATAAAAAAGCAGGTAAACCAGAAGGGTATTTAAGCCCAATTCACAAAAATGAACAGCCACTAGATACCTACCACATCGATCACCTCGGTCCAATGACGAATACCACAAAGAAGTACTCATACATTTTATGCGTAATTGATGCTTTTTCCAAATTTTGCTGGATTTATCCAACAAAATCAACAACAACATCAGAAGTATTGCAAAAGTTAAATCTACAGAAGGATACTTTTGGCAATCCGAGAAGAGTAATTACAGACAGAGGAACAGCGTTTACATCAAACGAATTTAAAGAGTACTGTGAAATAGAAAATATAATTCATTTGCAGATAGCCACCGGTATTCCAAGAGGAAATGGACAGGTAGAAAGAATCAACAGAATGATTATACCAATCCTAACAAAAGTTACAATAGATGAACCAGCGAAATGGTATACATACACCGGAAAATTACAACGTTGCATTAACGCAACATATCAAAGAAGTATTGGAATATCGCCATTCGAATTATTAACAGGCGTACCAATGAGGAATAACGCAAATACAACATTAGCCGAAGCAATAGATGAAGAATTCAAAAATGCATTTATAAACAATCGTGAAGAATCGCGTGAAACAGCACGAATAAATATCGAAAACATACAAAACGAAAATCGGAAAAATTATGATAAAACGCGAAAAGCTGCAAAAAATTATAAATTAGGAGATTTAATTGCCATAAAACGTTGCCAATTTATAAATAATACTAAAATCTCTACTAATTTTATAGGTCCATACAAAATTACAAGATGTTCAGAACACGATCGTTATCACGTAGAAAAAGTTGGCACACACGAGGGGCCAAACAAAACAATCACAAGCGCTGACAATATGAAGAGTTGGTATGACATCACTAGCACCGACGAGGAGGAAGACTTCCTGGGCTTCGAAGAAGAATAGTACCAAAAAGATGTTAAAAAATTTATACTAAGATTTTAAAAGATGTACCAAAAGATGATTCTAAAAGATGTACCCAAAAGATGTTAAAAAAGTTTATACCAAGATTTTAAAAGATGTACCAAAAGATGATTCTAAAAGATGTACCCAAAAGATGTTAAAAAAGTTTATACCAAGATTTTAAAAGATGTACCAAAAGATGATTTTAAAAGATGTACCCAAAAGATGTTAAAAAGTTTACACCAAGATTTACCTAAAATGAAGACTTACCTAAGATGATAAACAATTTCTTAAAATAAAGTTAATTACCAAAGATGAAGAATACTTACCAAAGATGTTCAAAAAATTACCAAGTTACCTACCTATGATGCCTAATAATAAATTCACGTAATGACGTCCACAAATTTCATATTTTCGAGGGCGAAAAGACTATCAGGATGGCCGATTGTGGGAATTCATTAATAACTATTCGTAACTTCTACCCTACCAAACTACTTCTAACCACCAAATGAAAAACGACGGCAACACTGCAAATAATAAAAAAAGCTTCGCTGTCATTTGAAAGAAAAAGAAGAACATTCGATATTCAGCATTCAGTCAACGAAGAAGTATTTTTTCTTGAACGTGGAAAGTAAAATTGAAGTAAATTCCAGTAAATGTTAACTCTGTCATTTTTTTTATTACAATAAATTTGTTGTATCGTTTTATATAAATTTCCATTATTACAAATAATTAAATTTAGAATCAGTGAATTAATAAACATTGTATTTTGAAGTTTGATTATTCGGTCTTATTAATTTTGGAAATCCCACATATATATATATGTATATACTTCTAAATTTTTATATTCCATCAAAGTCTTACAATAAAAAGGCTCAAAATTGTTTTTTTCTTTTTTTCGTTTTAAAATAGGACAACTACAAAAAAATAACTTAAATGAACATTATTGAGTGTAAAGGAATACAAAATGTTAGAATGAGTTAAAAGATAAAATAAAATAAAATAAAATGAAATGAAAGTGGGTTTATCTAGCTATAAGATTAAAACTACACTGAATATCACATCATTAAAGAAGAGTGTACACGTAAAAGGGAACTTTTGTATCAGCCAAAAAGTTTCAAATGTGGATAATAGAGCTGTTAGATTTAAGATTATGGTAAATTAACAATTTCATTTTCATCATCAAACTTTGGTATACAAGTTATTCAAAGGGTTGAAGTTAGGAGGATAGAGATAGGAGAATTTTTATGAAATTGAAATTATTATGCAGAATATTTGTGTGCTGAAAAATTATGATTTTTCCCCATATTAAAACTGGATGCTGTGTTCTCAATGTTCATGATTATCTATTAGGGATTCCTGTTGCTCTTCATCATTTATTCTGTAAAATTAATTTAAAATTATTTAATGCACCAATTAAGCAAATGATGTCATGATTATGGAAGTGAAATGTATTCATTTGACCTGAGTTAATGAAGATCATATGATCTTGCAACAATTGAAAAATGTCACGATATTCCGCAGAAAAAGTTAATGAAAGATGAGCAGTTTTCACTTTTTTTCACTTGATTCTCAATTTTTTCGTGTGCGCCTATGATCAGTGTACAGTCAAGTCGAATTGAATAAACTTAACTTCCATAATAAGAGATTAAATTATAATAACTTACCGAAGAATACTAGTACGTCGACAACTACACATTTTCCTATACATAATTTTGAGAAATCGTAGAATGGGATCACTGTCGTCGTTTTTACTTAATAGTGCTACGACGATTAATGCTAAGAAAATTGGTATGGAACCAAAATAGAAATATAAAGAATACGATTTCCTTTTTAAAAGAAAATCAAATAATATTGCGAGTGGTATTTGCAATGACATTGCTAGTGTACCTACTAAAGATGATGTCAAAAAGCATCCCCTAAAAATAAAAATAAAATAAGCATATAGTTTTTTCTAGAACAATTTTAGTATTTTACCATAACCAGAGAGCTTCTGATAATACAGTCCCTATGAAACCATTTAAAAATAGTACTGCAAATTGGCGCTGATTTGGCAGCTCGAATGTTTCGATTTGTAAGAGGTTTAAAATAAAAAACACTGGCCACATCAGAAGTAAATTCCAAAGACCAACGAACCCTAAAAATAAAACAGATTTTTATTTAAATATTATTGTAATTCTTACATGTAAAAAAATAGTTGAAAAGTAACTAACGTTACTCTGGCTTTCTAAAGAATGCTTAATTGCTGACATGTTCAACTCTTCTCCGATAAGCCTAAAATTCTTTACTTGGGTGGTATCTAGCGGGTAATCCAAAAATGGCAATTATATACATATTAAGTCTTTTTATTAAGTGCAAAGGAAAGGTATACATTTTTTAGATCGGAATAAAAAGTAGGTGGATCAATATGTATGTTCATCAAGAAATTGGAACACAAAAACAACATTAGCAACTTTACGTAAGAGAAAGTCTTAAAGTACCTTCTCAAAGCAAACTTCTAGAAACCATTCAAATCAATTCGGACTGCTTCGATACTTATAAGGGCACCATACACTACTGCCATATTTATGAATAGACCAAATGCACAAAAGATAATTTTTGAATTCGCGACCTTAATGGTAACTAAACCTAAAAGACCTGTTATACTATCTATGAGATCTGCTACTTAGGTATGAGCTCAAATAGTTCTGTAAATAATAAGGATAGTCGCGAATATCTAACTTGTAAGCGTGCAGCAAATTTCTAAAAGATGAAGTGCCTATAATAAATTTGTGGTGTTGTTTAATGTTAAACATTTGCTTACTATGAAAGTAAGTACATTATTATAAACTAGCCTTACTTTGGAACAGCAGACATTAGACCTTTCAAGAAAGCTAATTTTACGTTAATTGCAGATTGAATTCCATTTTACGGTAATTGCAGATTGAATTGCAATATTTTTTTCTTGAATAGAGACAATAAAATGATTTTTCAAACGCATATGCTTGATTTCCTCATCATACCGCAGAGGAGCCATCAACGAATCTCTAGTTCTATAGATGCGGGGACAAAGAGCATAAAACAATCAAGCGTAACAAGGTAGAATTCACCAACAGCATTTTGAAGATATACCACGTTTAGTATCTCACACCACTCGTAAAATAATCGTTCATACCTGTAAAGCCGACTCAACAAAAATTTTAAAAATATTATCACAACACCTACGTCAGATAAATGTAGATTACAGATTAAGAAAAATGCTTGAATTTGTGAGTCCTTAGGAAGAACAGAATCACTACAGAGATAAATTGATAAATAATTAGATTTGCTCAATGTAAAAACCAATTCAAATTCTCCAGTTCACTCAAATTAGGAGCATCAAACCGCTTAAAGCTAGAACTAGATAGTTGAGTTCAATCTATGATGCCACTAATCTCAGAACCATTGTCACATTGCTGTTGATTTCTGAGGCATTCTAGACAAAATCTATAAGGTGTACTAAACTTGTCATTCCATTTGTAACGAATAGAAATAATACTGGTAGAGCAAAATGGATTGGACACACACGCATAACATTAAGAATTATTTTGAATTTTATATATACGTCTGTCCGTCCTCTGGATAACTCGAGAACTGCCTGAGAACGCGTCGACGTAGAGAGCTGAAATTTTCTACACGGCGTTTTCATAAAAATAATTAAGTACAATTTCAACAAGTAAAAATCCAGAATTGGTCTAAGACCAATGCTTACGATGACTGCCCGTATGTAATTTCGAATGACCACCCCTCTGTGTAAGTTTGTATGTTGAAGTGGTTTTTCTAGAACGGTACGACTGACGGGAAAACTTATTATTGCCAATTCCCTAGGATTTTATATTCAATACATGTATGACAACACCAAAAAGGGATTACTCGAATTAGACATTTTTGTAATTATATTTACAATTATTATGAAAACGCCGCCAACAAAATTTCAGCTCTCTACGTCGACGCGTTCGCGGGCAATGTTCAAATATATAGTGAAAAACGAAAGTTTCGTATGGCAACCCTACAAAGCAGTTATCCGAATTATCGCATTTTCGAACTTAAATCTACACTTTTTTAAAAGGCCCGTGTATAAAATATTATCCCTCTACGTGAACGCGTTGTCGAGTTATCGAGAGGACGGACCTTTGATTATATGGCAAAAAGATAGGCTATGCTGTGTAAAATACGAGTGTCAGTTAGACATTCCTCAGCATTTCAGATTCTTCAAAGTTAAGTCCAGTGTTTTTTTTGATTTTTTGACAAAATAGTAATTCTTTTGATAAAACAAGAGGGCGATCAAGCTATGCAGTTTCGCATCCATTACTCAGCTTTCATTAGATTAGCTTGTAGAGCTTAGGCTCGGAAACGATAATTGACACACACTATCGGCAACAAGCTATTCGGTATTTAGTAGCGACCAAGCAAGTTATGACTTTTTACGAAAAAAAGCTTACTTTACTTGTTAGCGCAACGGCTTGATACTCTATTTTGATAAAAGTATAAAGGCTTTTTAATTTTTCTAGTCGAAAACAGCAGGCTTCAAAGCTGGCTATTTTTTTTCTTTTTTCAAGAAAATTTGCGAATTGGCTTTTTATACTTCCATGAAAAATAACCAGCTTCAAAACCTTCAAAAACTTGCAGCTCGAAAAAAATAAGAAGCCTTTCAGCTTGGTTTTTTAACTTTAAATTTTTTTATTATTTCTATAACAATTTTAGAAACATTTTTCTTTAAAAAGTTAAGTGTGCAAAAGCTTTACAGGAATCGAAACGAGTCCCACGAGCAATATTTTTGTATTTTCCACTAAATTACACGATCATAATTTATTCCAGCTTGTTTTGTTTAAAATTTTCAAAATATCAATTATTTTCGGTCCCTAGTATTTAGAGAAAAATAATAGTGAAGTGTATTATTCCTGGATACTGGTAATGAAAGAACGGCAATCGAAAGAAGCATTTGGGTCTGATGTGAATGATTATAAAACCATGTGATGTTGTGTAGTTCGCAAGGAATAGACTAAAAAATTTTAAAATTGTACTATGGTTGGTAAAGTAATTCATGAAATTGAGATTATGGCAGTGTTTTATGCGTTATTAATTAGTGAAAGAGAATAAAATTAATAAGATATCGAAATTATTAAACGAATATAGGCTCGCAAAAGAGTTAAGCGTAGTGAGGAAAACAGACAAATGATTATGAAAACAACAGACTTAAGGGATCAAATTTCAGCCGAGTTACTTATGCGTCAATAACTATTTTCGAAAAGGAAAGCAATGAGTATGATTCATTAGGGGGCTACCACCACATTCCTTTAAAAAAAGAAATTAAAAAGTTAATTTTATCTTTCCTAAAGTATTTATGGACCACCAAAAAGAAACTGCATAATAAAAATTAATTTCAATGGAATTTACGAATTATCACATGCGCTTCATGATAAATGTAGAAAAACACACAATTTGAATTGACAAATACATTCATTTTCTTGAAATATTACGAGACCAACAAATGTGAAGTGAGCTGATTATTTCATGTAACAAAGTATTTCAAATGATTCGTAGAATCGACCTTTTTAATCGAAAAACCACTTACCACTCAAAAACCCAATCTATGAAGTAAAAAGAATGAAACAACATTCAGTAAACTTAAAGCAGCTTCACTAGCAGATTTTTTTTAGTATTGTATGTTAGTGAAATGTAAAACCCAGCACAAGAAGCACACTAATAACTAACAGCAGTTACAGGTAATAGGACCTAATGCAGAAAATGATAAATATCTGTTTCGAGGCACTTATAGAAAGATCCAACCGCAAGGTTAAAACATTTAAAATTGTCATAGAAGGAAAACGAGAGAAATGAAATCTTACACCACGAGTACTAAATACTAAATATCCTTTCTAAATTAATTTTTATTGCTACTAGTCCCTCAACTGCCAACTGTGTCACCAAATCGTAGTTTTGGTATTTATCACCCTTCTGCAAATGCACAAGGGTGCAAAGGAGTGTCAAGCCAAGTATTTAAGAAATATGATGGATAATCTTTATAGTTTACAATATTATTATATATTTTGTTGCTCTAACTGCAACGATCGACTTGGGACTTTAAGTTTGGTCATTCACGCACACTAATTAGGATTTGTATAGATTTGTAATTTTCATTTCCTTAGAAGGGTTTTTCTTAAGGAAATGTTATTTCTATGACTAAAGAATGAAATAAATTGAAACAAACACAAATTTGTGCAGCACTGATGACTGATTCAGAGAATGAAGCAAATTTTTCATTTATTAAATGCTTGCTTTGTGGTCGACCGGGTAGCCTTGCCATGCCACATTTTAGAACTTCAGCAGTTCCAAAGGCACAATTTTGATTGAAATTGCTTCACACGCGGTGATATATATATATATATACATATTAGTCGTGAACAGCTGTAAAACTGATAAACTAAGCGCACTTTTAGATTTGACAGTTGCTCTAACATGAATGATTTTGTGACGTAGATAATTTCAGGGTATTAGATGATTATTCCCAACTGACTCAAATATCCCAAATGACCGAATGTTTTACATGAATCACTTATACCAAAAGACTAAGTTCATCAAAATGACTGATTTTGCCCATCACTAGTCGGTAGGGAATCATGAGCTTTTGTGTTATCCCTTAATCCATCGACATCTTTATATATAGCTAGATGTTGACTGAAAATTGGCAAATGTGAATATGAGCATAAAGTAATAAAGGCTAAAGAGATGACAAGATTAACTTTGCTTTGCGAACCAATTTTTGAAAGCTCAATCTGAAAGTTTGGATGCAATCGTCAAAGCTTTTATTGCAGAGCTCGCATATTCTGTCTTGAATTTACAGCCCACTGTACCAACAGGCATCACATCAAGTCAAGGCATGATGTTCTGAATGGAGTAAATGCAACACTACCAAATTTTGCCATGGTAGATATTAATACGCATATGAATGTGTTGCTTTTGGAAGCTCTTTTGATACAAAATATTATTGCTTCAGGCTATGAGATACAACTCATTTGAGCGTATTAGCTGCGTTTTTTTATACTATACTGGTTCATTGGAAATTTAAATTAATTTCATTCTATTAAACGTTTGTAGATAGCCATGATTTTTTTATGAGAGCAAATTATCAAATTTCATTTCAATTTTCACAAAATGCCAAAATAGATCTTTAAAATTCGAATCTAATTCTAAAGTTTTAATTCTTCAAAAGATGGCAATTTGATGGTGTTTATTCATTTATAAATCCGTGCATCTCCTTTTATAGGGATCAGGAAAAAAGAACGCAGCATTGTAATCGTAATAGTACTGTATATTATATGCAAGCAAATTTCTTAAACGACCATGTTTTTTTCACTGTTGTATACAGTGTTTTTATCTTACAGACGTAAATATAATGAAATAGTTGATGAATAATTCTAGCAGCTCGAAATGGGAATATTTTCGAAAATATAAACAACATTTTTATAAATTCATCAATTATTCTTTCCCATACGTCGATGTACTTCATATTGAGATCGTGTGATATTATATTGTCGGTATTATGAGTGGAGTGAGGGCTACCTAGAAATCAATTTATTATACTTTTTAGCTTGCTATTTTTGATTGATAAAGCTGAAAATTTGAATAGAATCATATTTTTTAAATCCCCATCGATTTACGTTCCAAAAATATTTTAACAAATTTTTTAAATTTATAAACTCATCATTTTTATACCTTAGATAAAGTCTCATAGGGTATGCTAAACTTGTCATTTCGTTTGTAACGCATAGAAATAATGCTGGTAGAGCCAAATGGATTGGACACCCACGCATATGTATTATTAATTATTTAGATTTTTGCATATCCGTCTGACGTCCGTCCGTCACCACCGTAACTTTGTTTGTTTCAAATTACATCATTTTGCATATACTTATTGAGAAAGCAGTCAGCTGAGGACTTTTTGATGTACTGGAAAAGTTTTCAGAATATAAAACGCTATGAAATTTGTTATAACGATTTTTACTGTCCGACAAACCGTTCTAGAATCTGCCTATATGTTCAAACTATATGGCATCGAAAGAATTTGTTTTAGGCCAATTATACCTTTTTCCTGGCTTTTTTAACTAAATTAATTTTCGGTTGTAATTTCAATATATCAATGTACAGTATTCACCATATTCTCTACATTTCTTATTGGAGCCGTATGTACATTTAATTTTACATCTTCTGGTATTAAAGAAATTTCGATTTCGAAAACCAAAATTTAAAATTCTTGAATAAAATTGACTATTCTTTGCGGATTCCCTGTGACAAACCTTAATATTTTCAATATCGATTATCTTTAAAAAGAGAAATATAGGGCAAACTTCCTGTTTTTATATGTTGAAAAAGTTTACGATAAATATCGTCCAGAAATGATACATGAAATTTTTAATTTACATTCCTCATACAATGCAAGCAACCATTTAGAAACATTTTTTCTACTCGAAAATGGGTTAAAAGAATAAAGTATACTGTTATTTTTGTAAATCAAATTATATGCTTTTATTATTTTAAGTTTATTAATTGTTTTGTTTTTCTGTTTAAAGAGTTTCTGGGTTTCTCATATGCAGTGATTTTTTATTAAAATATCAATAAAATAATCGAGTATTTTTAAACGATGCTCACAACACAGATTATCTTCTGCAAACCAATCGCTAAATATGCTGATTTGCCTTGTTTTCTCAATGCATGTGTTCTTTATGAATTCTTTTATCGATTTCATATTTGGACTGATGGAAATAATTTGTACAAAAATATTTAAAATAATTTTCATTAGCTGGACAAATTTTTCTGTAGGCGCCTTAAGTTTACCGAAATCCGAATTTTTAGAAAAAATTTTGTAAAACAAAAAGTGCTCAGATTGATCTTCAAGGCATATATATTCCCGTCTTTTTCATGCAATCTTCGCAAAATTTGCAGTCGATCTTCGGTAATATTTTAAAAAGAATATACCCCAGAAAATATTGAAAAGAAGAGTCCTCAACGGGCTTATCATCATCATAGATAATACCAAAATAATAACTTTCGAGAAAATCAATTTCTAAGCTATTACCACAGATAAACCCAGATGTCCAGACCTTATGGGGATCAGTGACGTTCAGTCACCAACTGAAATTGAAAGCACATTGTATCGAAAAAGAGCTTTGAAGCTTTTACGAGAGATTCGATGCGAGAAATATGTCTCTTTGAGATTATTCCGTGGGTTACGCTTACGATACAGCGCCTCAATGGTTATATCACGTTATATGTTTTTGCCTGCAACACTGCACTGCACGATGGCTGTTCAAACTTGACTGTCTTCGAACTCTCTCACAGCCCTCCACGTTTGCTTTCAATTTTATCTTTACATCTCTCTTGAAAAATGAGAGTTCGGTAAATGGCTTGTGAGAGAAAAGCTTTAAGCACTTGTTTGTCGGTTAGACGTTGTCGGTTAGCCGCAATAATTGGCGTCAGTTTTAAGTACGGTGAATGGTTATCTGTATTTTTCTTATTTGTGCTATTACTGTCTATATTGGAAACAGGTAAAGTATGGGAAAAATCCGCGTGCATTACCTGACTTTCAGCATTTTGATAATTTGAATTTTCAAATATAAATTCTTCACTATCATCTTCATAATTGCTGCTTTTTGATCTGAGTGCCAAAATTTTGCTGGACAAAAGGCTACTTATTATATGATTAAATTCATAAACGGAGGGATTTCGATTATTTCCACCCTTATATCTTATCGTATAAAATAAATTTTTTGTAACATCTTGGTTGAATTTATATGAATTTATATGTCTTTTTCTGGAAACTGTTCAAGGAGATCCCTTGATAAAGAAAGTATACCTCTAATTGATTGGATAAACCATCAAAACAATATATTTGCCTAGAAGAAGAAAAAGTTCTTATAAATGTAATAATGCCTTCGAGATATTGTCTAATGACTCCGTCTTTTCTAATTCCACATATACAGGGTGTTTCCCCTTAGGAGGTCCATAGAGCGGGAGGTGATAGTACTCACCTAGACGAACCAAAAATTGTATGGCAGGGGGAGGGCAATATCAACCGTTTAGGAGTTACAGGGTGATTCATAACAAAAGCTAGGTTTTCACAAAACACCCTGTATATTAAAAACTACTCGGCGTATGGTCACAGTTGACCTATTACATCCTATGTGTTAACTATAGTCGTTAAACAGTTATTAACTCATAACCTATTCAGGTCACACCGAAAAAAGACGATATTTTTTAAAATGACGTGCTAAGGGAACAAATTATCGTTGAGAATAGGTTTGAAAATAGGTTTGAGAATAGGTTTAGAGCTAATAACTCTTAAAGGGCTGCAGATAGCACATTGGATGTAATAGGTCATATTAAAGAGGAGAGTCTGCAGTTTACAGTTTTTATAAAAAAATTTATGTTAACGACCTCTTTGCAAAAATAATAGAGGTCAAAGTAAAAAAAAAGGAAAGAAAATCTGAAATTTTTAGTTTAGACCTTCATAACTTCTGAGGGGATAGGGGTACGGGGCTGGTTGAGCTGTCGTTGGAAAGGCCATGAAGTTCTGCGTACAGTGAGCCCTCAACTGTGACCATACGCCCTGCAGTTTTTAATATACAGGGTGTTTTGTGAAAACCTAGCTTTTTTTATGAATCACCCTGTAACTCCTAAACGGTTGATATTGCCCTCCCCCCTGCCATACAATTTTTGGTTCGTCTAGGTGAGTACTATCACCTCCCGCTCTATGGACCTCCTAAGGGGAAACACCCTGTATATATATATATATATATTTTTACTAGACGGTGACTTACTATTAAGACAATCGAAAGTATTGTTGACTTTTTCAAAAAAATCGGCAGTTGATATGGCTTTACATTTGGTTTCATTGCTAAATTTCCCTAAAGTCTGTACTGTACGAATAGCAGCACTGCACGTATGACTAAAAACTTCCACTGCAAGAGAAACTTTCATTTTTTGCCAAGTGTTTGGATGCACATGCTTGTCAGATAACTTTGGGCACATTTTTACTGGCTGATGTTTCTCCATATTATATAGTTCTTCCAAAACTTACCAGCTAACGACCCCATCTTGACATTTTATTTCTGATTTAATCAAAGTATTCCGAACTGATTCAACAAGATGAGGAACATCATGTATAGCATATATTTTTTCAGAATTGTAAAAAAATATGGCTTTTCTGAGATAACTCCAAAACTTTTTAGGCAACCTCGATTATTAGAGCCTTGATCGCAAATTATACCTTTTTCGTCAACACCAATCTCAGTACAATTGCCAGCTTTTGAAGAACTAAAACTTTAGTACTAGATTCGAATTTTAAAGATCTATTTTGGCATTTTGTGAAAATTGAAATGAAATTTGATAATTTGCTCTCATAAAAAAATCATAGCTATCTACAAACGTTTAATAGAATGAAATTAATTTAAATTTCCAATGAACCAGTATAGTATAAAAAAACGCAGCTAATACGCTCAAATGAGTTGTATCTCATAGCCTGAAGCAATAATATTTTGTATCAAAAGAGCTTCCAAAAGCAACACATTCATATGCGTATTAATATCTACCATGGCAAAATTTGGTAGTGTTGCATTTACTCCATTCAGAACATCATGCCTTGACTTGATGTGATGCCTGTTGGTACAGTGGGCTGTAAATTCAAGACAGAATATGCGAGCTCTGCAATAAAAGCTTTGACGATTGCATCCAAACTTTCAGATTGAGCTTTCAAAAATTGGTTCGCAAGGCAAAGTTAATCTTGTCATCTCTTTAGCCTTTATTACTTTATGATATGAGTGAGGCCAAGCTCATTTGTGTGTGGCACTTATATACATTTCGGATATTGTCTCAAATCTCTGAGCTATATTGGACAAATTGAACGATTTAATAGCCGCTTGGCTGTCAATGTAAATCTTTCTTTTTTAAAGAATACTGAAAACACCCAAGCCCTCGTTCTCTAATGTTGTATTTTGAACATGAATTTGAAAACGGAGAGCTCAAAATCGGTGAACACACGTTTATCTTCCAAATCCTCTTGCCTATTTACATATCAATAGGCAAAATATGAAATGGGGTATCGTTGTGATATATCATTCGATTGGAGATTAAATTGCACAGAACATGAAGAGTAGAATATGAAATTGGGTATCGTTGTGATATATCATTCGATTGGAGATTAAATTTCACAGAACATGAAGAGTAGAATTTCTCTGTTTCTAAGAGCGTTGTGAAAATTTTAATAGTACATAACTGCGTCTCCGCAATAAACACTACGAACATTCAGTGTGCAGACATTCAAGTCTTAACGTTATCCTAGGGTGAATAACTCTTTGAATTCATAAATGTGAAGGGAACTCTTGATGTTTGATTAAATGAAAAAATTCAGAAAACTATGATTTTATTGCATGAAGTTTTTGAAATAATTTTGGGAGAGATTGATAATTGAATGTCAGTTCAAATGCGATGTCATCAATTTTATAGTGTGATTAAGTTTATTTATTATGGAAAAGTATACCCCGGATGTGTACCAAGCGTCTGATCATGCATATTAATATTAGCAACAAAATACAATCTTTTCTACGTTTGAATAGGAAATTCGTATTTAATTAATTAGTCTTCTTAGCTTTTTTGCCGATAAGCATACTGTATTTTAATTTTAATAAAATCGGTATTTTAAAGTTTTATATATTTTTACTTACCGAAAAAGAGCGGAATGTCAATTTTTTCCTCTAAATCACTTTTCCGTTTAACGAAAACCAGGTACGATGCGTAAAAGAATGCGCTCAGTAAAGCAAAGATGATTCCACGTGAAAACTTTGGATCAGTTATATCTGGCATTGTCATAGTAACCTTTGAAATAAGCAAAAAATAATAATATAAATAAACATGAACCACAATATTTATATTGAATATGCATACCACGCCGGCAATATTCGCTGCTACAGCAAAGAATTTTGCAAGAGTAAATTTATCACCAGATGCCGATGGAAATAGCGATGCTAATACTAACGTAAAAAAACTTGCAGATGAACTGAGAAGAGTTACTATTGCAGTTTCACTTAATTCTAACGCTAGTTGAAACATGTAATTCGCTAGAAACCACTTTATTACAAACAAAAAAATAATAATATTAAATATATTAGAAAGATCTACCCAAGCTGTGACAATAATTTACTTACGAGTATACAAAACATCAGTGCGGTTCGAGCAGTTTTATGGTGTGTTTTTTGACGACGAAGTCTTAAACTAGCTGCATATGATAAACGTGAGAGTAAAGCATCGGTGGCATCATGTGCAGACATTTCTCGTACCTCTGCCATTTTACTGAAACGTACACTCCGAAGACTCGAATCATCACTTTCAGTACCTGAGACGGCTTCTGTTGTTGTGCGGATCGGTACAAATGTTGAATCGCTCTAAAATAAATGCAATTCATTCAAGAAACCATAAACTTACGAATCTTTTATAAAAATTACCAATGAACTATGATTGTTAAAATAGTTATCATCTTCTGCAGCTTGATCCATAATCTGTAATAAGGAACAATACTGTACGTAAGTACAACAAACAAAAATAGTTTGTTTTATTCAATTTTTTTACCGAATAATTTCCATTTCGCTCGCATGTCTCTTTCCATGGGGTTATTAGTCCGATAACCAGCAAATAAAGTGTAAACATGGATGTTTTAAAGTATGTACAGAAGAAAGGCTTATCGTAGCGTTCATCTTGATATAAATATTTAGTTAACTCACTCGAAGTAACCCAAATAACATCTACCAGTAAAAGGAGGAATGTGCCAAGCAACAGTTTTTGGGTTTTATTCAACATTTTGTGCGATAAGTTCTCTTGCCTTTCATGTTTTGCTTTCTCAACACTACATCATTGCTGATCCTAAAAGATAAATCATAATTTTATAGCCGCTTACAAAGGATATTAATTTCAGAGTTTTTATTTTTATTGCAATTAATTTTTATTCATCCCCTTCAAACCCGTTTCTATAAGGCCCAACCTACTTCGAGAGCTACATGCTACAAGCTGCAAGCTACACGAAGTTCTGAACGCGTAGTCACTAGTCAGTCCATGTAGAGCTACACCATGTAGCAGTTTCTATGGTACACTATACAAACTGAAATTTGTAGCTTGATGCTTGCAGCCTGTAGCGTGAAGCTCTCGATGTAGATTGGGTCTAATAAGCTGAACCATGTTCAAAATAATGTGTTGAGAAGGACATGAATAATTCTTCGAAAGTATTGAAACACTTACTAAAATAAATGCAAAAATATTAATCTATAACGTATCAGTAAGTTGGTTCTTTATTTTTTTTCTTATGATTTTACTGAAGAATCAGAATTTGTATGCACTTTTGCTGGTCGACATTAAACTACAAAAGTTAGTTATTTTTATACCCTAGATGAAATCTATAGGGGTATACTAAGTTTGTCATTCCGTTTGTAACACCTCGAAATAATGATGGTACAGCAAAATGAATTGGACACCCACGCATAATATTAAAAGTTATTATGATTTTTGCATGTCCGTCCGATAACTCGAGAACGCATTCACCTAGAAAGCTGAAATTTTGTACACGGACATTAAAAAAAAAAGTAAAATTAAGTTCGAAAATGAGACAAATCGGGCAACTCCTTCGTGGGGTTGCCATACAAAAATTTCATTTTTCACGATATATTTGGACACTACCTGAGAACACGTCGACATAGAAAGCTGAAATTTGATACACTGTGTTTTCATACTAATAGCAAATAAAATTTCAAAAATGGGCTAAATCGGGCAACTCCTTCTTGGTGTTGCCATATAATAATTTTTGTTTTTTACATATACTTTGAAAGCGATCAGTCCTAGACATTTTTATTGTACTAAAAACTTCTTCAGAATAAGAAATCCTATAAAATTGGTCATAATCATTTTTTCTGTCCGACGAGCCGTTCTAGAAATATATGCGAGAAACCAATGCAAAAAATCAAAATTGCTCAAATGGGTGACCATACGAAATTTCATACGTGCATTCATCTTGGGTATCATAAGAATTGGTCTTAGACCAATTCTAGCTTTTTCACTTGTTAATTATTAAAATATTCTGTGTTGTTCATTGATGACAAAAGCATACATTGCACTAATACTTTTGAATAGTTTTCAACACTCTGCATTACCCAGAATGTGGTATTCAGTTGATCATCGTTTAGTATCAAGTTTTGTCTTATGTATTTCTTCCTATTTTTGTTTGTATTACATTTTTTTCTTGTAATTTTAATATTATTTTCATTCGAGTTGTAATTGTTATACCCTAAATGAAATCTATATGGTATACCACGTTGATCAATCCGTTTGTAATACCTAGAAATAATGATGGTAGAGACAAATGGTTTGAACAACCACACATAATATTAAAAGTTATTTTGATTTTTGCATGTTCTTCCGTTCACTTAGAGGCCTGCAATTTTGTACACGGGCTTTTTTAAAAAAAAAGGTAGAATTAGTTCGAAAATGTACCGAATCGGGCAACTCTTTCTTAGGGTTGTCATACACTATATATTTGGGGACGCCTGAGAGCGCAAAACATAGAGAGCTGAAATTTGGTACATGGTATTTTTATAGCAATAGTAAATAAAATTTAGAAAATGGATTAAAACGGGCAACCCCTTCTTGGTGTTGCCATATAAAAATTTACGGTTTTTACATATTCTTTGAAAACGATCAGTCCTAGGCGATCTTAATGTAGTGAAAAGTTCTATGAAATTGGTTTTAACCATTTTTACTGTCCGACGAACTGTTTTAGAAATATATGCGATAAACCACTTCAAAATCATAATTGCACAGAGATCATTATACAAAATTACATACGGGCATTCATCTAGAGTAGAGGTCGCCAATCTTTTTTGTCTCGCAGACCACTTGCCATGGTTTTTGGATTTGGGTAGACCCCTTGTTTTTCTTATATTGATGTTTTTCCAAATTCACCAACTTCAAATGTGTTTTTCACAGCTGGTATAGTGCTACACACTTTGAAAGATTTAATTTTCTTACTATAGTGAAGCGTAGTGTGAAAACTTTAAAAACGCTTGTTTTTTACATTTATTAATTAAATTCAAATTAAAACGAACCAAATTAAACTCTAGTGGGAGGAATGAGCCTGATGCTTTAATAATAAATTTTCAATAATTGGCATCAATTTAGTTAGGTTTAATCTCAAATCTCCTCGGTTAATGATGTCCAGTCTGCTTTTGTTTCTTTTTTTTTTGTTAGAAGATTGACAACTGCGCCGAAATCGCTTTCCACTAGATATGAGGATGGAAACGCAATTAAAAACTTGCTCGTGATATTTCATAATTCGGGATAAGTGACATATATGTCTTTTTGAAGCCAGAGTTGCTGGTAAATGTACATTAAATTCTTCGTTAGTGCTTATTCCGATCAGTTCCTCTTATAATATGACATCCATTTCTTCAATGTCACCATATGAATTGTTTATCCACTGTGGTATTGCCATAGTCACAACATCCTCAAACCTAGTTTCAAAATCTGAATAGAGGGCATTTAATGTTGAACCTAGGTTGAAACGTCGTCTTCCGGGCAGTTTGTATGTGACAAACATTTTTTTTTATAAAACTTAGGCTGTCATGTTGTAACTGCAAGTTAACCTCATTAACTTTATTAAACAAATCTGTTAATTATTATATTGGATCTTTAACATCTAGAAATTCTAAAAATTGTCTCAAAAAGTGCAAAAAATCTTGTCAAACATAAGCCTTTCGACAGCCAGCGTATTTCAGTGTGAAGGAGTAATTGATGAAAATTCTCTTAATTTTCCTCACACAACTGCGCAAATAACCGCGTATTCAACGCATTGCTTCAGATTCGGTTTACTGCATTAATGACTAATTGAAAAGATTCATGCAATCTACCATTCAGATTTTTAGCAACTAAATGTTGTCGATGGATGACGCAATGTATTGCTTACACCCCCGATAATTTGTCTTAGATAGTTTATAAATCCACGATAGCGCCCAAAGATCTCGCGTAGGTCAGTTCTTCGTGGATTTCTTAATGCATAACATAACGAACATATCACAATAATAATGTTTCATTGCCAGGTAAAGTTGAGTCGTCCAGCTGTATAGAGAAATGGGTCGTTTGCAAATAATTACACGAGAAGCTTTAAATATCATAACTCATTTTATCAATACGTCTCTCAACTGTGTTGTTGCTTCAAGGAATTTCTTTAATGATATCAGATGGAGGTTTGTGTAAAACAGATTTTAAAACTTTTTCGACGGCTGGCAAAATTCGTCTTTATTATACTGAAATTCATTGGAGCAAGTTGTTTTTTTTTCCAATGAATTTACTAAATGCATTGAGATGCAGAAAAAGTATAGAACTTTTCGACCCAGCGATCAGAGAGATCTCATCAGCGTGGTTATCTCTGATAAGTCGCCCGCAAACCATCATCGTCTCTTCGCGATATCGAAGCAAACATTCTGTCCACCGTGGGTCTCTTCTGAAGTTTTTCCTTGAGTGTTTGAATGTATTTTATATCCTTACCTGTTTTATCAGTGTGACATCTTCTAATATGATCGTCTAGCTTAGATCTATAGATACATCTCATGGACCCCGAATTTTATTTTTGGCTGACATGGACCCCTTACAGGTCGTCGTTGACCCTTGGGGGTCGATATAGACTACTTTGGGAATCATGGATCTAGAGGGTACCACAAGAATTGGTCTTAGACCAATTCTTGCTTTCTTACTTGTTCTTTTATTAATTTGTTTGGCCTTGATGCTAGTGCGCGGCTGGTCTGCTTCGGGAGGGTCAGATAAATATTGGTGTGTTATGCCAGGGAATTTTGTTCTTAAAGATTTACGCGCTTAAGGATTTTGTGATGTTACCTGTACACATTAAAAAGAATTATAGATACGTAGATATGTTTATACTTGTTAACAAGTTTCTAGCGGGATTATAAAAAAAAAGAAGTCATACATCATCATTCCCCCTACAATGCAATATGATGTTTCATTGAGTTTCTAGAATTTGCAAATAAAAAATATATTAATGATACACCCCAAATACGCGGTTATAAAGTCATTGCAGGAACAACGATTTAGTGGATTAAGTACGTACCTCTGTAAACAAGTGTTTACCACTACCTGTGCGTCCTTTTAATTTCAAAACCTTTCAAGATAAGAATTCTGAGTAATCTATTGTAAAAGCACACATTCATACGCAACGTAACTACATCAGCAGCAGTTAAGAAAAAAAGAAAAAATAAAATAAAAACGAAGTACACAATCACGAATTCAGATTGTTCTGCAATCAGGATTATTTTTGAAAATAATAATTCGAAATGTATTCAGAAAAAAAGATATTTAATTTCGAAACTAATGATTGAAATTAAAACTAGCATCACGTTTGCTTGAGTCATATGCTAACCTTTGTAAACATTTTTAAAATTGCTGAAAATTATCGCGAAAAACAGTAAACGCCCTTGAATTTTCTTGTAATTCCGCACAACATCCATCTAGAAAGGAAACGTTGGATTAAGATATATAAGAAATTTCTTTTGATTTAATCTTGAATTATCAACCACTTCAAATTATCGTAAGCTATTTATAGCAGGCAGCAGCCTAATTTCAAGAGGAACATATTTTTATCGTTGTATCGATTTTATTACTTCCTGTAGACTGGAAAGGAGATAAATATGGAGAATGAGAATGTAACTTTATAGATAAGTGCAAGACCCTTTTCTGACAAACTAATTTATAATTCACGAAATTTCATGAATTTAATATGAAGAATGATTTAAGAAACTTCATACTCACCAGTGCTTTAAAATGCGTAGATCACAAGCTTTTCATGTCTTCAAAGATTAATAAATGCCTCACGCAAATATCTTTTGTTTATCATACATGTAATTTATTTTTATGCAATATGGACAAGAAATACGTTTACGAAAATAGATTTAAACTATTAAAATTTGAGCACAAAGTCACACATCACCTCACCTCCCTTGTTAAGTTGGGATTTTTAATGGTCTATTTTCTTATTTACACAAATCAGGAAATTTACTTCACATTTTTGACACTGACAGTTATTTCACTATTGTCAAACTGATTGACATTACGAGTGGTATTACCAGATTGACGTAATATCTTATTCTTCCAAAAGTAGGAGCGCCAGAGCCCCACATAGTTGGTCCTAATCCCTAACAACAATTTCCAGTGATTTGAAGTTGAATGGAAATTTTTTACTCTTTATTAGTTTTAATAATCTACAAAATATTCTTGAATGAAATTTGATCCAAGTAATTTTGCTCCCTTGTTTTATTATTTTCTCTAGTAGTTAAGGGCGTTATGCTAGAGAAAATAAATTCGAATCGGAGTGTGCTAGGTGAAATGCGCTGCAGTTTGCTTTACTTTTCACGGTTGGAAGACATTCGAGGGGAGGAAAAACAATGTGCTGCATTCCAATCCTACTAATACTAAATCGCTTCGGCCATTTTAAGATTTTGAAAAATTCTGATCGGACGGCTGTGCAGTTCTCTACCTACTATTCAGATGATAAAATAATTCAATTCTCATTACGTGCTGTGAATTTCTGATACAATTATTATTTATATCAATAATTGTAACTTGTTTGAACACGTACACAGTTAAACTCGGTAATCATATAAGAAAAAGATATAACTACAGCGTAGCAAAATTATTGTTATGACACATGATGTTGTAGCAAAATGCTGCAACGTGTGGCTTGGTATTTTGGATCGATGTGCTTGTAACTATCATGCAGTTCAATGACTTTGCTACGCTTTAGTTCTTTATTTGAACACCGAATTTAGCTTTGTACGTATTTCAACAAATTACAGTTTTTATATAAATAATAGCTGTTATTATAGTATCACCTCAAATCGCAGGTAGAGAATTGAGCAGCCGTCCGATCAGAAATTTCACAAATTCAAAATGGTCGAACCGCTTTGCTTGCAGTAATATAGCTATGCTGCTCGTGCTGCAATTCGAAGCCTGGCATTTTGGAATTTATAGTGCAGCGTGTACGTCTAGGCTTTGCGTTTCCTAAACTGGTGGATTCGAGTCATACATTGGGCCAAATACACGTAGCAGCTGGAAGTACGCGCATTTTGCTAGACTTGTACCTACATAGTCGTGTCATCACAATAATTTACAAAAACATATTAACTAGGGAACTTCTTTAAGGGCCGTATTCACCGAGCCATTTAATTGAAATTTAATTTAATTTCTATTTTAGTACTCCCATTAGAGAGGGTTAGGGCTCACTTAAATTAAAATTAAAGTTATATATGCGTTATTATAATATAAAATAACCCAAATTAAATTTTAATCTAATTTTAAGGGCCGTATTCACCAAGCCATTTAATTGAAATTTAATTTAATTTATATTTTAGTACTCCCACTAGAGAGGGTTAGGGCTCACTTAAATTAAAATTCAAGTTATATATGCGTTATTATAACATAAAATAACCCAAATGCAATTTTAATTTAATTTTAAGTGTGCCCTAACCCTCTCTTACAGGAGTACTAAAACAGAAATAAAATTAAATTTCAATTAAATGGCTTGGTGCATACGGCCCTTAATGTTTGTTTGCATATTTAATTGTTAGAAGTGTGCTTTAAAAAATAATAGATCTTGATAATTTAATAATTAGTGGTTTTGTTTTAAAGATGCAAATCACCTTCATAGGGTGTATAACAAGAAAATTACATGGTATTAGGATAAAAAGCACCCAAAATAACAAAACCCGCTATCGCTCTCCTTTCATACAATTTATTTCTCAAAATTGAGTGAGGAATCCGGGGTATAAAGGAAATGCGGTACGTACGGGATACCCTGTATATCGTCTAGCTTAAATTTATATTTGTTCAATTGATGCTTCTTCAGATAGATTTGAGTGATCTTTATCATCTGTCAGGCATAGTGAATGTATTTATTTAATTAAGTCTTATGAAACCTTAATTTGGTATTACGTTTTACCACCAGATAACGAATCTGAAGAAGATGTTTTCAAATTACTTCACCAACTAAGTGAGGACTCATAACAACTTTAGTTTCTAATCTCGCACATTCCAAAAACTACTCAGACGTGACAGCAGGGAACCTTGAAAGGAAAAGAACAATCTTTAATGTATGTATGTCTCCAAAAAAGATGGTTGAAAGATTTAAGTGATTCATTAAACTTGTGATGTACATATTAAAATGGAACGTTCCTTCTTTGCTCCAAGTACTATTTTTTTGCCAAAGATTCAATAAACAATATCTCACTACTATTGAGAGAATAAAAGCTGATAAAAATTAGGAGGAATCGGACTAATATTTCTTCTCCACTAGTGTATTTTCTCTAACGGCAACTTTCCCAAAACTTTCAATACAAAAATACTTTAAAATCTAAACATCTGCTCCTTACAATCCACAGGCTGTTCACGACGTTTTTCTGCTTAACTGGAATGCTGTCGACATCAGTTGAAATCTCGAATGGGATAATAACGTAATCCACTTTATCTCGATATTTCTCATTTACCAATTTCTCTCTTGCCTTTTGCACAATCAGCCTTCATGAATATATACTGTGAAACCATAAAAGAAATTGAGTTGTTCCTCGTCCTCTGTACACCAACTTACGTAACAGTCTGAATTTCCTTTAATATGTAGAGGTTCAAGGTCGTCGCTTGTTTTGTGTCTGATACAATATGTGGCAGCTCCTTTATTCGTATATGTATGTTGCTGCAACAAATCCATCTCTGCACGGTTATTATTTGTCACAGTTTGATTTTATTCAAATAGTAATCGCTATTTTCGTGTCATTTGTTGAAATTGTGATTCATTGATCGAAGAGTCTGTCATTCCAAAAAAAATTCGACTAAAGAAAAAAAGGAGTGACTATTTTAAAATTGTGAAAACATGGCATTCTGCACATAGATGTTCTAAAAATTTTGCTATATATCTATCCTCATTTCTATTCTAATATCATTTTAAAATTAATTAATCAATTTAAAATTGAACACTTCCTCTATTCTGTAGTATTTATCAAATGTCAACTGATGCAGTGTCCAGTGCTTAAGAAATTAACCTAAACGATGCAGTGCAGTATATGTGAATTACCACATAGATGAGCTCTAAATTTCAATGCAGTGCAGTGCACTGCATCGCACTGTGTTTCAGGCTTTACTGCTATTTATCCGGAAAAAAGTATTCGGTTTTTGAATTGTAATGTCGTTTTCGTTTGACGGTCAGTGGCGACATGTTATAAATTCGCATTGAAAGCGATCATCGAAGCGAAGATTTCGCTCTGGCGGTATGTTATAAGATTTTCGTTCAACAGGCGATTTTGTTTGTTTCGAAATTATTTCCGAATTTTTTCCCCTAGCGAAAATGACATTTATAGATTCTGTTTTTGTTGATAAATTTGAATAATCATAAAATTGGAATTTATGAATTTTTCAAGCGTAGTGGCGTGGCTTTATTTGTGGAGGATAACGAAAATGACGAAAAAATAATTAATTACCGAGACAGAAGAAAATTTTTAAGGCAGCGGTATTATGTTATGGATATGCCTAACAAAATGTACTGCCTTATTGATTTTTGAATTCAAGAAATATTCTTACAAGTTTCATAACTTCAAGTTTGAAGAATCTATATACTTAATACATAAAATCATTTATATTGAATAAATTTAAAAAAATGTAACATTTAAATCTAATTTCTTAAATTTTACATACATTTTTTAATCTTCGCTTGTACTATCACTCTCAGCAAAACTCAGTGATATTCTATCGAAATTATCGCCTGTCGAAAGTGTTACAGCATACCGACCATCGATAAATTTTCGAACGTCGAATCTTTGGAAGTTATCACATCTTGCCCCTGGTTCGCTCTGGAGGCAACCAATGTGCTGTCCAAACGTTCGTTTGAAGCAAAAATCAGTTCATGGGCTGTCCTCGGAGGCAGCCCAAAAAGGATCAGGTTCACTCTGAAAATGTTCTCGGGTTCGCTGTGAGGTCACTGACACAAACAAAAGCTAGTTGTCATTTGATAAAATAGAAGAAATTATTATTGAGCTTATGGACTCATCATCTTCAAGCAGTTCCAGTGATTCTGAAGCGGAAGACTTTTTATTATTTTCTTTAGGATCATTACCTACAAAGAAACGGCTGATTTTGACGAAAGTATGCATACACAAGCAAACTCTTTTCAGCTCACTCTGAAACCGTTCGATTGAATGGGATTGCCCAAAACCCTGGAGAATACTTCACAAGCCATGACACAGACTCCCTCACTACCGAATGAGAACCCCAATGGAGTCCTAACATTCTAAAATATTTGCAGTGTTTATTTATTTATTTATTTCGAAAAGTTAAGAAGATATTACACAGGCAGAATCCATTAACGCAATACCTTAGAATAGTTAATAGAGAAAATCATAATAATAAAAAAATAAAAAGAAGAATAATAGTAGAATAATCTAAGACTACATATTGAGAACCAAAGCCAAAAAATAATATAATAAACAAAAATTGAAGTGAAATAAAATAAACTAGGATTGTAAAAACTAAAAAGGCAAAATACAAAATAATACTAAAATTCATATAAAATAAACTATGTATATACAAAAAGAGAAGCAAATCCAGAAAAAAAACAATGATAAACTAACATTTTAAAACTACTAAAAATTCAAATATTACAAATTATACAAGGAAATGAAATTAGAGATTGAAAGCAAAGCAAAAAAAGCCAAAAGAAACGACAAATATTAATTTGAAAAACCATTAATATGCTAAGAATCCGTAAATTGTTTTATCTCCGTTATAACTGAACTTTTAAATGTCAGAAGGTCAGAACAAAGCATTTCGAAATAAGTGAAAGAGATGCAATCTATCATGCACACTATCTGTGAATAAGTAAATAAATGATTTTTTCACAGCTTTGATTCAAACGCGAATAAATTTCATCAGTACGTTCATCTGATTGCTCATTGATGAGCTCATCATGATATGTCTACCAGGGAAGTGCTACTTGGAGGTATATATACACAGCGTACATACAAAGTAAAGTTTTTTTCTTTAATGGAATTCCACAGAATTTCGTCCGAATTGTCATGAGAAACATGATGAGTTAAAAGACTTTTTGACTGCAATAAGACAACCACCACCGTCTTTCATACCAGAGAGCTCCAAATTTCGGTCCCACATATCGATTATAAAAAATTTCATTGGTGAAGATATTTGCTTGTAAAAAAGTTTCTGTGAGACATACAATAGCTGGGCTTTTTTTATCTCACTTAGATCAGAGAGATAAAAAAACGCAGCTAGATAAGAATGATAAGTAAACATCTGAAGTCTTAGATTTAGCCCCCTGACATTTTGATAGTAAATATTAAGTCTCATTGCCAAGATGATGACTTAAGTTTTTTTAATAAGGAGATCTAGACAATTTCCAGTTTTAATAGTAATAGGACTGCTATCATCACCCTTTTTTAGATAGATAACCAAATTTTTTATCCAAACATATTTAAATGTGTTTCACTTTGAATTGCTTTGCCGTATACAATAAAGATTTCCTCTCCCCAGTTAAGAAGTCGTTTATATATATGTATAATATCAGATGCTGGGAATCCTAAATTTTTATCAAGTTTAGACGCTATAAGTAGCCTATCCCTTAAAAATTGTGAGGAGTATTTTACAATTATAGAACTTTTGGTCTTGCTTACATTACGTTTATACCCAGTCCTATTTAATTATGTCCTCGTCAACCACAGGTATTTTAATAAAATCCTTTGTGTTCTTATAGAAAGCTGACAAAATTTTGATTTGAATAGCTCCTCCTCCCTAAACTACTATTAATACAATCTTAAGCTTGCTTTCTTATCTTCCGAACCGAAATAAAATTATTTATACCTTTCTAAACAAAATTAAGTAAAAAAATTTATCTGAACCAAATGATTACGATTCCTCAAACAAAAACTCTCAGCTGAGGGATCATTTTGGGTATATGCCGCTGTGCCGTCATGGTATGCCGTGGGCTGATGATATCGAATGTAGCTGATCTTTTGCCGTACTTTAATGTCAGAATAGATGAAAAAATGAAATGAATTTTTCCATTACTTTTTTTGTGTTTTTTATTCAGCTCAGCATGCATTATAGAATGAACTAAAAATGACACTTCATATTACAAATTCAAAAATATTATTGCGAATTTAAGTATTTGTATTGCTCCAAGTTGCCACAGCCTCGGAAGCAGTTGACTAATTTGTCGTACTTTTAGGCGTATATTTTGACGTTTATTTATTGCAAATTTATTTTAGTTTATTTTGTGGTTGAAGAAAAGGCTAAATAAAAGTGTATATGGTGAATAGTTACGACAAATTTGTGGTGAAATCGTAACCCACGGAATATAATACAAGCCATGAAGTCGCCGAAGGCACCGACACATTAAAATGCCTTAACGTACCGGGTACAGCATGCAGTAAGTGCTCACTCTTACTGCTTATTGTATACTCGTCATGGAGGAAAAACTAAAATTTCATCTTAAACAGGTCCTAAAGCTCAAAACTGTTGCTCCAATAGTAAAATGAAGTTAAAACAAATTGCAGCCAAATATGTTATCTTTCTAATAGTTAAAAAAAATAGCATGTTCAACAAATTTATGGAAATTATAGCGTTTGAACAAAATGCAAGCAACTTTTATATGAAAAACTCCTGCAGTAAAACAAGGCAAGAAGACTATGGATGTCGCCTGCTGACCGGCCCGCTGCTCTCTTTTTTGACTTTGTATTTTGCGGGGGTTACGGGTGAAATGCCAAAATATGTGACTAAAATATACTCCAAGCTGTGACAAAATATTAGAGTCACCCCTGGGTCTTCTTTTAAAGTTGGAACCGGGGGTAATTCCTTAGACAAAGTTAACCTTAATGTTCAGTCTATTGAGCAAAAAATGGTTGACTGCTCCAGTTCAACTGTCGTTGACGTTCCTCAACAACCAAAATTGGACCACGGTTTCATAAACAACCGCTCTAATAGAAACCACAAGAGCAATCCAATTACAAAGAAGAAAAAAACTTCCAAAAAAAAGGAGGTTCTCCCGACTGTGGGATTTAACCCACCGAATCCGCCAACTCCTGGTACACAGGGTTCTCCTTTGGCTGATGGGGCCGTATGCAGCGCTTTGAGCCAATGCGTGGATAATACCACTCCAGCTCCTGCTTCTGAATCCACAGTAACACATAATATTAATTCCGTGTTCACATTAGGGAATGGTAATGGCACCTCCTTGAGGACAGTACCAAAACCTTCGAATGTTTTTGTTACTCGGTTCTCTCCTGAAACGTTGTGTGATGACATATTGACGTATCTTAAATCCAAAAACATTGCAACAGAGAGTTTTTCTTGTCGTAAAATTAGTAAATCCTCGAAACCGGTTGCATCCTTTGTCTTAACTGTTTCAGCAGATATGCAGGAAAAGTTATTAGATCCCTTATTCTGGCCCTCCGGCGCTTTCACTAAATTATTTGTACCTTCCGTGCGCCAACCTAGAAATACAGTTAATATAAGCAATGTTATTCCAAAAAACTGAAGTCGCTTTCCCTTTACTATCAAAATGTAAGGGGGATTCGGACAAAAACTGCACATATCTTCAAATCCTCTGTTGCAACTTGTTTTGATATCGTTGCTTTCACTGAAACTTGGCTGCATCACGGCTTTCGTGATGCCGAAATTTTAGACAATTCTTACCAGATTTTTAGGAAAGATAGACATACGGATTCTGAGGCTCGTGGCGGTGGCGTACTCCTCGCATGCAAAAACATTTTTAACTGCAGCCAAATTGAGGTTCCAAGTTTTTCCAACACTCTTGACACTGAACTTATAGTTCTTAAGGTATCTCTTTTAAAACACGACTTATACATACTATGTTGCTATATTCCTCCAAACTCCATAAACATTGTCGATGAGAAAGGTCAGAATATTTACGACCTACTCACTTCAACATCTAATTTTATTCACGGCAAGATGCAACCTCTTGACGAACTACTACTTATTGGTGATTTCAACTTACCTAATATACAATGGGTACTAAATGAAGATGACGATGACTATCTTCCTCTTAATAACTTGTCAATAAAGGAAGCACTATTCCTCGACACTATGTCATCTCTTGGGCTCAGCCAAATCAGTAATGTAAAGAATGACATGGGGAGGCAGTTGGACCTGGTTTTCTCTACTGACGCGGGTAACATATTAGTTGAATCTAGCCCCGTTATAATGTCTACTCTTGACAAATATCACTCCCCTCTACTAATTTCATATTGCTTTGAAACCGAAAACATTACTAATTGTGACGAAACACAATATTTTTTCAATTTTAGAAAGGCTAACTTTTCGGAACTTTCCAGTAGACTTACCTCTATTGATTTCAACACATTACTGTCTAGCAATAGTGTTGACGAAGACGTCTCTAAATTTTACATAATTCTTTTCGATTTATTTTCCTCTCACGTTCCCCGCGAGCGACAGCGGTCCTCTAAAACATCTCCGCCATGGTTCAATAAAGAACTAAAACATCTCAAAAATAAAAAGAATAAATTGTGGAAAAGTTATATGAGTAACAAAGGCATTATAAGTCACAATAATTTCCTCACATCCTATAATGAGTTCAAAGAACTTTCCTCTACACTTTATGATGAATATATTCAAAGCATGCGTGCGAAATTATTTCGTGACCCACGTATCTTTTTTAAGTTCATTAATATGAAGAAAAAAACGGACAACTACCCCAATACCATGAGGTACAAAGATTCTGCTAGTGATGATTCATCCGAAATTTGCAATATGTTTGCTTCTTATTTTGACAATGCATTTTCTTCGTCCAATTTCCTTCCTCGAAATGACAACTTCAGTCATATGAACGATTCTCATAACGTTTCATTCACTACCCCTACAATTGCGAGAGAGGATATACTCGATCATATTAATGGGCTTCCAAATGACTTCACGACGGGTCCTGATAGGATCCCTCCAGCTTTCTTTAAGTCATGTTGCCATGCCCTTGCATCTCCGCTGAGAATTATTTTCCAAAAATCGCTCAATAGCGGTTGTTTCCCACAGCTATGGAAAAATTCTTTTATCATACCTATCCACAAAAAAGGTAGTAAGAGTGAAATTTCTAATTATAGACCTATTGCAAAATTATGTTGTATGCCTAAATTATTCGAATCTATCATTTACTCTCAGTTATCAATTTCCTGCAAGAATTTGCTTTCTTCAAACCAGCATGGATTTATCTCGGGCAGGTCTACAACCACTAACTTGTTGGAATTTGTCTCGCCTACCGTTGGCGGGTTTGCAAAAGGCTATCAGACAGATTGTATTTATACTGACTTCAGTAAAGCGTTCGACAAGTTATCTCACTCCGTGATACTCTTTAAAATGGAAAAGTATGGGTTTCACCCAACATTTATAAAATGGACGGAGTCTTATTTAGATAACAGAACATATCAAATACTATTCCGTCATTCCGTCTCCAGAGTCCTGAAAGCTTCGTCCGGCGTACCTCAAGGGAGTCACTTGGGCCCGTTGTTTTTCATTCTATCTATTGACGACATTGTCTCTGTTGTGAGGCACTGCAAAGTATTGATTTATGCTGACGATATTAAACTTTTCGCTCAGATTAAATCTGTTACCGATTGTGAACTGGTACAAGGTGATCTTCACAAATTTTACGTTTGGTGCAAAAACAATAATTTGGCCCTCAATATCGACAAATGTGAGGTTATGACTTTCCACAGGAATCAGAAACCAATCACTTATGATTATGTGTTCTCGGATTCCACGATTCGCCGTCGCGAGGGTGCTGTTGTTGATTTGGGTGTTAAATGTGACCATAGATTGAATTTTATATCCCACATTAACTATATGGTATCTAAGAGTAGTTCTATGCTGGGCTTTATTAAACGTTGGTCTCGAGAGTTCTCGAATCCCACCATAACACTGCGTTTGTACACTTGCTTTGTGAGACCTCTCCTTGAATACGCTAGCCAGGTCTGGTCTCCATTTTACGGTACACACATCGAACGCATCGAGTCTGTTCAGCGGAACTTCCTGCGCTTCGCTCTCAGGCACCTACCCTGGAACAATTCATTGATTCTTCCACCTTATGAGGATCGCTTGAAGCTTTTAAATATGCACTCCCTCGAAAAACGTCGCATGGTCGCTGATGTAACTTTTGTGCATCAACTCTTAAACGCGAATATTGATTCTCCCCTTCTACTTAGCAAAATCTCTTTCCGTGATAGTGCGCACAATTTGAGAAGGTTACCTCTGTTGCATGTTAACGCCGCACGATCCAACTTTAGTATGTATGAACCCATCAAACGCATGTGCATTGTTGTTAATATTAAGGCTGAGCATTTTGTCGTTGATATTTCCAAGCATGTTTTAAAGAAACGTCTATATAATACTTAAATTTCTGTTTCCATGTCGCATTGCATGTCATCTCATTCGGTGTTTGGTCTATGTTTAGTTTAACATACTAATACTAACACCGACTAAGTGATGAATCGCATGTATTGTTGAGACGTTTATTTATTAAACGTGTCCATGCAGCGAGCTTGTGTTAAGCTGGTTCTGATAGTCATGTATATATCACCATTATCAAATTCTAATCTTTTATATTAGATATTGAATTGATAGGAATTTCTACATTTTCATCACTCGGAACAGCATTATTTTCCTCAATTGATTCAGCTGAATTTTGTGACTCAAATCCATATATGTAATTACTCTTTTGCGGTTGCAGCAAACAAAAACCCTTCAATACATAAATATATCCCAGCATCCCTTCGCCAAACAATCTTAAATGCAATTGTCGAGCATTCCAGCTTACTAGAAAATTAGTGATATCAACTATTTCTGCCTCCGAAAATTCTAACTACAAATGATAAGATAAGATTATATTTTATTAGCAAATACAATGTCAACGATTAACGAATAATAACTTACATGAACTCCATTTTCAGCTAGACTGTACTTGTAACCGTTCGATCCGTTTTATGTGTGTGTCACTATTTACTCTGGAAAATGCGGGCTACTCTGAAAGCAATCAAGAAGAAGAAGATATTATATATAAGTACCCACCCCACCCCCTCGCAACACTGGATAATTTCAGTATGTGAACAAGTAGAAATTTGTAAACTATGCAAGAAGTTGTCTGTTTTTGAAATCGTCGACAAATTTACTTTCTATTGGACTCGCAGTTCGAGACTTTAAAATTGTTAGGTGTCGTCGTGGAAACATGGAAATTTATTAAATCTCGGTTAATTCTTTAGAATCTCGGAGTTGTCAGCAGAGTACCCGTTATTGACGTTTTAGTCTGATAAATATAGCTACAAATTTGCTTCGTGGACCTGCAATTTGGTCAGAGCTTCAAAAAGTGAGAGTTGGTGTTTTTGCGCCTTCTAAATTCAATAATAACGGAAAATTAGATATGTAAAAATAAAATTAAAGATTGTTTAAGTGATTACATTTGGAAAATTGTCGAGTGTCCGATAATAATGGAAAAAATAAACTCACCAATTAAAACTGCAAGGTGTTTAATGGAAGATGGCACTAATTTTTCTGATGATAATATGCAAAACATCGCCGTTGATTACAGCAGTGTACGGGGGAAAACTGTTTTAGTAAGTCCGACGGAAGAACAGTTTGAGCTACTAAAACGGCGGTTGGAGGAGCGAATCAATGACAGCAGGGGAGAGACCATTTATGAAATAGGAATAGGAGAAGGTAACTATCACGAATATCCTGGTTAAAAATTCTCTTTGTTAATTAGTGATATTTTCAGATGGGAGTGATAGTGGTCTTGATCTTGACGAATATGCAGCATCTGTGGCTACATTACAGTCGCTGGCAACAACTATTGACGCCGATACAGTATTGTTGCGCGAAAGAAAGGGCGAAAAAGGACTGACAGCACAATATTTGGTCAGAAAGCGAGTTGACCTGTCCGATTTTATGGAAATAAGGTGAGTTGCAGTCATACAAATTTGAGTACGCTATTACTTTATTATCAGAAAATTGTGAAATACCTGGGTACGAGTATTATATATTCAAGATTTGTTCAAAGTGATGTCATATTGTTACCACTCTGATGAAATTGTTAATTTTAATTAAGTCATCTATTAATAAAAGTAAGGCGTTCTTTTACCCTTGCTTAAGTTACGCATATTTTAGGAACAACGATAGTAAAAAGTCGGATTATACTAGAAAAAGAATAAAATCTTAATTTAGGTAATAAATAAGAAAAAAGGATCAAAGGATCTAGTAAACAAATTTGGACAAATATGAATAATATAAAAATGTAACGTATGTATGGATTAATATTAGAGCTAGGACCACGAGTACATATGCAATCATTCACATGGTGTTATCAAACATCAATCCAAGTTTAAAAGTTGTTCTTGATTTGGGGTCCCCTCTCCACCTTACAGAAATAACGATTTTTTTACATAACTTCAAAAAATAAAAGGCTCTTTCTTATCTGCTTATAACTCCTGAAATACTTAGCTAAATCGGTGCAGATTTTTCTATTTGTTACAAACGAGTCAGAAAAACCCGTCGAATCTAAGTAATTACTAAAAGATATCTGGCGAAGTATATCTTCTGCCTGACATTGGTTGATAAACAAGGAAAAAGGAATAGTATGATAATCGAGACTTAGCGATGTGTACGTACTTAGAAATAGTTAGGTAGTTTATTGCACTGATGCGCCTTAATTAGTTTTGTTACAATAAAGGGATACTGAATGAGTAAAATTCTGATATGAATGAAAGAAATGTGTAAGGATGTGTAACTGGAATGTTTGGTAGGGTCAAGTAGGAAAAAGGATTTGGGAAGATCTAGTTGAAGCGAATGAGTATTTGATTAGGGTCGAGGATGCCAGAGAGTTGCGCGTTCAAATCAAAAACGGTCTTTTATAAGATTTTCTCAGTGACAAAATAATAAGTGCTATTATGTATTTAATAGTTCACACTTAACACTCTCAAAAGGTATACATACCGTTTTCCTATAGACTGCCGTTAGAAATATACAATTTTTATACCCTAGATGAGATCTGTAGGGTATACTAAGTTTGTCATTCCGTTTGCATAGAAATAACGCTGATAGAGTAAAATAATATTAAAAGTTATTTTGATTTTTACATGTCCATCCGTCCTTTTGATATGTCGAGAATGCGTTTACTTATGTCGATTTCGATGGTACGGGATCAGTGTTGAACCTTTTCTGGCAATGGAGCACTGGAGCCTATCGAACATATTTCTATCATATTCTTTGTATTTGTGTATCTACGTATTATTCACACGGATATGTCAAGCATAATAAATGCTCTTTATTAATATATAGAAACAAATTCTTTTTAAATTTTATAAAAATAACCCAAATCAAATCTTTACATTTAACTCAAAAATTTCACAAATTATCGAGTACACAGTATACTTTGACAGAGTAGATGGCAATTGAATTTAAAAAAAAATCCAGCGCAAAGTAGGGGAAGTTCAGAGCCAACCTAGTGTTGTACTCCTGCTATAAAAGTTGTCCCATCGAACAATTTCAGTCCTACACTTCTAGGTAAGTTCAACATTGGTGTTGCATTGAATTGCCATCGAAGTCTACAATAGAGAGTTAAAATTGTTCACACTTAGGCTTATGTCGATTTCGATGGGACTTCAATGAAACACCAGTGCAGCACTGATAACTTTTATAGCATAAGTGCAACATTAGGCAGAGCCTGACAAATAAATGCTAAAAGAATCCACTCATGCATTTTTATTATAAATTAACGTAAATTGAACAGTTCTGCTACATTCAAGTGTGTGTAGATAAAAACGAATGAAGAGCTAATAAGCAAAAGAATAAACTATCCTACAAAGCTCTCAGATTATCACTAGTAGACGTATTCCATAGAAAATTGAATCTATAATAAAACGCAGTCCGAAATGTTCTACTTGCTACATTTTTTGACATAATTATAAAAGAAAATTACTAACCTTAAATTTGTTAAAACTTAATTTTTCTGTTAAAGCTACAATTTAGTCCTATATCCTGTGATAAGTACGTGGTAAAAACGTTAATGATTAACGTTACGCCATGTATGCTGCTCATCTTCTCGATCTTGTGTGAACGTCAAGTAGTAGCCGCTTCATTGATGTTGGGGAAACTGGAGGGGCTGAAGAAGCTAAACTCCTCGTTCTTTTAGCTGGAGTATCTTGTACAAGCTCAACTCCGAAGAAGGATACAACGCCGTTCTTGTTCTGAATAATATTGTGTATTGTGATCATTTTCCTTAATTTATTTATACAATTAATATTATGCTTACAATTACCTTAATCGTGACACTTGTTTAGTAATATTGCGAAGCCCTCATGGTCAGCAATCGCAATTACGTCACGCATCATGATCATCAGATTCAGTTATGTAGTTAGTGGATTACGTTTTTGTGTATTTGTCGATGGTGACCTACATACGCCGCTGTTCTTATGCAGTGGTTGTGTTATTATTTTGTAATGCTTTGTGTTAATTGTTTATTTAGAATTATTATTATTATTTATATTTATTTCAATACTTAACCATGAAACATCTCATTACATACTTATAATTAAGTTCAACTATCAAAGACTATTTCATGACACTCAATCCCCTCTTTCAGTCAGCATTGCTGGTATAAGAAAGAGGTTGAATATGTTGTAAATTCTACATTATTCTTGAAAACACTAGGTGCAATTAATCACCACTCAGAAATTTACAATTTATAATTTATATATATTTATGCTAAGCTACTCAGTATACTAATGTCTAAATCTAACTAAAAGTTTTCTGCTATTTACATAGACCCTACTACTATAAGCTCTTTGTAAGTATCAACAACACTACCACTACAAGCGTAGAGAATCAGTACTGCATACATATCTTTTGACTTTGCTTGTAAAAATGCTCAAGTTCCTTAGATTTTTGATGTTCTCCGGAATGCCATTGTATATATCACTCGCTGTTGACAGGAGTCCTGTGCGTAACCTCTCTGTTCTATCTGCTGTAGTTCTTATGTCTGCTTTTCATCTTGTGTTATAGATGTAAATTTCAGCCGCCGTAGTGACTCTTAAGTTTGTGTTAGAGCATTTATGTATTAGTTTGTAAATGAACTTAGCTTTCTCCACAAAGACAATTTGCTTAAGATTGAGCTTTTTGGTTCTACTAAATACCTCTATTGCGGGGAGGGTTGTTAAAGAATGCATTATTTCTGAGCTGCATTCCTATACATTTTTTCATTCAAATGAACGAATTAGAAGCTGCAGTCAAAGTATGTTTAAAGAATTGGAATGGAATTAAATGAATTCTATTCCCCAAAAAAAGAATGCTGAATGCATTCTTTTTCCTTCTAGAAAAAGAATGCATTACTTTGAGCTGCATTACTTTGGACTGCATTGCATTCATTGAAGTCTGTGTGAATTCACTTGGATTCACTTGCATTCAGCATTCACTTGAATTCAGTGAAATAATTCCATGAAATTATTTTGTGATTAAGAATGAAAGAACAAATAAAGCACTTTTAAGCATTTTTTTTTAAAGAATTTCAAATATTAATTAATTTCTCGAATTCTACCACATAATGAAAGTAGATGTATTTTGTTCGCATAATTTAATTTATCTGTTTTTCTTCCCTAAATGATTTTTTCACATAACAAATGAAAAATAAACATTATTTTCGGTCTCTGGAATAAATACTTTTTGATTTGATTTGAAATTCTTTAAAAAAAAATGCTTAAAAGTGCTTTATTTGTTCTTTCATTCTTAATCACAAAATAATTTCATGGGATAATTTCACTGAATTCAAGTGAATGCTGAATGCAAGTGAATGCAAGTGAATTCACACAGACTTTAATGAATGCAATGCATTCCAGAGTAATGCAGCTCAAAGAAATGCATTCTTTTTCTAAAAGGAAAAGAATGCATTCATCAATATTTTTTGAGGAATGTGGATTTGTATTTCCTAATTCCTAATACTGTAGAAGAATGAAAGAATGCTAAATATGCATTCTTCATTCCTTTGAATTAAAACCAAAAAAGGCTGCATTCTTTAACAACTCCGATTGTGGGTGTTAGTCGAGGCATATTATACAATGTTTTCCGAGCTCTGTTCACTATTGTGTGCACTCTGTTCATTACGTAATTAGTGTATTGGGACCATGTAAGTATGTTATACCTAATGTGAGACAGTACATGGGCATTATATATTAGATTAGCCGTTTCTAGACTTAAGGTAATTTTCATTTTTTTAATGGCTCCTAGCATCGGAATAATCTTGCTGATTCTAGAATTTATATGTTCGCACCGTTTAATTGTTCATGTAAGATGAGCCCTAGGTACTTGATTTGCTTTACTCTCTGTACACTCAGTATTCCGATTCTTATATGAGAATTTATGTCCATTTTATTTTGTTGTCTAAATAGTATAAGCTTTGTTTTATCCACATTCATTGATAGTCTATTTTCAACCGTCCAGCGCTTAAATCTCCCCAGATCCTCATTCATGGTACTCTGGAGCTCTTCCTCCGCTTCGCTCCGTAAATGATGTTTGTATCATCAGCAAAGATATGATACACTACTTTGATATCTGCTTTTTGAATGTTGTTAATGTATACTAGGTATAGGTTTGGGCCGAGGATGGAGCCTTGGGGCACCCCTGAAGTGAGAATATCCGGGTCACTGTAGGTATACTGCACTTTCTTTGTAAACTTGTCTATTTGTTAGGTAGCTTTCCAGCAGTTTATTAGCTATTCCTCTTATTCCTAGTTCTTCAAAGAATCTCAGGAGAAGATCATGGTCTACTGTATCGAATGCTTTTTTGAGATTTATAAAGATTGCACCTACATAAAGTCCTTGGTCTAGTTTTTCGTTGATAACATTCATTGTCTCTGTTGTAGCTGATTCCGTGTTACTACCTTCCTGGAATCCAAACTGTTTCAGATCGTACCCTCCGGTTTTGTTTATAAATTTTCTTAGTATTTTTTCAATTATATTTTCAAATAACTTTCCCACCGAGCTGAGTATAGCTATTGGTCTATAGCTGCTGACTTCTCCTCGATCACCACCTTTAAATATCGACAGTATTTCCGTCTTTTTCAAGATGTCAGGGTATTCGCCTGTTGACAATGCTTGATTAATTAGGAAGGATAGTGTAGGACTAATGAAGTCCGCAGCGATAGCGAGATCCTCTGAATAGATTCCATGAAGGCCAGGTGAAGAACATTTTCCAAGTTTTTTTTATTGCGGATTCTATTTCTGTCGGCGACGTAGGTTCAAGGAAGATTGACATTTCTCTATTACTATTTGGTATTGATTCTCTTACCGGCAGCTTTTCTCTAAGCACTTTTCCAATGTTGGCAAAGTATTGGTTAAATGTATTGGTAATTTTTTTAAGATCAGTTTCTGTTTTCCCCAAGTAAGTTTTTTCTGTTATAGTATCTTTGTTCACCTGTTCCTTTTTTGTGATAATTTCATTAATTACTATCCAGGTTTTTCTAGCGTCATACTTTGCTTTTTGGAACTGCCTGTCTACATTTTCTTGTTTTGCTTTCTTAACTAGCTTGTTGACATTATTTTTTGCTTATATGTATTCTTGCTTAGCAGCAGCATTTTCAGGGTATTTCTTCATTTTTTTATACAATCTTTCCCTTTTCCTCATTTCCGCATTCTGTATTTGGTGTATGTAGGTGTGTATATCCCGCCCTTCCCCTTAAGCGATTTTCTTTTTCTTAAACGATCATGAGGCCTTCGTGTTCACAGAATTTTGTTTGTTTTTTATTAAATTACGTAATAAAGAAGATTCAAATTATTATCCTAGCGTCGGTTATAGGCTACTTAAAATAAATTAGTAAATCTTTACATCTATCAATAATTTCAGTTTTATTGTTCTCCCAAGTTCCAATAATATACGAAATGTAATAAAAAAATATGGTAAATGATTTTATTACAAACGAAGCAATAAGTTTACATCAAATTTGAATTAATCTTTTTCAATGTACTGCCCTAGGCTACCGATGCACTTATCTCAACGTTGACTCCATGATTGGAAGCATTTCTGGATGGCTTCTTTCGGAAGGGCCTTCAGATGCTCTGTCAAGGCGCTGTTAATGTCGAAATGGTGTTCAAAACGTTTTCGATTTAGTGCAGTTTTAATTTTTGAGTTGAACCAGAGTTCGCATGGTGCTAAATCCTAGAGTACGGTGGACAGGATTTCCTTTTCGGTCCAAAACTCGCGTATCAGAAACAAGGTGTGGCACGGGGCGTTGTCGTGATGAAAGAGGAATCCATTGAACAATTTTTCTGTCTTTGCGCAGACCCATGTTATATGTTCAGTCAGTTCTTACCTAAGCTCTCGAATAGTCAATCCCCTGTTTGAACAAAACCGGTTTTGCACGTTTTCGTGTGTTTTTGAATTCGAAGGACGCCTCGACCGTTGCTCATCTTCAATTGATTCATTTCCACTTTTAAATCGCTCATACCACTTGTAGACAGTCTTCAGAGTCACAAACATTATCACCATATACTGACTTTAACTATTTATGGGCTATCGCACACGAGTATTCTTGATGCAGTATGCAAACCGGTTTCTTGGGGAAGAACTGAAAAGACGCAAAGAGAACCGCTTTGCATACTGCATCAAGAATACTCGTGTGCGATAGCCCTATGAGCTTCTTTGAGACATTTTTGCAAAATTCATTCACATTCGCACTATTTTTCGATTACACGTCGTATTATAATACTGCTTCGTTCGTATAGCTATGTACAGTCCGTTATAATGGGTCTAAAAAAATGTTGTTTTAGCAAGATTTTATTTAACAATAATTAATAATAATAATAATTTTATTAGTATAGAACATACTTTTTGTTAACAAGTAAATACTATAATTATCAGGCCGCAAAAGTGCTTCACTCAAGTTCTACTGCTAATAAATTCAATACATTTTCTTTTAAATTGACTAAATCTATTTCACTATTTGTTTCTTCAGGTACTTCCTTGAATAAGAATCCTAGATATCCTAATGAATTGTGCGCTGCTCCACTTCTACATCTGGAAAGTTGAAAGTTTTGCCTACTCCTTAGTGGATAGGGTTGAACATTGCCAACATAGTGTACAAAATCACTCAAGTAGTTGGGGAGTTTATCGTTCCTTATGTTATGTATGGACAAAAGTACATCTAATTTTTTTAACAAAATATTGGGTTCCACCGTTTCAAAGGCCCGTTTTAGATCTAAGAACATTGCCAGGACGTACATTGATTGCCGTTAGGGTTGTTAACTAATTTTCTCATTGTATTCCGACTATAATCTGCCTTGGCGTTATTGTCCATTCTTGTAAATTGTTTAATGTTTCTGTACTTCTGGTTTTTTCAATTTCCGATTATTCATCTCATTCATTATTCAAAAGCAGATTTCAGATGTATGTTAGGTTCATTCAATCAACCTCGCAGTCAATGGGCAAATCCCTAACTAGGCCTTTTAGATTAGAACTGAATATAGTAAAGCTTGAGCTTGCCTTGATAACTTCAGGAAGCTCGTTATAGATTTTGGTCGCCGTATATATAAGTCCTTTTCTGATTCTGTTTGTTTTAGGTTGCTGTACTCGTAGTTTTTTTTTATTCCTTGTTCGATGGCTATGTATACTTATGTGTGTGTCTATTCGTATATTTGTTTTGATGAGTCCACGTGCAACTTTATGAATAAATTTAGCTTTTTCAAGGTAAATCATTTGATTAATGCTTAGAGTTTTCGTATGTGCGTGTAATTCCGTCGAAGGTGTTCTCCAAGGCATACTGAACAGGATTTTTAAGGCTCTATTAATTAATCTCTTCACCCTAATTTTTTCGGATTGAATGCACTGACTCCACGCCAGTAATCCATATCTAATATGCGACGCTATGTGTGCATTGTAAATTGCAAGGGCTGTATCATTATTTAACCTAGGGCCTCTTCGCAATACACCTAATATTGGGTTGATTTTGGAAGCTATTTCGTCGACATGCCTGCTCCAGTTGAGTTTCTCATCAATATTTATACCTAGATATTTCACCTCAGTTACTCTTTCTATTTGCTTGGAGTTAATACTCAATATTGGATAAATCTCAGCCTTGTTTCGTTGTTTAAGCACCATGTATTTTGTTTTATCCTCATTGAGAGAAAGTTTGTTACCATTTGTCCAATTTGTTAATCTTAGCATATCTTCTTGTAGTTTGTTTTCCAACTCTTGCTCATTTTCGGCGTAATAAATCAAATTTGTATCATCCGCAAATATATGGTACTTACCCATTAGACCGGCAGATGAAATGTTTGTTATATACAACAAGTATAGTGTTGGCCCTATTATGGAAGCTTGAGGTACACCCGTGCGAAATGGTAAGGAAGTGCTGAGTGTTCCATTTATCTTAGTTCTAACCTTTCTGCGTGATAAATAATCTTTGATTAGATCATTAGTTTTACCTCGCAGTCCTAGTTCATCCAAGATCTCCAGCAATATCTTATGGTCAACTGTATCGAAGGCTTTTCGTAGATCGATAAACACAACGCCCACATACATACCCACGTCTAAGTATTCATTTATCATGTGCATTGATTCAGTAATGGCCGTATCCGTACCACATTTCTCTTGAAATCCGTATTGATTTTCATCAAATCCCCCACTGGCAGAGATAAATTTTTTTATTCTTGTATCTAATAGTTTTTCGTAGATTTTCCCTATTGTACTTAAGAGTGAGATTGGACGATAGTTACTTGGGTTTGTTGTGTCACCTCCTTTGCGTATTGGGATAACAAGAGTCTCTTTTAAACAATCCGGGTATTCAGGAACGCTCCATTGATAAGGGAGGACAAGGGCTAACTTACCTCTTCCACAAGAATATTTAGGTCCTTCGCCGTGATGCCATCGATGCCGGGTGCAGAATCCTTTTTTAAATTCTTAATTATGTATTGTACTTCTGCTGTGTCTGTGGGTTGCAGGAACATGCTTTTATCATTATATGAATTACTCACATATGGATTATTTGGGATTTTGTTGTTTAAATTAAATCCAATTTTGATTGATTGTTTCCTTTTTTTTTGTTATTTTTGCGGCTTATATTAATTAATTAAAATATTTGGCTTTTTGCAGAAAGTGTCAGACTCTTGGTCTGAAATTGTTAATTAATATCATCTTCCAATATATTTGAATACGTGCTCTAACGCTGGCCCTACTGATAGGTTTATCTTCATATTTCTTAATTTGTGTCCATTATTCTTGTTCAATTCAAATTGTTCGTTGCAGCTATTTATTTCTGGTTTCCGTTCTGGTTTCATCTAGGGTAGAATATTGTTGCGAGCGTGGCCTTTGGTTCGTTATTTAAAACACAATATTAAATAATTAATATATAAGTTCTTTATTTCACTCTAATCATATAAAATTCATAAACCTTCAATTAATCAACTCAACTCTAATTACATACAACACTTCTTTATTACTTTCGCTTCTTAACACTGCAACGTCTAAGACAAGACTCTTTTTTTTTTGGCGGTGACAACTGTTATATTTATACCCTAGAAACTCCACCCAACTCCTATCAATTGTAACTTTCTTTGGTTTTTATCAGAAAAAGTTGTACTTTGTTCCATTTTGTTTTGGGTGAGCAGACGATTGGACATTGGCTAGAAAGGACTCATTTCGATATTTTAGAAAATCTGGGAGATAATGAAAAAATGTTGATGAACTTACACAACACTGAAAAAAAAAAAAAACGTCAAATCTCATGGAAGATGGTCTCCCTTTACTAAAATTTTTTTTTCAATTCTTATCGAACTCTACCACCTCTGTATATACATCCTTATGTATGTATATATGACAATGCTAATTTGACATAACCATATCACAACATTAATTTCTAATTACAAAAACAAATACTTCTGAATTCTTAGCGACAGCTATTTATAAAAGAATGGGAATCAAATTCAATTGTAATCTAATTTCAACTCAAGAAAAGTTAGAATCAAAATTCTCATTACATCTGATATTTTACAGAGTTGCAGTTGTCGGAAATGTTGACGCTGGTAAATCAACTTTACTTGGAGTCTTAACTCACGGAGAACTTGATAATGGACGAGGTTATGCACGTCAGAGGCTATTTAGGCATAAACACGAAATGGAAAGTGGGAGAACAAGCTCTGTCGGAAACGATATTTTAGGTAAGAAAGCAATTTTAATTCAAAATTAATTCTTTTCCACACACACAAAAAAAAACAAGGTTTCGATAGCATCGGTAATGTGGTAAACAAACCTGACCACGGCACTCTGGACTGGGTCAAAATTTGTGAAAAATCAGCTAAAGTAATCACTTTCATTGATTTGGCTGGCCATGAGCGTTACTTAAAAACAACCGTATTTGGGATGACAGGACACGCTCCAGATTTTGGAATGTTAATGGTAAACAACAATCGAGTATTGTAAATATTTGTTAATTTTTGTAAATATTCTTTTAGATTGGAGCTAACGCTGGAATTGTTGGAATGACTAAAGAACACTTGGGACTGGCCTTAGCCCTATCAGTACCTGTTTTCGTTGTGGTTACTAAGATTGATATGTGCCCGCCGAATGTTTTACAGGATAATTTGAGGTTACTTTTTAAAATATTAAAGTCTCAAGGCTGCAGGAAAGTTCCTGTGATGGTTAAGAATCCAGATGAAGTGGTACTAAGTGCAACGAATTTTGTATCGGAAAGATTATGTCCTATCTTCCAAGTATCCAATGTTACAGGAGAAAATTTGGAATTACTAAAAATGTTTCTAAACTTACTGACGACACGAATGATAGGACAAGAAGATCAGCCTGCAGAATTTCAAATTGATGACACATATTCAGTTCCTGGTGTAGGAACGGTAGTTTCTGGAACATGTCTACAAGGATTGATTAGTCTTAATGATATTTTATTATTGGGTCCTGATCCTCTCGGAAAGTTTTCTCCGATCGCTGTTAAAAGTATTCATCGAAAGCGCATGAATGTTAAAGAAGTTCGGGGAGGACAAACTGCTAGTTTCGCTCTCAAAAAGATCAAACGTTCTCAAATACGAAAGGGAATGGTAATGGTAAGCCCTGAATTAAAACCACAGGCTTGTTGGGAATTTGAGGGTGAAATTCTTGTATTGCACCATCCTACAACTATATCTTCTCGCTATCAAGCAATGGTCCATTGTGGCAGTATTCGACAGACGGCATCAATAGTTTCGATGTCGAAAGATTGTCTGCGAACAGGAGATAAGGCGCTGGTTCGTTTCCGGTTCATTAAACATCCAGAGTATATTCGACCTGGACAACGTATGGTATTTCGGGAAGGAAGAACAAAAGCTGTAGGAAATGTACTAAAACCATTGACAAATTCAGTTGCAATCCAACACAATCCAAAACCTAATAAAATGCAAGCGCGAGGACAACAAAATCAGAGTCCGAACATTCCGGCCACACAGCATCATGCACAAATAGATGCAAAAGCAAACATGGATGGTGTGTTAGAGGTCGGAGTGGACAAACGTGATCATGTCAGCAATACTCGAGGTGGTGCAAAACGCCCGAAGAGGGGACCCAACATTGTTGGTGGCAGTTCAAATGTTGCAAAAGCTTAAAAAGGGTTCGAGCACAAAGTTTTACCAATTTTATCAATATTTTCCACCTTTGTGCAGGGCACAATAAAAAATAAAAGGATTTCCGAAAGGATCAGGTATAATTCAAAGATTACTAACGAAATTAAATTGTATTCGTTTGAAAAAAAAGAAAAGAAAAAAACATTTTCAAAAAGTAGAGGCGTATTTTTGCCAATGTGAACAACATTTTAAGATAAATAATAATGATTTTTGGAGAAATTTTGAAGAAATTCTTTATTTTCGTTAAACTGTTTACTCTCTTTCTACATATATGTACAACTTGTAAAGTGATTATTGACTTTATTCGAATAGAAACTTTAGTTTTTGTTATTTTGAATGCCTTCGTTGTGATAAGAGGATGTTATATTTTTAGGACTGTTTTCTTTCTATCTACGCTCATCTGGTTAAGGAATAATCACATATCTATAAACTTCATTACCGGCACCAAATATAGTATGCTTTTTTAGTTCTTGTGAAATTTTTAATTTTCTCGCTTTTATTTTCTTCTTAATACTTTGTAACTCTTTACTGATTTCAATAAAATATAATGCAACAAATTTCAATGTTTTTGTTCTTTTAATCAAGGTAAAGAGCGGATTTTGTTAATTTTCGTTGCCCTGACTTACGGCCGAAAGTATTTTGAAGGGTCAAAGAAAGTGCGTGGCTTGCAGCGCGAATATTGCGTGTATGAAATTAATCTACAACAAGGGATCAGACTAGATATTTCTTTAGAATAATAAAGCTAAGGCTGTTCGACCAGCCCCGACACAGATACGTGAATTGTATTCCCATTTAACTCTAATATAGGACTTGTAGAGGGCCGCTAGATTTAATGGGCTGAAATATTTCTACACCCACTCAGATTTCCAATGCATTTACATTGGAAATTACAAAGGATACGCCTGAGAACTTAAATATTGATAAATGCAGTCATTAATAATTTTTCGTACAGGTAATCTCAGCCTTACTCTGATATCCGTTCGGAACTACCAAACTTGGGTTTTCAGAGACAAATGTTAGAAATTCGTACATTCTTTCGTTCCTGTCGCATACAAAAAAAAATCCTCGATTTTTTGCGTTATTCACCGAATGGGCTTGTAAGCGTTATTCTATCCTTCTTCTATCCTTTTGTTTTACAAACGGTTTTTTATATTATTATTATTTTATCTACTAAAATCAAAGGAAATCAATGAAACCAAAGTGTTTTGTAAGAATTTTGAACAAATTCTTCTCATCATCATCAGCAGCAAGAAATTATACGAAACCAACAGATTTGCAGACTGACTAAAAAGTGATTATAATCATATTCGGTGCCAGTATGTAACTACGTTCAATTCTTTTTTTTTAAGTTGTGGGTCGTCGGGAGCAGTTTTTCTAACCTATGATGCTTTTACTGGAGTTCAGTGTGTGTAATCTCGATCACTTGAAAGAATCGAACCTATAATGAACATCAATCAGAGCTTCTATCCTTTACGAAAACAAGAGAACAAAGGTAAAATACGTCTGAAATTGTGTAAAAAGTATTTTCTGCAATGACCGGTTTAGAAGAAATCGCAATCCTTATGAAGGCAATAGTTCCATTGCTTGTGTTGGGGCTATATTTAGTCACCTTCACTGCATCGCTTCTCCCACGGTAACTTATCAAAGTACAATTTACTAGGGGACATCCTCTGAATATTTTATCTAAAATAAATATTGCAGTCTACAGTTTAGGTAACAAAAATTCACAATGTGGGTTAATGTAAGCGTGCACATCAGGCCAAGCAGCGCGATGCAAGTTTTTCTTAGTTTTTGTTGTTTTTATTATCGCACTCCAATATCGAAAAATAATCTTTAGCATTGCATCGCCTCTCTTGCATAAAGTGCTCTCAGTTTTTCCCTTTATCAATGAAAAAAAAAAGCAATTCGGATGGACGAACTCTGGTTTCACAGGGGTCTAACGAGCACAGTACGTTAATATGTCGAAAAATTGATCCTAAAGTGCATTTAAAGGGGTTCTCAGTTTGTATAAGGTACCACTTTTATATAAAAAGGTATGTAGTACTGACTATTATTAAAAATACCCCGTACAAAATATTATAATTGATCTTAATATTTTTGGATAACTAAACACGAACTCGGCAAAACTTTGAGATAGATAACATTAGATCTTCTTTGAAATTATTCGGTCAGACTGACTTAAAAATATTTTCAATAACAAAATACAGGGAACCAGGAAGGATAGATTACATGTACAATCATTGTAGCCACGCCACAGCTCTAACCGTCCCGGATTCAAGAACTGCGTCTTGCAAGAGCTGAAGATCACCATGAGACATCTCTGGACTTTTTGCTGCTCTTAATAGGACAAGCAATAAATCAACACCTCCTTGATGGTTTTTGGGTTTCTTCTGTGTTATAGCTGCAAGCTCAAACGGATCTTCTAGTTGACAAAACCATAGCTCCGGATGCGGCTTCTAGTTCCAAAATGGGGCGATTTCACCGAAACCACCCCGGGATTCGCCGGTTGGTCGTCCGGCAAGGAATCCTTAGACTCGTTCAACAAACCCTCATACACACTTTTGAACCACAACACAATACTTATTTGACTTATTTGCACCCGCGATAAATATTTTGGTAAAGGATCAGATTCCGATTCTTTTGGTGCAGTCATATATTGGACAGTACAAAGCTACGCAGTAGAGTATAGTGCAATCTTGCACTGCACCGCTGAATATAGTTCTATTTCTCGTCAAAAGGAGTCGCAATAAACATCAATTGGTCTTGTTATGAACCCGTTTAGATGGATCTCGGTCACACGAAACTTGTAGGTAGGATGATGGTTTGGGGTAAAAATGAAGCGCAGCCAAAAATCGAAGGCAGCACAGGCAGCACGTATATTTATTGGCTATTATGAGTCACATGATCATTCCAGTTTCAAGTACTGCAGTATGTAGTTGTTACTTTACATAATTTGTATGTTTTTGTTGCATCGACTGTAAGGCCGCTAGTTTAATAATGTAATCATGAAGGGCATTGTGAGGTAGCTCAAATCGAACCTTATACTGACCCATATAAACACACTCAGAGCATGCTCAAAACAACACCACAAATATTAAAAAAAAAAAAAAAAACTTTAAAATTTAGCGCCTACTCTAGAAACTTCGGTAAGAGTAATTTTACTATTTTTTAACTATGTACTTAAGACTTCATTCGCTGTATCCAACATTTATTTACATGGCGCTTATACCTAGGTAAATAAATTTTTGAATTGATTTGAATTGATCTACTTTCGACAACGTTGCAGTGTTAACGAAATATGAACTTAACGAATTGATTTCAGTTTGTTGAGCGCGGCCAGAAAAATTGGAATAGCGGATTAAGATTAAAGCGAAAGATACACTAACACTTTTGTGGAAGAGATTTAGAGATTTTCAAAGGATATAAAAATAGAAATGATATTCTCATTAAATCTTTTTAATCACCACTGTTTCTGTAGAATATTCTTTGAATTTTACATTCTATCAGTAGTTGAGTTAGATCAAAGAACAAATAACTTAACAAGAATCTTCATATGGCCTCTAAAAATGCACAAGTTGTATGCTTTGTTTGTTGAAGTAAGTAACAGACGGGAAGAAACAAAGATTTGAAACTGAAAGAATATTGCTCTGTTCTCCCTGTGTTCGCCACCCAGCTGTACATATATGCACACGCCGATGCCAGCCATGCACATACATAGTTTCATGTTTTACTTTGCTGCCTGTGGCAGGTTGTGAGAAGCAGAGAATTTTCGTACAATTTGTGAGAGCGGGTCGTAATATCACCACAGGTGACTGGCGGGTCGTCACAAGCTGAGATTTTTCGTAAAATTTGTGAGAGCGGGTCGTAATAATACGATCCGCCATATGAATATTTGCAATATATGATATGCACATTCTTTCTGCTAGATGTTCTTTGGTTATATATAAGAAAATTCTCATATCGCGTTCAGATCTTTCCCCTATAGAAGACTTCAACTCAACCAATATGCAGAGGACTACTTGTTATACTCAGGTAAGTTAAACCATGAAATTCTTTCTTTCATACATTTTTCTGGCTTAAGTCTTCGTAGTAAAATCTAGTGACGAATGGATTTGGTATTCTTTTATTATCCTCAACAATTGTGGGTAAATTTTCTTGAGATAGAAAAAGCCTTGCACCACTTTCCGTGGAGTTTAATTGTTAACTATTATCCAATATTCAAGAGGTTCTCATGTTCCTTAGCACGAGATATAACTTCCTACTTCACAAAAATACTGTAAAAATACTTAGCTAAGAGCAAAACTTAGGCAATGCACTTAAGCAGAGCACAGAGTTGGAAAAAGGTTCCATACATCTACTTAGTTTATATTCATATGCTGATAATTGGTGAGTAATAGACAAGAGTCCCTTGCAACCAAACCTTCGTCGATTTTATTTGAATCTGAAAAATCAAAGCGGTTAAGAAAATAATATTTAGATATATTTATATGTATATATAATAATTTTATTTGCTCATATAAAAGCTTGTACATTCCCAATGATTTGCTTCATTAAATCGATAATAAATCGCTAATACATAAAATATTCACACAAAAAACAATCTAGTAATTAACAAATAGGCCAATAGGACATCTAATTTAGTTTTTATAAATTCAATACAATATCTTTTAAATGGTCCAAAGTTTTCATCATTCCTCATAGTTAAGCTTATTATACATTTTTAAACCTTTATACAGCAGTGAATTTTGCGCTCCTGTTGTATTATAATTATTTAATCTTAATTCATTTACATTCCTGAGGTTAAATGGTTGCACGTCTCCAACAAATCTTAAATACCTATGTAAATATTCTGGTAGAATCTTACTTTTTATCTTAAATGTAAACAACAATACATTCAAGACTATTCTTTCCTTTACGCTCATCCACATTAGTGCCTTAAGCATTGATAATATCGGTGTAAATCTACTGCAACGTAATATCACCCGCATCGCCTTATTCTGCAGCTTCTGGACTCTCTCTAACATCTCTTTTGTTCGAAGAAACATAACTGTCGAACAATACTCACAATGTGGTTTAATTATCACGTTATATATATGTATAGCTGTCAGTAAGGACACCTTGCTCCTGATCCTTCTCAGAAAACCGATTTTCTTTCCGATTTTTTTGCAAATGTAATCAAAATGTATTTTGAAATTGAGTTTTCTATCAATCACTACACCCAAATACTTAATTTCACTTACACATTCAATTAATTCTCCACTCATAATAATTCCATTATTATAATTACTGTTTATTGCCATGTATTTAATTTTATGTATATTTAATTTTAGTTTGTTTACCCTTAACCACACATTTACTGAACTCAAATCTTCTTCCATTCGATTAATACACTCCTGAATATCATCGCACGCAATGTGAAGAAGTGCATCATCCGCGAACAACACAATACCAACATTTTTAAAGTATCTGTTATGTCGTTTATATAAATAAGGAATAGCAGAGTTCCCAATATGGAGCCTTGTGGGACTCCCAATTTATTCTGTCGTCTCTGTGATATATACTCATTAATTTTCGTCCTTTGATTTCTATCTGATAAATTGAATCAAACCATCTATATTCTTTTCCTTGTATTCCATATTTATATAGCTTCTTCAATAAGATCGACCTTGTCCACTGTCACAAACGCTCTCTTTAAGTCCAAGAAAACCGCTAATATTTTTCTTTTATTCTGAAGCTCTTCTTTCCACTGAGTTATAATCCAGTTTAGCGCCGATTCACAGGAATGCCCTTTTCGACTGTTGTTCTACCAAGAGCTTGTTGGATTCTAAGTATTTTTCCAATTGTTGTTGAACTACCTTCTCTAAAATTTTTTCATGTGTTGAGAGCATATTAACTGCCTTAAATTCTTCGCATCTCGTTGTGTTTTTAATTTCTTGGATCGGAAGAACAATAGACTCCTTCCATGTGTCAGGAAACGAGCCCTCAATTTAAGATTTATTAATTAGATTACATAAAGGAAGTCCCAAATATTCCCAATTATCCAAAAACATTGTCGTGTTAGTTCTACTGTAATCCCGTTGTTATATCCCGGGGCGTCGTGCTTTCCTTTCTTTGGAGAAGAACGCCCAGGCGGAGTCCAGCATCTATCGGAGTCTTTGTCGTTCCCTTTTCTTGTTCCTCTGAAATTAATCTTTAATTTGATTAAATAAATACAAAATACACTCGATCGCGTGATAATCCGTTGACTTTATTATAATTAACTTTTATAAACTTATAAAACTTTACAATGTAATTTTTTTTATTGTAATTAACTTTTTTAAAAGAATTATAAACTTTTCGAAAACTCGACCGACTCCGATTGAGGGTTTTACTGAACTCCTCGACTTGTGCGTTTGAATATTATCGTTTGCTCGCGTCTTTGCCTTATCAGCAAAATAACTTTCACACTTCATCGCGACAACAGGATGTAACTCGACTCTTTAAAAAATGTTAGCACAAGTGGAGAACGAAGAAGTAAACAAAAATTGATTACTTCTTGATAAAATTTGTATATTATACGCTGAGGAAAGAATTTTAAGTGTTCGTTGCGCACTTGAAAAAACGATACTTTGTATCGTGGGAAATGAGTTGTGAATTGCGTCGGTCAAGCACTGTCACAACCAATAAATTATGATTTGAGCTGAGTGCTGACCGAGCGTAATTACAACATTCCATCCCCCTAAGGAAAAGAAAATTTTTTTGCTTAAGGACAAAAATTTTCCCGTAGATAAAAACTTCTTCTAAATTTTTTTCAGCCGGTCGAGTCTCGCTTTAACAAAAAGCAAATTTAAAAAATTTTTTTTTATAAAGACTGTATTATGAAAATATAAAAACTACAAAAGGTTTTCTTAACTTTTACCAATATGTAAGGAAAGTTTAATTTTTTTTTTTTTTTTTTTTTTTTTTTTTTTTTTTTTTTTTTTTTTTTTTTTTTTTTTACAGTTTTAAACTAATTGTAAATTATTTTTAGTATATCATTATTAAAAGAGTTTCGAAAGAAAAAGGTGAATTTAAAAGAAATATGAAAATTTAGATAATAACTTAATAAGATCTTTCTAATACATATTTATGTTTTATTTACCCAGTTTTTTTTTGTTTTTTTGTTTTACAATGAGTTTCTTCTTTTCTATCATTATTTTACCTTATTTTACAAAAATTAAGTGAAAACACCCTTGATTTATTGATATAATTTTTACCTAATATTCATTGACAAAAGGTAGCTATTTAAAGTTTTTTGATTTTTTTTTTTCTATTTATTTGATTTTACCTTATTTATTTTCTCACACCTAAAGTAAGTTTAATTGGTTCATTTTTCACTTCGTCACTATTAGTACCCTGCTGTGTTTCTACAATCCGCAAATTTCTTCTTTTATAGATTTTATATGCCTTAAAACTTGCATATATTATAATAATGGAAACGATAACGTATACTAGTGCATAATGGTGGACCGTATGCGGGTCCAATGAAATTAGATCCTTATTTTCTTCTTCTTTGAAAATCTTAATACTTTCCGCCAATATTTTTAGATCTGCTTCAGGTGAATATTTAATTATTCTTGTTTTCTTTGTATCGCTATTAGGAGTCGTAAAATTTAGTTTACTTGTCTTTATTACATCCGTTATATTTATTGGAGGGACGAATGCATTTTTTATTCGGGTTTCTTTAACGTTGTAGCCTTGTATTGTTAAGTCATGTGTGCGGAGGTAGCAATTACCTGAAATTTCTATTATGCCAATCCCTGATATTACTAGTGGTGCGATTGAATCTTCGCAGATATAATCAGCTGTAATTTCGTAAAGAGATGAGAATAGCCATTTGTTAATTTGAGAAAGTTGTATCCATATAATTTCATGGTCAAATTGTCTTAGATCACAACTGGGCAGAATTTTTTCTTCTCGTCTTAGCAGGTGTAGCTCACAGATCTTCGATTCTTTACCAATGGTAATAATAGGACGCTGAATGCCACATAGAAAATAATTGTGATTTTCCGTAATACAACTGGAGAGTTCTTTATGCGTTATTTCGTAGTAGTGCTCTTTGCTGTAGTCTATTATTAAATATTCGATGCTCGGTTGAATGAAAATTAGACGTTTTTCATGTGGTGTTGGTAAGGGGATAATTTTGAATATTTGATAATTTTCTTTCGACGGAAGTGGTATTTTCAGTTCATATATTACTTTTGAATTGAATATTGAGGTGCTAATGTGACTGATATGATACAATGAGAGGAGATTGTTGTCCTTTACGATCGCTGGAAGTTTAGTGTCGCTTGGAAGTTTTTGGTGAATGGTGTTTAAAATAGCGTTTAGCTGATCCGGCGTGACTATGGATGGGTGTAGTTTCCCATGCCGTGCGTCTGTAACCAGGTCAACTATTGTATCCACCGTGTTTTGGTAACGCAAAGTTATTAGCATTATGAGTGAAGTTAGGGATTCGATTTGCGATATTACTGTAAGTGACACGCTTCCTGCAGTTAGATTTTGTATCTGAGTTTTGATCAGTGAAACTTTATTATCTAGTGCTATTATCTGTTCTTCAAAAACTCTTTGCGTTTTATTGAATATGTTTTCTGTGGTTTCAATAACTACCGTCTGGTTTTTTATTAAACTCAGTAAGTGGTCTTCGTTATATTTCAGCTTTTCGATTTGCCGGTCGTAATATTTAGCGTCGTCTTCATTTAGTGTTCCAAATAAAGATTTGCTTACAACACCTATGGCATTGAATAGTGATCTTTTGCTACGAGTTCCATCCCCATGGGTTAACAGGTTATATTTTTGTTTAATTTCGTGCAATACGAGATTGACTTCTGTTATTGTACTTCGGCACGCTGAAGTTATGAATGGGTTATTTTTCAATGATTCGCACAATTCATTAACTGTTGTAACGTATTTATCAATTTTTCTTGCAGTAAATTTAAAGCTTCTAATATCATAGTAAACTACCACTTTCCATTCTTTGGAATAAAGTTCGGCTCTACCTAACTCCTCAAAATATATTCCCGGATTGCTGTTAATTCTAGTTACGTTAATAGTATTTCCATGCGAGGAAGATATACTTATTAGAAGTAGGGGTACAACGACCAGAAATCTGGAAAATAAAAATAAAATAAATTCCTAAAACTTTTCCGAGAAGGTGGAGGGCAATTTAAAATGCCCCATGGAGGAAAGTAAAGAGTTCATAAAAAAAAAATCGTTAAATGTTTAAAAAAAAACACTTGTTGGAAAACCTTTAACTGAAGATGAATTAGAAATTGTCGCTGATCAGGAAGCAAAAGCAATTGCCATGACCAGAGAGTATGTTGATGTAAATTTGGCTAGCAAAAATACACTTCTAGCAATATTATCAAAACAAAGTTATAGGATTCTCATTCGAGCAAGGTATATTAAGTACGGGTAGTGATACGACAGCCTGTAATCTGAAAGTGAAGGTATGTAGTTAAATGACTGGGATAAGCTAGTCATTTAGTAATTTTAAATCATTGTTATGAATTGTCTTGTGTTTGTTCTTTATTTTTATGACGCTATTCTCATGTGATAACACTTTTATGACTTCGTAGGGACCTTCCCATAAGGTGGAGAATTTGTTTTTGCGGGTATGGTTTTTTATGAGAACCTTGTCACCTACATTAAACTGCTTTGGAAGGGTTCCCTTATCATAGTAAGCTTTGGAGCGATTCTTATTAGTAAGAATGGTTTGTCGGGCTATTTCGTATCCGTGCTGCAGGCGAGCTTTTAACTCTTTCGCGTAATCGTCGTAGCTATAGGACAAGTGGGGTTTATGTTTGAAAGTGTTGGGGATATTTGGGGGAAAGCCATACAGCAATTGGTATGGAGTACAGTTGGTACTCGAATGTGGTGTTGTATTGTAAACAAGGATAGCGTAAGGGATCCAACTGTCCCAGGAAAGAGGGTCTTTGTTAACGTAATGACGAAGGTATTCGGCCAAAGTGCGATGGCTTCTTTCCAACGCACCGTTCGTTTGGGGATGATACGGAGAAGTGTTTACCTTCTTGGCTTTTAGGATTTTACAGGTTTCCTTGAAAAGATTACTTAAAAAATTTGTCCCCTGGTCTGTTAGGATAATTTCCGGTACACCGTGTCTGCATACTAAGCTTTCTACGAACGCATGCGCGACGGTTTCTGCTTCGGCATTTCGTAGTGGTAGTGCCTCTGAAAATTTGGTTAAATCGTCCTGAAAGGTTAATAGGTATTTGTTACCTTGGTAACTGATCGGAAGTGGACCTACTATATCTAGAGATATTCTTTGAAAAGGACGAGAACTAGTCGAAGTGATTCGCATGGGGATAGGAGGATTTTTATAAAGTTTGTTCTTTTGGCACGACTCACATTTCCGAATAAAATTTGAAACGTCTTTAACCATTGAGGGCCAATAATATTTTAGTTTTAATCTCTTAATAGTTCGCGAAATTCCTTGATGGCCACCAAAAGCTGAATTATGGTATTCATGTAGCAGTTTAGTGATATCTTCACTGTTTTCTGGGTGAATTTTAGAATCGGTAAAAAGATGTATTGTGATCGCAGCAGTAAATATTTTTCCGATATCAGTTTTAAATTCATGGAACGAGTAAGTGTTATCAAAGTTAGGGAATGAGAAATTTATAGAGGTCAAATTTTTATTAATGCATTCAGCATAAAAGTTTTGTAAAATGTTTATCAGGAGATTTCTATCATCATGAGTCCTCACGGGTAGTTTTGCTTTAGCTACTATTAGTGTTGCTTTGTTTTCCTCTTTGAGGTAGGTCTTCAATTGCCCGATCTCGGGTGGATTAAAATCTTCGATTATTTCCTTCACGTATCCTCAATAGAAGTATTTATTAGAGGTAGTATAATAAAGTTGTATGCTGAATTTATTTTTTCGAAAATTGTACCATTATTTTCAAGAATTTTGGGAACATCGAGTTTCTCTATGGAAGCCTGTATGGGTATTTCCGTTTGCGTAATAGGGCGTTCTGAATGGATATTCTTGCTCTGATTTCGTGTAATTACTGCTACCGTAGGTTCATTTTCCTCGGTTTTAATGCGACTTAAGGCATCGGCATTGGCATTATATTTGCCGGGTTTGTAAATAATTTCGAAGTCGTACTCTTCTAATAGTAATCTCCACCTAGTTAGGCGAGATGCAGCTGGATCCTTCAGATTCATCAACCACCGAAGGGGTCTATGGTCTGTAACTATGGTAAATTTTTTTCCAAATACATACGGTCTGAACTGCTTTACGGCAAATATGATTGCCAATAATTCTTGTTCCGTTGTAGAGTATCTGGTTTCGGCATCATTTAATTTACGACTCGCATAACATATTGGTTTATCAATTCCTATCTTTCCCTGTGACAAGACAGCGCCAACTGCGTACTTACTCGCATCCGTGGTAATTAAAAATTCTTTAGTAAAGTCGGGGTAAGCAAGAACGGGAGGTGAGATAAGTTTTGCTTTTAAGGCCCTAAATGATTCGTCACAGTGTGCGTTCCATTTGAATTCTGCGCTCTTTTTTAATAGATGGGTGAGAGGCTTAGCAATTTCCGCAAAGTTCGAAATAAATCTCCTATAATAACCTGCAAGCCCCAAAAAGGACTTAACATCTTTAGTTTTCTTTGGTAAAGGATAACTTGCTATGGCCTTCACTTTGGATATGTCTGGTTTTATGCCGTCCTGGGATATTATATGTCCCAGATAGACTAGCTCTCTTTGTATGAACTTGCACTTTTCAGGTTGTAGTTTCATGTTATGTTGTCTTAAACGACAAAACACGTCAACAAGTTTCGAGTTATGGTCATGGATATCATATCCATATATGACTATGTCGTCGACATACACAAAGCATTTAATACCTTGTAATCCCATAAGTACATTGTTCATGAGACGTTGGAATGTGGCGGGTGCATTTTTCAGCCCGAATGGCATTCGGTTATACTCGAAATGTCCAAAGGGTGTGCTGAATGCGGTCTTTCCTCTGTCTCTTTCATCTACTAAAATTTGATGAAATCCCTGAGCAAGGTCAAGGGTACTAAAATATTTGGACTTGCCCAATTGATCCAAAATATCCGTAATATTTGGCAATGGATATGCGTCGCCCACGGTTATATCATTCAGCTTCCGGAAATCTACAACCACTCTCCATCGTTTATTGCCTGTATTGTCAGATTTTTTCGGCACGAGGAGCAATGGGGAATTCCACGGACTATAGCTTGGCGTAACGATACCGTCTTTTAGCATATCTTTTACCTGCCTATGGATTTCATTCTTTTGCGATTCGGGTAGGCGATATGGACGTGTATAAATCGGTGGTTTATTGGGGTCAGTGAGAATAGTATGCCTAACGGCATCCGTATGCGACAAGTAATCTCCTTCTAAGAGGAAAAGATCGTTGAATTCTTTATATATTTCTGTAATGAGCTGTTTTTCCTCTGGATTGCAGTGATCTAGATTGATTAAAGCTTCTAATTTTTGTAGTCGCTTTTTCACTGGATCTTTATTAAAGTCGAATTGAAGAACACTAAATTCCTCGAGACCATCCCATTTTAATGGTATTTCTTTTACTTTCAAGATTACCTCTGAGTCGTTTGAGTTTAATAACATTACGTTTACTGCGTTGTTTGTTTGCTCAACCAGTGTTTCTGCGAGATATATTCCTGGCTGTATCTCGCATTTTTGTAATACAACTGGTTTACTGCAATTGAAAGGGAGTGAGACAACTTTTTCGCTTCTAGCCGGTAGAGTTATTTCCTTATTCTGAAGATCGTGAATTATTTTTATATCGTCGGAGCAATATATGGTGTTTCCTTTGGTTGCCCCGTTTAGAATAATTTTATCTGGATGATTAAGATTAGCCTCTGAGGCAGTTTGGATATCGTGTCCATCACCCGAAGGATTGTTTATAGTAAAAATACCTTCATTATAATCAATAATACAATTATATTTCTTCAAAAAATCATTTCCTATGATACCGTCGTACTTTAGTGTTATTTCGTCGTTTAAAAGATGAAAGATGTGCGTTAAGCAAAATTCATTTCTTTCCGTAGAAAGATTGAGCGTTCCTGTGACAGTGCCCAACGTAGTAATTGGCTCACCGGAAAGTGTAGATATAGTACTTTTGGTTTTAAAAGGTTTGCGAATAACGTTAGGATTTAACTTCAATATACTTATGTCCGCTCCCGTATCAATAAGGAACGTAGAATACTTTTGAGCTGAAGGCAGAAATGGTATGCAAATGGTTACATTTAAATCGAATTTAGAGAATGATATCGAGATTTGTTTTGGCGTGAACGCTTTCTCTTTTAATTTTTCGACGGTTGTTTGTGGACTTCGGCTGTATGTGTTAGTCGGGATGGAGTGCCGATACTCCCCACCCGACAGTCCTCGTTTCCCTTTATTACCATGGTGGTATCCTTAGTATAGTCCTCTCTTACAGGTGCATAATGTGGATTGTGGGGCGAGTTCCGTGGTTGAGTGTATTTAGTAAAAAGATTCACTCGAGGGGAACCATATGAAGTTCTGCTATTATTACGTTGTCTCAACCGACAATCTTGTATATGGTGATTTGGTTTTTTGCAGTATGCGCATACCAAATGGTTTACCTCTCTTTTTATTTCGCGAGGTGGAAAGTTGGGAATATTTGTGTTACGGAAACAAGTTTCTTTGGTGTGGCCTGTGCGTCTACAGAGTTCACACGAAATTGTATTTTTCGCAAAAGGTCTCGTATGGTGAGAGACTGACGGAGAGTTCCGTTCTAATCGTGTAGAATGTTCACTAGCATAAGCGATTGATTTTCTTAAATCACTTTCTCCCTTTGCTTTGACCAATAATTTCAACTGTTCACTACGTAGACCATCTTCGAAAGTCTGGATCGCTAGTTTCTCGTTCTCTTTAATTAAGAACGTTCTTACGGCTTCCTCATTTACATTCGCGTATGTTGCAGAGTTTAAGGTGGCCAAAGCTAGGAGTAAATTTTCTCCAAAATCTTTCACGGTTTCCCTGCCCTGCCTCATTGATAGCAGTTCGTTTTGAGCGCTTGCTCTGGATTTCTCTTCCTTGAACTGATCTCTCAATTCTTTTGAAAGGTCGGACCATTTTGGACATGATTTATATTGTATTAACTCAAATGCTTGTCCCTTGAGTTTTGTTTTTACTATGTCTAGGAAAAGTTTGTGTTCGGCTGCGTTTAGAGACTCAGAAAAGAGTATGTTTCCACAGGCTATGAATTTATCTAGCTCCTGCGGGGACCCATCAAAATAGGGGACTAAATTGTAAACGTCCGCCACGCTAATAAGTCTTTCAGGCACGTCGGGCATGTTTGGGTTATGAAAAGGTAGCTCACTGAATAAAAGAGCAATTTGAGCACAGCTTCGGGTAAGTATTTTGTCTGTGATTGATTTCGAAACAAGAAGAAACAACAGTAAAAAAATTTGAGGCAACTATCACGCCACTTAGATTGATTAGAAGCCTTATGTATCAGGATAGCAATGACAAATTAATTTTAAATTGGAGAAGATATGAGCACGTTATTATCGGAATCTTAGATGACTCGAAAATTTCATTCCAAAATTGTAAAAAAAAATGTATAAATGTATCAAATAATTAAAATTATTGGAACAACAGGATTGTCATTTAAATTATTTTGTATTAAAAGGTGCAAAAGAAAGGATTTATGAATTTTAAAAGGAAATTGAGCAAAACCACAAAAAATTGTCCTCTAATTTCGGAATGTACTATTATACTCACTTTGAGACCGAATAGTATGACTTTAATGTTATGTATCTTGTAAAACTTCTAAACAAAAATTCCACCACAATAAAACCCATCAAAACAAAAAACAATTTTCAAAATTTAAACTCGACCACTTCAAATTCAGAAAACCTAGTTGGAACTGAACACCAATGAACTCTCAATAAAATTTATTTAAACCAGAACTTGCACACTCAAAGACGAGTCAATTCAGAGCCTTTATTTCTGACTATGTGGAAATATTAATTTAGATTTATTCCCCCTAATAATTTCAAGACTTCGTATAGGCTAAATTCTTCGAAAATGAAATTACGAGCAGACCTAAAAATCTCAATTCAAGTCTCAAGAAAGATTTTATTTTAACCATGCACATATATACACACATATATGTAGGTATTTAGATTTTCACTTTTCGTTAACGCGATTATACATCAAAAGGCGAGAGAAAATTCGTGGTGAAATACTACTACAATGGGAACTTTTCTTATTACAAGGGGATTTTTTTTTTTTTAAAAATGATAAGTAGTAGCGATAAACAAGACACACATATCAAAAAGGAGAGTTTAGAAGAAAGTAAGGGTTTTCTTCTTACTTTAAATAATTAATTTTTTTTTTTTTCACACGAAACTTTTGATCGATTGATTGGCTCGTTTACGGAATATATGCTTTTTCAGCTTTTTTTTTGAACACAGCAAGGTTTACACTTTTTCACTTGTTTTTAACAATCCCATTAAAATTTTTTTTTTATTTATTATTTATTCAACTAAAGAAAATATATATTTATATATAATCATATATAAGAAGATTTTAAGCATGCATACTAGGTCTTAACTACTTACAGTGCCTGCTTCTTCATTTTTTTTTTTTCTTTCTATGATGATTAATATTGATTTGGTACTTTTGCGGCAATTTCTGTTCCTCCAAAACGGCAGATTAATTGAAGAAAATTAATTGAAGAGCTGGTATTATTGCGGCACTTTCTGTTGCTCCAAGACGGCAGTAGGATACTTTTTTATTTCACTCTTTTATATTTCACCTGTTTATTCTTCAAAGTGCTGAAGTAGATGATGCTATGATGCAACGGCAATATAGTGATGTCGAGATGGTGTCATCCCACCGCTGCCACCAGTTTGTTATATCCCGGGGCGTCGTGCTTTCCTTTCTTTGGAGAAGAACGCCCAGGCGGAGTCCAGCATCTATCGGAGTCTTTGTCGTTCCCTTTTCTTGTTCCTCTGAAATTAATCTTTAATTTGATTAAATAAATACAAAATACACTCGATCGCGTGATAATCCGTTGACTTTATTATAATTAACTTTTATAAACTTATAAAACTTTACAATGTAATTTTTTTTATTGTAATTAACTTTTTTAAAAGAATTATAAACTTTTCGAAAACTCGACCGACTCCGATTGAGGGTTTTACTGAACTCCTCGACTTGTGCGTTTGAATATTATCGTTTGCTCGCGTCTTTGCCTTATCAGCAAAATAACTTTCACACTTCATCGCGACAACAGGATGTAACTCGACTCTTTAAAAAATGTTAGCACAAGTGGAGAACGAAGAAGTAAACAAAAATTGATTACTTCTTGATAAAATTTGTATATTATACGCTGAGGAAAGAATTTTAAGTGTTCGTTGCGCACTTGAAAAAACGATACTTTGTATCGTGGGAAATGAGTTGTGAATTGCGTCGGTCAAGCACTGTCACAACCAATAAATTATGATTTGAGCTGAGTGCTGACCGAGCGTAATTACAACACCGTTTAGAATTCATGTCCTTAATTATTTGTCGCAATTCCGTTTGGGAAATGTCTCCAAAAACAAATTTTTTATCAATCTGTTGAAGGTCATCACTGTATATCATATTCGGGATTGACTGATTGATCTGTTCTATACTCTCAATGAAGTAGTTATTGAAATTTTCAGCTATTTCATTATCTTTCAAACAGCATATAGATCCAAATTTTACCTTTTTTATTACTTTTTTAGAGTCCTTCATTACATACGTTTAATTGATCTCAACATTTCCTTCGGGTTGTTTGCTTCATTTATAATTCCTTTAATATAATTGTTCTTGGCTTGCTTTATCAGTTTTGCATATTTATTTCGAATTAATTTATATTCGTTCCAATCGCTGTCACATTCCGATAGAACAGCTTTTCTGTAGTTCAGTTATTTTTTTGTTCTCATACTGCGAAGTGTATTATTGAACCATCCGTTTTTTCTCTTTCACCAGCTTTCTCTTTGTAAAATCATTCACCACGCTATTCCATTTATTCTCAAACATTCGCGCACGCTCGTTCAAACTCTCCAAGGAATTCACTGATTGCATGTCAAGGCTTCTTAACTTAATACCAAAATCTCTCTTATTGTATCTGAAACAATTAACGAAAGTTCCCTTTTCAGATATAGGGACCTTTATATCTATATTTATTATTAATGTTTCGTCATCACTCAAATTTGTCACTACATAGTCTATTAACGTTTTTGATAGCCGCGCTATTCGAGTATATTCATTAACAATTTGCTTAAAGCTATTGTCCACTATTATTTCTTTAACAATATTTGAATGCGTACCATTTTCAAGGTAATTGATGTTAAAATCACCCGCCAAGACTATGTTTTCATTCATATCTGCTAAACGAGCGCCATATTCGGCAAAAAACTCACAAAATTATCTTTCGGATGAACTAGGATATCTATAAGTCAACGTTACCAAACAAGACCATTCATGAAACCAACATCTAACCACTAACCACCAGATATCTTTATTAACCACTACTTTAGTTACCTCTTCAAACTGCCATTCATTTTTTAAATAAATCACTACTCCGCCCGTTCTATTAGACATTGAACTACATCTAATCAAATAATATCCATTCATATCCACTTCACCATCTTCGACATCCTCCGTTAAATGGGTTTCTGATAGCATGACTATATCAAATTTATTATTGTTCACAGTCTCCTCCAATTCTTAAGTTATTTATTAGTCCTTGAATATTTAAATAAACTCCATTTATTTCCTTTAATTGCTAGTACGCTATTCTATTCTTTTCCACCTTAAGCTTTCGTTGATATACTGGACATTCCCCACTTAGTGTATTATGCTTATTATCCAGATTAAGTTTCAACTTTTCATTACTTTTAATGCAGTTAACACATTTGTTTTCTACATTATTTTTACACTCCCTTGTATTATTATCACCCGTACATCTAGCGCAGATAGCTTTATTGGTGCATTCAGTCGATTTATGGTTAAAACCTTGACATTTGAAACACCTCAAAACATTAAGAGATTCAAAAACGCTACACTGGTCCCATCCAATGTTAAGCTTATTTAAACTCATTACTTTATGAAATGATTTGGTGTCCAATTCAATTATCGCATTAAATCTGTCGAATTTCTTTTCCCTTAACTGTCTAGTAACTTTTACTACCTTTAAACACTTAATCTCGCTTTCACTTGATAATTCGTTCTGCACTTTTAATTTTCTTTCCAAATCGCCCGCATCTAACTCTTCCCTCATTCCACAAACGTACACATTTGGGTTTTCTCAGAACTGGCAGCTGGACATCCTATTTTCCTTTCATTTGCTCTACAACAACTAATTTCACCTTATTCCTTTCTTGATCATTTTCACACATTATTGCAACTACACCGTTTTGCTTTTTAGATAATCCGTTAATATTTAATGCCGTCGGATCAACATTGTTTCTTAAATCTTCTTTGGTTTTTTCACTATTCTGCTTATAATTTGGTTTTAGCAACACTGGCGCACTCTGAAGAAAAAGAAAGGAGAAGGCATGATTAGGTAATTTCATAAGGACTTACATCTTAACATTCTCATCATAAATGAAAATTACTGATAGTTTTCAATCGGCTGAGTAGGTATAAGTTAATATTATAAACAAATATGCAGTTGTGAAGTTCAATATTAAAAAGATCACGCCAGTTATTCAATTTTGAACGGGTACGGTATTTTGTGCAGGGCGCAGTATTATATAAGCCACTCAATAGCTAAATAAATCAAATTTAAATTTGCCATTACCAACAGTTCGTAGAGTTGCCTAGTTTAATTCTTTGTGAAAGACAGAGAATAAACTCAAAATTTAGCTACTTTAGAGGTGATGAAATTTGAGTCCATTTCCCTTGCATTTGAAAAGGATTAGTAACAACAAATTCAGAAATAGAGTTAATCTATTTCTTCTGAGTTCCTCATCTATAGATGGCGAGCTTGATGTGAATAGAGAAGCTTTAGGAAGTTTTCAAACGAAAGTTTCATTCTTCACGTCCCACTGAGCTTGCTCATTTATATAGTGATGCAGATTTATGTCTACAATAACCCAAAATTCAGAATTTCCAATAGTGGAAGTTTATGAATCGCAATCAGATTGCGAATATTATGCTAAACAACTAGGGACCACCCACCACGCGACAAGATTTAAAATACAACTGAAAGTAGATCGGCCCAATAAGAGCGTTTCACAACAGAGATACAGTTCCTCTTTTTTAAGGGGATAGGTGGTAATTATGTAGGTCGTTTCCAGTATAATCGGTTACTCGCCCAATTTTAAGTTTATTCTACTGATGGTAAAAGTTGTATCTCTATTTTTCTTCACATTCTACCCTACAATAAGAAGAAAAATCCAAATTATCACAAACGTACGCTCATTTATTCGTGTAGCCTATGTATAATTACTCAACAGCCAATGAATGAAACATAAACATACAAAATCCGCGTTTAGAGTAAACAAATCCTTGAATTAAAAAAAAAAAAAATACCACCTGTTCGAGAGACACGGGCCAAACATTTAACGGTATTAATGACTTGTATGCTGTTATGAAATATGCTAATCTGCAGGTTCTATATGCTTAGATGTTTTCTCCTATTACGGTAATTGTATTCCTAGAATTTCTTCTTTTTTATTTCAGCCTTGGCTCCTTCTATCTCTTCTTTGACATTGTTTTTAAATGTTCGAATAAAAGATCTGAAATTGAGAATGAACTTATTATAAGAAACAAAAAACTTAAAATTATTATACTTGAACTTTTCAGGAGTTAATTCATGCAGACCCTTATCTTCTGCCAACATTCGTGACTTATAGAATAAGGAAATGGCTAGCTGGGCGGCCCGTCTGATGGGATAACTGTCGGCCAGTCTTTGAACTAGCTGTTCATTATTGGACAAATAACGTAGTAGGAAGCGGAGTACCATAGTGATACCACTTAGAATTGAATATTTTTATACTTCTTAATAAGTTGCTGCTTTAGCTGAAGCTGATTCTTAAGTTGATCTAATTTTTGCAGCTGCTCCTCTTTGTTATAGTCAATTCCTGGAAGTTGTTTTATTTGGTTACGGGCACTTTCAAAGCGCTTTTGAAGCTCAAGAATCTGAAATTTTATATTGTTTTTATAAAGATCTATATAGTATTTATTTTTTTACTTTTTGACTACACTCTTGAGATTCCCTCTGTTTGGCAGTGTTATCTACTGGATCCTTTTCCACACTGAAATAAAATTAGTAATATAATAAACTGGCTATATAATCCCCGGGTCAAATTTAATCTGTTTTACGATAATATATACAAAATCTTAAACTACACTCACCAACGAATTATGTCGTAAATTACTGGCAAAATTTCAATGTCGAGCTGTTCAACTGTCAAAGCTTTCGACGGAGAATTGCCAGTGGCGGGTTTCTTATCAATCTGTTCAGGAGGAGATTGGTCCATTATATAATTACTACTTACGTCTTAAAATAGTTGGTGCATGCCGGCATAAATGAATCAATTTTGAGTTTTATTGTAAACAAAACTGCAGAACAGAAAGCAGACTGTCATCACAAAAGCTTGCTCCGCTCCACTACAATGAACTTGGTTGCGTTTCAACAGAAAAATTCAACAGGGTTGGCATCGGTATTAATCTTGATATAATTTTTCAAATTTTTTTTGGGCCAACCATTAAATAAATAACGGAAAAAGTAAAAAAGAACAAGCAAACAGTGTTGTGGTTGGCTTATTGCTTTATCGCAACTCGCTTGTTACGACTTCGACTTCGGCTTCGACTTTGTTCAAATGGTAAATACATATCGCAAGATACAATTGCAACTTCGACTTCGACTGCTACTCCGACTGAAAATAAACTTTGCTCAAAGTGCAAAGTTGGTGTTCGCTGCGGCCAACTTCAGTTCAATCGCAGAAGTCAGGACTTCTGGTTTGTTCAAGCAGTTTGTTCACCTCAGCGTCGACTTCGACTTAAATTCAAGTCACAGTCGACAGATCAGCCGTAATTGTATTTCATGCTTAACAGTATACTCCCGTCTTAAGGATTGCAAGCGTTCACTTATCTCTTTAAATTTTTTATTATCCTGAAGCGGAACATTCTTCCCAGAACTTTTTATTTCGGGGCTGAAAAGTTAGATATAAGTATAAACAAATTAATAGTAAGTAACTACTACGATTATATTTACTACAGTCCAAATTTTTCTCCTTTTCCTAACAGAATATCGTCTCCACACTGCTGCAAGTAGTAACATGCGTCTTTTTTGCTCTGAGTCTTCGTGCACTATTATAAATATGTCTTTTTAACTTCTTACGTCTATTTAAAAGAACTGTTAAATATAATACTTAGCTCCTGGTAAAACATTTCAATTGTCTGCTGTCTACTGATACTTTGACTATTGCAAACAAAATTTGACTTAAATGTCAAAATCGTCTGTCACCATATATTTAATTGGAAATAAGAAATAATTTTCAATTACATAATTGGAAATTTTTTCTGGTCGTCTGTCGACGGTATATTATTAATAACTTAACATTTTAAAGTCATGTAGCACGGAAGCTGTAGCAAGATTCATGCACATGTATACATATATACCATTTCTATGTGGAATTCCTGGGGATTTCAATATTCTTTCCATGTTTTTTTTTTATAAGAAAATCTATCGGATTTCCCGGTCTATTCCGTGTATATTTTATAAGGAATTTCTAAGGATATACAAGTTTTAAATGGAGTGGGGTAAGCTAAATTTAGCGTAGTCAAATTGTTGTTGTGTTAAAATCTGTTGCCGCTATAGTGAGAGCTCAGTACAGGCGTGTGGTAGAATCAGCATAGTGAGCGGGGTAGAAAGTCCTTGTGGTTTTACATGCGGACCTGCCAAGTATGGCTTAATCTCACGGCATTCTTCATGCTTGGATTGTTATCGACAATCAACCAGTGCGCCAATAGAGCATGACATGATATCAACTTACTGGTCGAAGCGAGACCTATCCAATCTCTGCCGATCTAGGGTCATGGCACCCTTCACCATAGCTCCCATAAAGGGGCCATCCCAACTTGAGGTGAATATTCCAATATTCAGGGCTCCTCAACCCCGTGGTACCAAGTTAGATAATGTCGGGCTACCCATTTGATATGGCTTTCGTAAAGCATGATCAGCGACCATGAATACTTCCAATGGCTATTTTCATGCAAGATATCCTTTTGTAGTGATGGGACTTGTTGCTCCATCCGGGCCTAACATCATATTCGCAACATCTAAAAAAAGATTGCACCTCTCCTATACAGACAGGAACAACCTTTAATAGGAGCTGTCAGCACGAACCACGAGAAGGTTAAGATACGCCCGATACAAGTCTGGAGAGGCTCTATAGTATACCATGCATACTTGCCATACAACGTTTACCATGCATACTCGCCGCATAAGGGCTAACATCGTACATGCTAATTTTCAAAACTATCTATCTTAACTATACTTCCAGATTTTCGTCCTCTGGCTAGGACTATGTTTGAGATCTTTTTACTATTGTCATTACATGTGTACATAACTTCTACTAGGTACCTTGGTATCTTTTGCCCAAGCATAGCCATTTAAAGTGCCCACGATGGGAGATCCAAAGCGTTTATACCAACAAAACAACAACTCTACAAATTTATTCCATTAGCCTGCAAGATACACTTTTTTAGACCTTTCACCTTGGTATACCCTGTACACCTTTCACCTTGGAAACCCTGCGCATCACAGTATTCTTTTCCGCGCCAGAGAGCGGGGGAATAAGATATATGGTTGGAAATATTGCGCTTGCTCCCACCAAAAATGCTGTTAGTCGCTGTCACTAGGTACCCAGGAGTTTCTCAGCTGTTTCAAATGTAGGCATTTCTCCAATTTCCCGTATTCAACGATCCATAAGAAAAGTCACGCTCATGTACACGAATTTTATAGGTATCAACACTACCTGTTCTCTCTATATTCTAAGATTAGAAGTTATTGCCAAATCGCCGAACAGATTGAAGGCTCTCTTCTGGACAATATCCAATGAAGCTAAGGCTGTGGGACCAGCCCCAGCCCATATAAGGGAATTGTAATATAGGACTTGTAGAAGAGTTCTAGATTTGACGGGCTGAAATATTTCTTACACCTTTTCAGAAATCCAAAATATTTCGATGCTTCTTTGGTAAAAGAGAAGATGTGATCTACCCAGTTTAATTTACAACTTACTGGAAATATTAATGCCAAGAATGCATAAAGACGGCGTACCGCAAGTCAATGCTCCATCAAAAGAAATGGGAGTGTAAAAGTTCTGATTTTGTTTTAATGAGATGAGACAGCTTTGGGATTTGTGTGCCTTGAATTCGACGTGATTCGCTTTACCCCAAGCGAGGTCGTTATTCAATGGTCTAATCATGTAATCTCGATTGACAGATGTGGCATTCCCTCTGCGGTTCCAAAGAATATCAAAAAGTACTGGATGCCAGACTCTATCAAAGACCTTTGAAATATTTAAAGCAACGATTTTGTACTCGCCAAAATTGTTAAGACGGCTCTAACGTTCCATAAGAAAAGTCAGCAAGTCTCCAGATGAGCGTCTAGCTCAGAAGCCATGTTGGTGATCGTTGATGAGATGATTAGTATCTAGATATTTCATTAATTTGGAATTAATATTCAAAATCCTTTAAAAGAATCGAAGTGATTGCAGTTATTCGATAATTTGTTGGATCGCTACCCTTTCCTTTCTTGGGAATAGGCTGAACGTGAGCTAGTTTCTAACCAGTTGGAAATTTTCTTATCGAATAAGACAAGTAGAATTGTTTACGCAGGGATTTAATCAAGGATGAGGCACAGCTTTTAATTAAAAGGGATGAGAAACCATCAGGACTTACGGCTTTACAGACGTTGATCCTGTTAAGGAGTTTGAACATATCTCTCCTACGGAGGTGTATTGGATCTTGTATAGAGAGTTTAAAGCGAAACTAGCAGCCAAAATATTAGCTTTATCCAGGGAGTCAGCAACCACTTCACCATTGTTAAGTAGTGAAGGTATAGAGGAATTTCTGAAGTTGTTCCTGATGGTTTTGACCAGGAACCAAAAGCCTTTGCTATCTTTGCGGCTTGCCAAGACTCTTTGTCTAACATTCTGGTCAAAAGGAAATTTCTCTCTCTGAATGCAGGTATTCCATTCAGTTTTGTAGACTTGTATCAGCTCTGGACATGGTTGCAATTGAAAGCAGATTCTTTTGCTTTTATTGCTTGGTTGCATTTTTCGTTAAACCAAGAGCGATTTTGCTGTTGTTGAGATCTGCTGTAGGAATACGAAATGTATTCACGCATGCCAAGACTTTGAATGTCACTAAGTTCTAATGTACATTCCTCAGATCGACCAATCAATTTCTCTAAGATATTAATTGATATTTTCCCAATCAGCAGTTTTATTTTGTTTTTATTTAACGTTTGGGCTAAGTATTCTGTGTAGTTTCGCTGAATTTCTCCAATTACGAGTTGTAAATGTTTCTTTAAATATTTACTTTGAACCACCAATAATATTCTAACAAGCCGTCTTTACATCGAAGACTCATCAACAACAGTTTGGCAGCTGTTTTCAGTTAAAACAAACCTTCCATCGCTTTTACCCGAATAAGCTCTATTCTGCTTCAAACATCCTGAGGAAAGCCCACTCATGTGCATGAATTTTACAGGTATCCAAACTTCCTGTTTTCTCTATAGGATATAACAGCCACGACCTAAAGTGAAGCGAAGGCTGAGTCGCTAGCCATAAGAGCTGCATTCTTAAACGTATCAAATTGAACGCTTCCAGAAATTTTTATATTTTTTTACCAAAAGTGCAGCAGTAGAATAGATTTACTGCAATTTTATACTTATTGCATTTTTTTAGTGTTCTTCAGGGGGGGGGGGGCAGGCTCACCCGAGCACCCTAGCTGAATACGCCACTGCATCAAAAATTCCAGACGAACATTCTAATTGAACTTAGAATTGGTTTGCAATCCTCTCTGTCTGCTTTATTCAGTGCATTGAGGACGTGCATGAGTGTCCGTTTTGATTTCCATCCCGTATCCTCTGCATTCAGGGTTATCAATAAGTCTCATCCTGGGTAGGTGCGACCTCAGAAAGAAGTGTCCATAGTGGATATCGACCCCAACGTTTGTAAGGTTGACTTACTTAGACCCTTGTATATAAAATATGTAGTGATTGCGAAACGAAGTTTGACTTAGTTACTTGTTGTATTGTAGAGGCGCTCGTCTCGCTCCAATATAAAATCAACGAAGCCTCAACCTGATGTAGGGAAGACCACAATTTTTTCTTAGAAATTTATTGGAAATTTTTTCCTTAACGTTTTTATGCATTATTGGAGTCCGACAACGGGTGCTTGGGCCACCAACAAATTTTATGAGCGTAAACGCGTAGATGAGCAATTAGCATTCTTTTCCTCTTAAGCCGGTCCCACATAATGTGTGCTTTTGTGAAATATTTGGCATGCGTCTGATCTGATTTGAGGAGGTGTGTGTGTGAGCTACTAACACGAATATTTCTCATTCGCACGCTATACAAACTTTGGCTAAAACGTACGACTGAAAAATATTTGACGGATCTGATCCGCCGAGGACCTGTTCCGCGGACTAATTCTGCATGTTAGTGACCAAAACGAGTAAATCAGTTCCTTTGTGGAACGGTTCCGTTGATTCAAGTCTGTCATCGGCCATTAACAGTGTAGTTATAGTAGCAAGAGTTCTGCGGTCTTTTCGGTTAGGTAGGTATATTAAAAATATAAAAGTAGATCTATTACGTAGTGTATAATATTTTTATTCTTTTCATTTTACGAAGTATACTATAATTATATCTTTTATATCGTTCTAATGGACTGAATTTTATTTTCAAAAAAATATAATAATAAAGTGATTAAAGTTACAAACCTTCATACACTTTTTCTTTAAGACTTTGAATATTATCTCACACGTTTCTGGAATTATCTATCCTAAAGTTTGAGCCGCAATCACAGTCGAAAATTCTTAAATCTTCATACGATCTGCCAGTTGCAAGGAATCTCAGAGTGGCAATTAAACGTTCTTCGGAAGGTATTCATTGTCGCATTATAGTGTCAGTTTTACTCAAATATGGTTTAAGTAAGTCTTAGAATTGTTTTATAAAAATGTTGATGAATTTTTCTAATTTTTTTAATATAATATTTTTTTACCTAACAAGAGGTCAAAATCTGTAGATAGTTTTTGAAATCATTTGGTTCATTTGTACGGAGCTCTTTTATTAATTTCATATGTCCAAAAACATTTTTTTTCATTTAACAATTTTTTAACCCATTTCGATCTCTCTTTCCTGTTAATTACTGCATTATAATCTAAAAGGAAAATACTTGCAGCCACTACAGCGATTTGTTTCCTGCTCTTTGATGCCATTTTATGTGACTGATCCTGGATGAAGTCCCCAGATCTTTCAAACAAGCAAGAAAGACCAAGTCCGCGGATCAGATCCGACAAAAACAAAAGAAAAACATGCAGTTAATTTTACAATGGGCCTAATAAAGCGGATAGATCCGCACACTAAGTCCGCTCATCAGATCCGCCACATTAAGGAGCGACAGAGGACCTGATTCGCAGACCAGATCCAGTGGCTCTATCACTCCTAACAAGATTGTAGCCTATTAGGGAGGCAAAGATACTGGCTTTGAGTCAGGTTTCACTTAGTAATATTAAATTAAATATGTTTGAGTTAAGGAAAAGTTCAAGATGTGATTTATTAGCGTCGAAACTTTGGATATTGAGATGTAAAATCTTCATGCTATGCGCTAAGGTTGGGTGGTTTGTCGGAGGCAGATGGGTTGTTAATAATCTTGAGGTCAGTTGAGATGTTGAAGCTATTTATTTTTGCTTTTAGATTGGATAGGAAATCAGAGTTAAGTACAGATGTGGAGGGTTTGTTCAGCTCAGTGCTGAGCCAAGAGAGGAAGCGCTCTAGCACAGTTACTCTGCACTTGTCAGCCATGATGATGCCGGTACCTTTACTTCCACTGTTGACTTCTTGGAACATTGCATAGTGCGAATCGATGGGGGTTTACAGGTTTCTGGAATCTAAATCTTTTGGTAACGTTGGCATAAGATCTTTTGGTGAGTACTCTATTAGCGTCTTTCGTTGGGTTGCGAATCTTGCGATCAGCGATGAGGTTTGGAATCTATTCGCCGTTTAGGGTGTTGAGCAGGTCAAACCTGTGCTCACTGGTGATTTCTGATGGTATTTTGTTTATATTATTACAAGAATTTGAAGAAAGGTTGTCTGCTAAAGTTTGGTTGTGATTTTGGGTTGAGTCCATATCGACTTCATTCTCTGACATCCCCACTAGTGTAGCATTCTTTCAGCAACCGTTATAGGATGACGTCAAGAGCAACGCGCACAACTTAATTGCACAATCGGTTCAAATATGAATATTGCAGTAGAAAAATAAATCGAAAGTAAATAAGGAGTATTATACTAACCTAGCGCCTAACCGCACTCTTGAGATAAGAATTAAAGAGTATGAAGTGGAAGTTGGTAATGACTTTTTTACTCTTTCGAGACCCGTTCAATATTCGAGTCTACAGGCAATTCTCAAACTACTGCATATGAGCAGAGAAAATTAAAAGGCAAGTACCGAAATACTGTCAGTTTCTGGCCTAAAGCCGAAGATGAAAAAATCTATAAAGAAATTTTTGAGAATATAGGTACTGTGTGTAAGTTTTTCGATCAGCAGTAACAGGGCGATCTAATTAGGACAGAGTATGAATTTTATGTTGCCTGCTGGTGAGACCTTAAGGAAGGAAGTGAACTAATGGTTTGGAAAACGCAATCCACTGCTTGACACGTTTGTAGAAGCCTTCTTCAGAGAAGACCAGCTCGTCCTCACGTTGGTTGACAGCAACTACGAATATCACTTCCAATAGCCAACAAATTACAGTTATGGACGCTACCGAGAAAGCACAAAAAAAATTTCACCTGAATGCTTTATTTGTTGAATTGTGTCGTTTTGCTTATGAAATGGAGTATCAAGTTGTATTTCAAAACGCTCAAAACTAATAACAAATGAAATTTCATTATCTTCTTCTTTCACAATCGCCGCTCATCGGCTGTCATTGCAATTGTGCTCTGAATTTTTCGACTGCCTGTTTTGACAACGAATTTCTCGCTGCCGTCTACTGTTTGCCGCTCTGATCGTCGCAATTGTGCTAAAGCCTCCAGTTTGTTTGCTCCTGTCGCGAGCTCTCTACCAAATTGTCCTGCCATCGATTTTATATCAGAAAATCAGATAGGTAAAATAAAATTATGATTGCTGACCAATTTTATAATAACACTTTCAAATCTCGAAATCGTGTGCTTTTTCATCGATAAGAGTAATCGACGCAACAAAAATATAAAAGCATCATAATAACCGGTCTGTTAAGCATTACGTGCCATTTTCTAAATAATCACATACTAAAACATATATGTATTCCAAATATACTTACTATCCTGTGATAGGTATGATAGATGACTTGACACTATATAAAAACGTAAGAAAATTCTAATAAATTTGTACACGTTTAAAAGACGAAGAGCTACGAACGAGTGACTATTATACCCAATCCACTATTACGACTCATAAGAAGACAAACAAACGCCCAGCAGAGCGCCAGTCGTCGCCGCAGATTTACTCTAGCCCCACTAACATATAATAAGAAATGGACTGAGCAATCCTATCTAATTCCTATAGTCAAAAATGGCACAAATTTTGGCTAAAATCTATTTGTTTCTTTCAAGCTTAAAATGTACACTGAACTGTAACCAATTTTGGAAACAGTACGGCTGTATTAATTGGAATGCATTGGAATTGGCATAAAATTCAGACAAATATATTGTTTTTATACGTCTATCTCTTACAAGCTCAATAAAATTTGACAACATATTTGCAGAGGAGCACATTTTTCAGTAATATTAAAAATCAATTTTTGGGTTAATTAAAACAAGTTTAACTTCCTAAATAATTTTAATTTAATGCAATTCTATTTTACAACATCTTTAGTATTTTCAATCGACAAATAATAATAAATTATGAATCAGTGTGCGATTGTACGAAATAAAGGGTTTTCACAGCCTGTTCAATAATTGTGCCATTTTTGAAGCAAGAACGCTCAGTCCATTCTTATTATATGTCAGTGTCTAGCCCTAAATACAAAGCGCGCCACGCGTTTTTTACGCGGCTGCGGCACAAAATGACTTTGAATCAATAGTTTTCATATCCAATATAAGCCACGCCACTTTGTGGCGCCGCAAAGTGTCATTAAACTTTAAAACAAATGAAATTATTGACAACTTTGAAACAAAAAATTTTACTTTTTTGGTAATAGTATTCTGCTTTAATTATTATCACACTTCATATTTTTTATTAATTTTTAAATACTTTTCACAATTTCACAGAAATAATCAACACCCTCAGATAGTTTGAACTGTCAAGTGAAAAAACTCGTGGCTCTCATTGTATCATAAACGCCACAAAGTGACGCCGCAACTAAAACGCGTGGCGCCCATTTTATCTAGGGCTTCTATCGACTCAGTAGGGCTAAAGTTAAAAATTTGGAAAGTGCGCTACAGCACCAGCATTAAACGCAGGCGTCAGCTACATATTGCGTCCGTACCATGCGAAAATCATCCCCCCCCTCTTCCTCACCATGACCCTCCTCTGCATACCCGTCTGGGAACGAGAGACTATGCGAACTCAAAGATGTCCTAATGTGAAACTCTCGTTCCTGGGGTTAATTCACCTCTGATTAAGTTTCAGAGCCGCAGTTGATACCTTCTTCTTAATATGTATTTATACTAGGTGTATGCTGAGGATAACCTCAAGTGTCCGAATACCATCGAAACTGAATGCGTTAGAGGTCCACTATAACTACAGCGTGAAGACACTTGTTTGTATCTAGAGGATTGTCCTGGGCTTTAGACCTTATAATTAGACCTTATAATTCTTTCCAATTGCTTTTCTCTGCTCTTTAATTGAACACATGTGGAGCTAATAGATGTCATGTTCATTGCTGCGATATTTCTTTTGTTTATGAAAACTAGTTGGATCTTGTTCTGCACCTGTTCTTAAAGTTCTGTATCGAAATTATATACGATAGAGAAACAAGTAATTTTTAAATGAACCTTCCCCATCAATGAAAATTTCAATTTTCAATTTCAATTTCAATTTATTCAACAATAGGAATTGTACAAATGGGAATAAAATTCTTTTGTGATGTACAAGTTAAGACAATATAATTAATAAGATAAGAAGAAATCTTATACTATAAAGTTACACTAACTTACAGCTAGATCTACAAAACTACAAAGCTAAGAAAGAATAAGGAAAAAAAAAGAATATATAAGAAATAATAAGAAAAAAAAAAAATTAAAATATGGAATTACTCTAGGAAGAATAGTAAATCAATGCATTTTGATTGAAGGTGAACAATGTACTTGACAAAAGCGATCTTCGCAACGAAGCTGGCGATGAGTTCCACAATTTGATAGCTTGGATGAAAAACAGGCGAGGTAATTAGCATTAGGCAAAATAAGGGTCATTGTTCGGCTGGACCGAGCGAACGTAAGTAAGTCGAACAGGTATTTAGGTTGCGCAAATTTGATAATTTTAGCCACATATGAAATCAGTCGAAGCTGCAAGTAAACTTCAAGAGTACAACCGAAGACTGAAGAAGCATGTTGCGAAACATGATCAAATCTACGAAGGTTATATATATACCTAATCATGGAATTAAATGCAGTTATAAGCATCCTCCAGCAGACAGAATCAAGCCTACCACAGATCTCACACCCATATGTTATTAAGGGAACCAGTAGTGTCCGCACTAAAGGCAATCTGGTTTGAGTAGGCGTAAAGGAGCCTGTGACCCAAAGCGAACGAAGGCCACCGTAGATTCTACGTATGATAAACTTAATGTGATCGTTCCATTTCAGGGTATTATTAAAAATTACGCCGAGATTACGAACCGATTCAACATATGGAATTAAGTTGTTATTAAGAATGATCGGAGGGAAGTACGACGTGTCGATAGAAGTCTTGTGAATAACCAAAGCCTTCGATTTCACTGGATTGATGGGGAGATTGTTTAGGATGCTCCACTGGTGGATTCTCTCGAGGTCTTCATTCAAACAGCTAATGCCTTCCTCAATTAAACCAATAGGCCTAGATAGATACGCCTGCACATCATCTGCAAAGAGGTGCATTTGACAATGCTTAGGACAGGTAAAAATATCATTTATGAACAAAGAAAAGAGTAATGGACCAAGGATTGATCCCTGAGGAACCCCAGATATAACAGAAAGTGGAGATGAATACCTATCGGCTGAAAACACCATTTGCATACGATGAGTAAGATAGGAATAGACAAATTTTGTAGCCTGTACCGAGAATTGAAAATTATCAACCAGTTTCTTGCAAAGCAGTGAGTGATCAACAGTATCAAAGGCCTTGGAAATATCAAGAAAAATTAAACCCGTAAATTTATCCTCATCAAGAGCTATCCGAATATCGTTAGTCACCTTGAGCAAAGCAGAGGTACAGCTATGGTTGCGTCGAAAGCCAGACTGAAAATCATGTAACAAGTTACTACTACTACTACTACTACTACTTTTTCAAATACTTTGGAAAGAAAGGGAATAATGCTAATCGGACGATAATCAGTATGAGAAGAGCCTTTGGGGATTGGTAGGACCTTTGAAAGTTTCCAGTAATTGGGAAACTGGCATCTCATAAAGCATGTATTGCAAATATGAGCGTGAGGTGCAAGAAGATGAGGAAGCAGAATACGGATAAATTTTGGATTAATGCCATCGATACTCGTTTCATTTGACTTAATACTGCAAGCTGCATTAAATATGTCAACTTCGGTAACGCGATTGAAGCTAAATGTATTGGAAGCATGCGGAGTCATTGAGGAAATATCGGTTACATTACCATTATACAATCTCGCATGAGATAGAAACTGTCTATTAAGTTCATCAGGATCTTCAGTGCAACCAAAATTTCTAGAGGAACCAATACCTAGAGATTTTAAATTCTTCCAAAGTTGTTTAGTAGGTACATTAGTATTTAGAATAGATGAGAAATATATTTTCTTCGCTCGACGGACGGCATTAGTAACTTGATTACGCAAGGATCGAAATTGGTTCCAAAAAACTGTAAGTCGGTATCGTTTCCATACAGTGTAAGCCCTATTGAGCAACTGAATCAAGTGTTTAATATTTTCTGAAAACCAAGGACAATCCCTGCGCCTAACACGTTTTGTGACAAGAGGCACATACTTTTCGTGAAGATAATTGATCGCATCAATTACAAATTCAACTTGGTCATTAGCATCGGTAAGATAATTGACATTATCCCAAGGGAAGAAAGTAGCTTCGTGATGAAGCTCATTTAAATTAATCGCATTATAATTACGGAAGGAGATGTAACTCTGAATAGAAGGTGTCTGCAGATGGAAGTTATATATGAGAAAAATAAGGTCATGGTCTGATATACCCGGCAATGAAGCTTGGTTCATGAAATTGATTTTGGACTGATCAGCGATTAGAAAAATATCAAGGAGTGAAGAGGTTGTATTGGTAACCCGTGATGGTTCGCTAGTAGGTCTATAAAGACCTACAGATAATATAAAGTTATCAAATGAGTTTGAGCTAGAACCATCAAGAAAATTTATGTTAAAATCGCCACATATTATGACGTCACAAAACTGCGGAACAATGTGGGTAAGATCATTTTTGAGATTATCGATATTGATGTGAGGTGGTCTATATACGCACCCAATGAGACATTTATCGAGACCTGAACCAAGCTGACAAAAGATATATTCAGCACCAAGGATAGAGCTTTCACTACACAGGACAGGTTTATAATGATATCCTTTCCTGAAGTATATGGCAACACCACCACCAGTGCGGCATGAGCGATCATTACGAACAACTTCATATCCGGGTATCTCAACAAGTCTATTATTCAGATCAGGCTTAAGCCATGTTTCAGAAACACAGATCACGTCCACATCAGAACCCTCAAAAATCATTCGCAATTCATCAATCTTCGGGAGCATGCTTCTTGCATTGAGGTGACAGATTTTCAATCCATTACTTTGCCTAGAAAGTATATTAATAATTAGGCGAATATTATCTGATCCATCCAAGCGATTCATATTAGTCACCATCAAAATAAAAATCAATAAAAATCATATGAAAGATTAAATCAAGCACATAGCCAAGCTCAATTAATGCATAAAAAAACAGATTAATTAATAGGAGGAAGTTAATGTTTACAATAATTAGATAGAAAAAATTCATGACAAGAAAAATACTGAGAACTCCCTCAATTAGATAAGAAAAGGTACTTAATAGAAATCTAATAATTAATCTAAATGACAGTTTAAACAATATGAAACAATCAGATGAAACATATTTAAGTAAATTCATGATTTCAGTTAACCTAAACCTAATGCAAGCTAAAAACGACTGAGAAGCGAATCATCCTCGATAACATCATCAGGTACCGCATCAAATATCCAAAATCAATTCAATGCATAGCAATTAACTATAGGGCATCCAAGGTCAAAATTCGTTCAGCAGCTACACCATGCGGCCTCCGGACCCACACAAACCCAGACTGAGAATAAACACTGAGTAGTTGTTTTTGTTTTTTTAGTAAAAGGGCCTTGTGAGCGTTTATTGCTAAAATACACTACATTTAGTAGAGCCGTCTCAACTGACCTTTTCTGATAGTGTGATAACCAGAGCTTCTGAGTCCCCATTCGAAAAACATGGAAATTTTCGATCTATGGACCTGAATTAATATTATCAGGAAAGTTAGGGAAGGATTTATTTAGTAGGATTCCGAACGCCTCTTTATACGAATTAACAGGCTCACTACTTTAATTCAGGCGAAGTTCGGGCTGATTGGGTGTCTTTGATAACAAATTTTTTAATCATTGAGTTCCATTTATAGCATTTACATTTGCACATAAGATTTGTCACGTTTTATTTTCTTTAGATCTTTAGATTTGTACTTGCGTAGAGCGTTGTAGTACCTACACAAACAAAATCTAATCGTCTTAGCCGTTTAACCTTTAGGCTTTTTTGAAATGCCCGCGTATAATTCTTCATTGGAAAATGTTACAAAAGATAAGAGTGGCTTTATCAGTACGGTACCTAACCTATATAATTCGATTGATTTGCTCGTGTATTTCTGGCGGGCTGAAAACGCATTGCAAGAATCAATTCAGAATTCGAAAACAATATTATTTTTGCTCTAAAAATTAGAATTAGAAACTATGAGAATTGTAAAATTTATATGATCACAAAAACAAAGTACAGTTATTCCCGTAGCAAGCAGCAAACAACATGACAAAAGTGAAATTATAAAAACCTAATACGTTTTATCACAAGCTTTCAACAAATTTTGGTCCAAGGCTTTTTTTTTAGGAACAGATTTTACATTAAGCAGCTCAATCTCCTTTTTCTCATAATTTCAGATCGTTTTTATGAAAATTTAGGTAATAACCCTGCTGGGTGTGAACGTTAATATTTTTTTTATAATTTCTCCATGCTTCATCAGGCTTAGATCTTCTCATTTAATATTTCTTTTGATCATGGATAGATGGATAGCGAACGAAAGAAAATTGAAGAACAAGTGATGTTACATACCCAGGTAGCTGGTACACCTGCCTGAGATATTGAGTAAAAACCACTTCAACGGAAAATCAGTAAAAAGAAGAGAGCTGTAGCCTCAGTAATGATTATGAAGTTTCGTTGATGATTTTTTATTGGGATCTGAGCAAAGCAGATCTAATGAGATCGCTGAAGACTGAAGAGAAATAAACGATGTATGATAGGTTTTGTAGGTAACATATTCACATGTTCACGATGGCGTATGCACATACGTGTAGGTATAGTATCTATACGACAGGTATAAAATGCGCATTTTTTCTTAAGTGTGTGACTCGTAACATTCGCGAGCACGCTGAATAACTTCGAACAAGTTATAAATCCTATGTAAATAAATTGCAGGGGTGGAATTAACAATCAGATTAAATCGTGTGTTTAAAGAATTTAACAAAGTAATGGAAAATTAAACCAGAGCTCAAATTCAAATTCAATTTATTTGGTTATAATTTGTACAAATAAGAAATTTCTTTATGTACATATATGAAGTTGAGAAAATAGTAATTTTGATTGTATATGGTCGCAAAAATGTAATTATAGATGATAAGGATAAAATGAACGCAGAACAATGAATTGTAAACATAAGAATATGAAAATAATAATATATTCAAATTCATAACGAATAAATCAAGAGAGAAAATATCATGAGAAAAAGAAAGAATTAAACTAGCCTAATATCCTTGTGTACAGTGCCGGATCTAGGAAAGTTTTGAACGGGGGCAAAGACGTTAGTTATCGCCCCCTCTAACAACGTTCTTTATTTGGGGCAAATTGTATTACAGTTCCAGGGTATACTAGGTATCATATGTATATGATAGATGACCTATTTATACTGCATACCCTGAAAACAGAACCAGAATTGTTAAAAACAATTTGAATTTGAAACAAATGATTTTTAAATAAAAGAATTTGAAATTCAAACAAAAATTAAGATACATTATAGATCTTAAATGTCGTTTGAATCTCAAAATGTTTTAAAATAAAATTAAAGTAAAAAATCGTATTACTGCAAATACAGAGACAGATTTGCAATTTCAATAATGATGTATTGATAATGCAATAATGTCAATTGCAGTATAAAATTTCAGAGACACACTTGCGGCTTACGAATTTTAATTTGCAGTTTAAGAATTTAATTAGAGAACTTACATTTGATTTATCACTTGATTAGTCATTTGACTTAAGAAAGTTCCGCGTACGTACAAAACGCGAGCAAATATTGTGAAATTACTTGTCTATATGAAAAATAAAAGCGAAATACATACTTCAATTTGACAAGTGTAAAATATTAAATGTCAGAAAAAGTTGTAGTCAACATTGCAGTATTAAATTCGGTTATAAAAGGTTCGTGTATTAAATGATTATATGGTTTATAACTAGGGTCATATTACTACTAGAGAAACCACTGTAGTCCGTCCCCGGGAAAATGACCCCAAACCAGCTTCTTTGGGTTTTCAAAACTGACTTTTTTTGTAAGGCATACGTATGGCTGAAATGGAACCTTTCACCCGATTCCGGTTTGTCGTCGACTTACGGGACACCCTGTATATTCTGCAATACTTCTGACTTGTCAATGGAACGGTTGACGATCCACTGCCTTAGGAATAAGTAAAACCAAATCCATTATATAGTTGGAACAGTCATTAGTTTTTTTGCAGGCTATCTTCGATCACTGAGAGAAGATTATGTTCTCTACTCATGTCACCTAAAACTGAACGTATACGTGCCTTCATTTTAGAAAACGATTTTTTCGATAGGGTTTAGCATAGGAGGCAAAACTTTAAGTGTCACTCAAGTCACCTAAAACTGAACGTGTAGTTTTAGTTGACATGAGTAGAGAACATAATCTTCTCTCAGTGATCGAACATAGTCTGCAACAAATCACACCTAATAACTGTTCCAACTCTATAATGGATTTTGTTTTACTTACTTCTAAGGCAGTGGATGGTCAACCGTTGCACTGAAAAGTCAGAAGTATTGCAGATATGCACCCAAAATTCGAAAAATAATTGTATGAAATGCTTACTTAAGGTGAAATAAAATATTTTAAATACAAATTTGTTAACAGTTTAAATATATTTGCTAAAGGTTTAAGTCTTTTTGTTAACTGTTGAAACTCATTCGTTAACGGTTTAAATATATTTGTTAATGGTTTAAAATCATTTGTTCAAGGTTTAAATTTATTTATTGAAATTATTGTTCAAGGTTTAAATTTATTTGCTTAAAGTTTAAACTCATTTGTTAATGGTTTAAATAAATCTGAGAATGCTATATATTCTTTATACAGCATTTTGGAATTAATAGCGCATAGTTATATCGATTACTTGTTTTATTTTTTATTACATTTAAATATGAGAAAAATCTTTCAGGAGCTGCGCTACTGTGAGGAAGTGCCAATAAATTGAAGGCAAATTCAGCCCAATTTGCAGACATACTATTCCAACAGTACTTTTTTTTTATTTTAATTATGTATTCCCAAAAAGTTATAGTAAGTATTTGTGAATTTGGTTTCAGTGAGAGAATTAAATCCTAATAAAGGCGCATTTCATAGAATATTCTTTTAATAATTTCTATTCGAAGCTTTTTAAACCGATCACATACAAAGGTTAAATTTATTGTTACTTCTGGAAAGAATTAGCTTTTAAATATTCTGGATTAACAAGTTTCAATGCATTTAATACAGAATCATTAAAATTTAGGCGCTAATGGATTTGTACTGCTAATTCCATGTAAAAGTTTTGTACATCTTTCGGAAACTTAAAGGCTTCCTTAACTGGTAATTTCTTAAGAATCTCCAAAATAAAATTCTTTCTTAAAATGATTTTCATATCTTGGATTAATCAACTATAAAGCAGAAGCACATTTTTCTATTCGAACTGAGATACTAGATTTTTCGCATGTTTGACCCAAGATTACTCGGTGTGGTTAAGTCCGATATAATTATCGGTTAAATTTTTTTTTTAATAATACAATAATATGAAAACCACTTGCTACATCTCGTAGCAGTATCAACCCTTGGCTGTTCCGATTACAAGATAAAATTAGACAGTACCACCGGTTTTTCAGGAGCGTAGTACAATTCAGACGGTAGAGACCAGTGCTGTCGTTTGGAAATGTTCAAGAGTAGTATCGTTTACTGCTCAAGCGGAGTGCTTTCGGAAAAAACGGAGTACACGACTATCGAAATTAAAATCGATCATATTAAATTAAAATTTTATAATTTTGTTAATGTGTATACATAAATAATTTTCAAATTAAAATTTCATAAAAAGATATTCATTACATTATCAGTGACGAGGCTATGTAACCATGTAAAAAAAATTCTTGGTGCTTTTTTTTTCGGAAAATAAACAAAAACACTCGCATAAACAAACTGGGTTTGAAAATAGCAAAAGCAAAACAATACATATTAAGCTAAAAATGATATGGCTCTAAAAAAGAATTTTAATTGTGAAATAAGGAGTTTTCTTGGCTTTTTCGTCGAACGTATTTATTCATCCATAGCTGAAGAATATAATTTCTTTATCTTTTATGAGATCTTCAATAATCCAGTAAAAGTTATTACAATCAGTTATCTCATTTTTACCCGACTTCAAAAAGTGCAGGTTATTCGCTTTATTGCTTTTATAGATGTTAGGTCATATTGCCGGTTTTTCTAAACCATTAATTTTAAAATGTGTTCAAGATCGGATGAAAACCTTTAGACATAGAGTATAGAACTCCTCAACGGAGAACAGCATATAAATCTCGATTAATTTAGTTGAAACGTTGCAGATATAATGTTTTTTTACCAGCAGCACAACGAAAGTCTGCGAATACATTAACCAATTTCGTCACAATGTTCTCATTTGAGACATTCTACTTTTCATCATGCACATAAATGTTAAACTGCGTACAATAAGAAAATTATGGTTGGCAATACTATTTTTGCATACTGCACGCGACTTATTTCCTATTATTACGGATATCCCGTCATCAATATTTATTTCGCAATAAAAAGCAGTCGTTATGGAACGTTTTCAACCCTAGGATATGAAATGCCAGAGGGCATACTAACTTGGTTATTCCGTTTGTAACGCAAAAAAATAATGCTGGTAGAGCAAAATAGGTCATATACGAATTCATAATATTGAAAATTATTTTGGTTTTTGCATTTCCCTCTGTCCGCCTATCCATCTGTCCGTCCATACGTCCGTCCATCTTTCTGTCTGTCTATCCTCATTGAAACTGCGTCCTCAAGTTATTTTCCAAGTGGCCTATTTGCAAAAAAAAAAAAATTTAAGTTCAAAATTCGGCAAATCGGGTAAGTCCTTCGTAGGGTTGCCATACAAAAATTTCGTTTTTCACTGTACATATATTTGGACACTGCCAGCGAATGCGTTAGTGGAGAGAGCTGAAAATTTTGTACACGGCATTTTCGTAAAAAGAATAACTACAACTTTAAAAATAGACTAAATCGGGGAGCCCTTTCTTGGTCTTTCCATACGAATATTGTGGTTTTTTACATACATATATTGTGAAGACGTTTTTATCGTACTGAAAAGTTCTTTCGAATATAAAATCCAATAAAATTGGTTAAACATAATCGTTTTTACTGTCCGACAAACTGTTCTAGAAATACATGTGAAAAACACTTTGACAATCAAACTTGCAGTATACCGCAATTATACAAAGGCATTCATTTAAGGTATTGTAAGAATTAGTCTAAGCTTAATTCTAGCTTTTGTCCTGATTTTTCTTATAAGGTTAATAAGGTTTTTTGATACAACCATTATGGAATTTACAGTTTCTATGTCAAGAGAATTTTTGGTTTTAGTTTTAATAAGATTGACGTGCGAAGGGTACATAAGGCAGATAATAAATTTTTCTAAATTGTGAAATATTTTTTCACCTAGGGCATTTTACATTAAAAATCTGGTACCAGTATTCTTCAAATAACAGTGACTTTGGTATAAATTCCTGTACTTGCACAAGAAAGATATTAAGCTTGGAGTTAAACAAATTCGATCCATTCCTGCAACTGCTTTTGGTACTGAGTCCTCAACATTTATACGATGTAATTTTTCTTTATATTAGATAATATACAAATCACGGCATTGCTTTGTTATTTCTTGTAGCTCTTGTTCTTTAAGTAGTTTTTTATGAATTAAATCACAATACCATGCATAGTTACTCAACTCAGTCCTCAATCATAGGAGAATAAAAACTTTTGAATAAACTTAGTTTGCTAACAAATAAAGGAGTTAAAAAAATTGTATGTGTTCTGGCACCCGAAGGTTATGGATAGGTCATGCTTAGACAAACAAAAAATTCTATGGATGGGGGGGGGGGGGGGGGGAGGAAATTGTAACGGTTTCCAAGATAACGGGACTTTAAGATATTTGGGTGTGTTTTTATAGATCACCCTGTAACTTCTGAACGTTACACCCTATGATGATGTCTTTGGTAGATAGATAATCATTGGACCTTTCCAATGTTCTATAAATTGTTTCCCTCACCCTTTCCGTTTTGAAGTTATGGCTCAACAAAGTAAAAATTTTGGAATTTTTACTCGTTTTTGTTTTATTTAACTACTATTTTTATCAAAAAACACGTCATCAATACCAACTTTTCATATTGAATTTAAAAAGCCCTAAAGCTTAGCTTTAAAATGACCCTATCACACTCTGTACCAAAATGTAACCTTTCTGCGTTTTTGCACTTTTTCTTAAGCATCTCCAGCGAAAATGGCTGAAAAAGATCATTTCCAAAAGATAATTGCCTACTTTCCGGAACTTATTGAACTTATTTAACCATTTTCGCTGGAGATGCTTAAAAAGAAGTGCAAAAAACGCAGAAATTGTTACATTTTGGGTACAGAGTGTGATAGGTCATTTTAAAGCTAATTTTTTGGACTTTTTAGATTCAATATGAAAAATTAGTATTGATTACGTGTTTTTTGATAAAAATAGTAGTTAAGTAAAAAAAAACGAGTAAAAATTCCAAAATTTTAACTTTGTTGAGCCATATCTTCAAAACGGAAACGGTGAGGAAAAAATTTACCATTTGAAAGGTCCAACGATTATCTATCTACCAAGTTTAAATCGTCATCATAGGTGTAACGTTCAGAAGTTACATGGTGATCTAGAAAAACACACCCAAATATCTTAAAAGTCCCGTTATCTCGGAAACCGTTACGATTTCCTCCCCCCACCCATAGAATTTTTTGTTTTTCTAAGCATGACCTATCCATAGCCTTCGGGTGCCAGACCACATACGGGACACTCTGTACAGAATTTATGCAGATCTTTAATTCTTAAGAAGATTTTCACCAAAATGATACCAAAATAATTCCTTATTTACATTTTACATATTGGAATAGCTCGTCACCTGTCTTTTCTGCCATTCTTTCATTTTCATTTATTTCTGTAACGGTTCCTCATTCCTTACAGTAAAATTAGAAACAAAAATTTCTTCTCTAAAATCAGAGATCTGGTAATGCTACAATATAAAGGCGTGCTCTTATTTTTTACTTATAGGACTACAAGTTAAATGTGGGCTCCAAATTTTCGCTATTTATGAAAATTTTTATACAATTTTTCCTCCACTAAATACTCCATTATATTTAAAACATTTTTGATGAAGGAAACAATATCTTAAAAGTTAATTTTCTGTTAAAATATTGCTCAGTTAGGAAATTTATGTAATACACTGTAAATATAGTCTAATTTCTTCAAATGGGCGAATAGCGATAGCCGCTGTCATACATACATGTAATCTGTAACCATGTCACTTAATTTCACAAATTTTTTATTATGTTATCTTATTCAACTATAAAAAATAACGCATTTTGTTCTTTCATAACTTAAGCTCCTGAAGTTGGACCATCATTTGTTGATCACTGTGTACAGATTTCTCTTTCCGTTTCAAAATGAACACTTCTTTAACATCCAGATCGCAGGAGTTCTTTTATTAGTATAAATATATAAGTTTTCGAACCCGAAAGCATAGTAAAAATTGGTGCCACAAAAAATAGAAAATCGTTCAGACGTAACCTTCGGACCCGGAATATACAAACCACGAAGCATTATTTGAATGCGAGGATATGGGACCGGTTAGCGGCCAGCATTATAAACTTCTTGCTTTATCTTGTTGTTGGTGTTTTTCGAATACAAGTACTTTGGATTTCGTTCAAACATCATAATTTCCATAAATTTTTCATACACGCTATTTTTTAATACTATTAGAAAGAAAACACATTGAGCTGGGCTGAAATTTTTTTCCAATAATTTCTTTTCAAATCGACACTTCGTTAGAGATATTTTCCAGGAGTGCTAATTTGGCAGTGTTTATATATAACCTAATTTTCTTTAAATTAAATATTTGCAGAAAAACTGACTCTGATATTAATTATCCCGTCTATGATGGTTTTCTCAACATACTACTTTTAATCAAATACCCCGGTTTCGATCGCAAAAAACTGCAAACATTTTTCTTGTATTGAAAATTCCTTTATGATATAATTTTAAATTATTTGAGAATAATTTAAGGATAAAAAAAAATATACTTCGTAAATATAAAAAAAAAAACTTCAAAATTCGCAATAAAAAGTATAATATAATTTTCACTTCACTATGATGAATACCTACATCACAAAAGTTCTTTAAAATTTCCCTTCATTTTGCATTTAATTAAATTTTGAAAATATTTTAAATTTGTGAATAAATTTTAAAATTTTCAAGGTACGCAAAGGAAGGAAAATCTGGGCATTAAACTGTATTTTTGTAAGTATTTTCATAAACATGAGGAGCTCCAAATTTCAATTTCGGGATATTGTTTGTTACTATAGCGTCAAAATTTGAACGGCCTAGATCTTGATTTCTTAGTATACTGTGACAATTTCAAAATTTATACACAAATGTAATATAATTTCAAAATTAATTAAATGCAAATTGAAGGGAAACTCTATAGAACTTTTGTGATGTACTCATTAAGTGATGGGAGAAATTATTCTCTATTTTTTAAGTGCGAATTTAGAAGCAAGTCTTTTTTAAAAAGATTGTCTTTTTATATTTTTAACTTAATTTAATTAGAGCGGAGATTTTTAGAGTATACATTATGACTTTATTAGAGCTTTAGGGCGGGGGGGGGGGGGGGGGAATCGCCCCGATTGCCCTCTGCTGTAACCGCCCTTGTCCATTAGACCAGGTTTTGTAAGTTATTAATTATTATGCTTTGCATAATGAATCAAAGAAACAATTTCCAATGACCAACATAATTTTTTATGAATGACTTCTATGACTCGTATGACTTCACTCGTCAAAATGACTGATCACTAACAGTACTTAGCGTTGCCATACATACGGTAATTACCGTAGTTTCAAGGTAATTGTAGAAGAAATCTAGCCTACGGTTGAAGGAAATTACCTTGTATGACACCTACGGTAATTTTAAAATAATACATTTTAAAGCAAAGAAATGTCATTCAATTCCCAAAGTACGCTAAGATATTTAGTGAAGAGTAAAGCATCTAATGAGAGAATTAGAGATAGAATGAAGTAGTTTTTAAGACACGCACTCTATGGGGCATGTGTTAGAATTGAAGACTTCTATTTACTGCGTAGTGTTGGGTAACGGTTTGCCTGATATCTTGGAATGATTCAGGACCTTATCGAAATTGAAATTATGTTTATAAAAGATCTGGAGCAATTGATTCAACACTGAGCCTGTTTAGATAATTTAGGACTAGTTTTACGTAGAACTAATATGCAGTGATCTAAACATGCCTAAAATTAGTATGAAACGTAGACTTAAATCTCACACAAAGAAGTACTTTCAATCTTGTTAATTAATGGAGAGAACTTCCATTGAGTTTTAATAAAAATGAATTGTTAAACTCAAAATATTATTTCTTATTTTCCTAGTGAAGTATGTATGTACATAGTAGGCAGATCAACCAAATTTGACAACTGTCAATGCTTTAATACGAGCTGACTAAACGACAGCCCGATTAGTAGGTACTACGTAAATCGACTTACGTAAAACTAGTCCTAAATAGGTCCAGTCTAAACGTAGGGCGTGGAGGTATTTTTAAACAATAAATGATTCTGCTAAAACTTTGGTATCAGTGGAAAGTGTTAAATATGCGTTATTTGTCTAAATTTTAAAAAGATTTAACTAAGAAAACTTAATTTAATTTTAAGAAATCTATAAAATGTCTGGAAATAAGTATGAAAACATGCCGTAGAAAAAAAAATCGATGGACGTGGATGCAGCGTTTTCGGAAGGAGTGGCTTGATCAGCACGAATTTAAAGATTGGCTAAGCTCTGTTCCAAATGATAAGTGAAAAGCTAGGTAAAAATTGTGTAACGTAGATTTTATTGCGGAATAACCGTGATAAAAAAACATGAAACAAAATGTGGTATGAGCTCATCAAAAACAATTTTGAGTTATTATCATTCAAGAGAAAATGTTAAAGAGAAAAAACTTAATGTAAGTGTTGATGAAGCAAAGATAAAACTATGTTTTTTTGTTTTTTTTTTCTGAACATAACATATCCTTTTTAGCAATGGATCATTTGTCAGATTTAGTTAAAATTAGCTTTCGTGTCTTGAATTTAGCTTTTAAATAAAAATTAAAAAGAAAAGAAATAAATGCAATAATAATAAATGCCACAAAGAAACTCTCGCTGAAAAGTTAAAAAAAACATAAAAATAAAGCAGTTTAATAGACGAAGCAAATGATAAGTCCAATGAGAAGAAAACTTGTGTAGTTGTACGATATTTTGACGGACTCCGGAGTTATTAAAAAAAGTTTTTACGAACTTGTTAAAACGGATCAATTGGATCCAAGCACAGCTTTATTTAATTCAATTTGAAATGCTTTTGTGTTGAAAAATATAACAAAAGAAAATATAATCTTGGAAGTGACGGTTACAATTTGATGAAAAGCCATCGAGTTAAAAAGTCAGCGCCTTAAATTTTACAAGAGTTGACACAAGTAAACTTACTTATTGACAATGACAACCGCCACAAATTTAAAAATCTCTGCAGAAATTCGCTTGCTAAATTTATTTTCACTGGCCCACTCGAATGCAGATTGCGAACGTATATTTTCTAAAATATTTCTCCTAAAAACTAAATATCGAAATAAATTAAATAGTAACAGTATAAATGGATCTGTTTTATCTTCTGAAAGGGGAATGTTCAGTGTACAAGAAGAAGTTTTTTTCAATTAACCAAGAATATCATAGAGTAAAATAATGCATAAAAATGTATTTAAAAAACTGAGTTCATAATTAGATATCAAGTATATTTCTACTTCTGTATTTATTAAAGGGTTCATTCATAATTTATTCAAAGTAAAAAAAAAAAAATCCATTTATAAGATATTTTATTACTCCTACGGTAAAAACGTTCTAAACAAGGTAATTTTTTAGCAAACCTACGGTAGAGTCACAAATAATTTCTGGCAACGTACAACGTACATATTCTACGTACAACGAATAACTTGATAATCATTTTTGAAAAGCACACTTTAATCCGTGGTGAAATTTAGCAGAAAATATAATGAAAAATTCCAATGACTACCAACATGATGTAAAAATGTTCAACAAATACTTTTTAATTAAGGATAACTAATAGCCAATGATTAAGGATAATTATCGGTTATATATAATCAACGATTTTATTTAAACAGAAATGAACAAATCGAGCATTAGTGTCGCTAAATAACCATCACCAATCACCATCCGGTAAATGTAGGTAAATTAATTCAAAAATTTTCATACAAATTATGGCTATCACTGCGGTATGACATACAGGTTCGATCCCATGCAAAGGGGAATAGTGAATGTGAAATACAACCGACACGAGCGCAACCGCGAGATTTACTATCGCCAGCCATTCATTTTCAGTTCAGAGTTCAGACAGAGCCGCGATTGTACATAGTAGGTATAAGCGCTGCTGGTCTGGTCTTTGCTCTAGTGCTGCTGCTGCTGCCTGCTGCTGCTGCTTGGTGGATATTCTTTTATAAGCGGCGGCTACAATACTTGTTTCTGTAACTGTATAGTAGTGGATGGACATTCACGTCACTCAAGTCACCACGGTTAGGTTTAGGTGAACGTTCAGTTTCTTTGAGATCGTAGCGTCGTTTGGACGCCTTTTGGGGAAGTGTGTGCTCAAGTCGGTTGGTGTTTTAGATATAGAATCTCTACTATATAAAGACACCATAGCAATTAACTGTTGTTTTTGTAATAACGACTTTACTGTTGCCCCCGAAAGCATTTTCCGTAAAATTGAATTTCGCAAATTGAGTTTTCACGGTCTAAGCTGTTTCTAAAGATGATTTCTTTGAGGTGATTCAATTAAGGTGATTTGTTGTGCTCTAAAGCAGGTGGTTAAGCAACGATTGTGTTTGGTACAAAATTCAGTGAAATTCAGTGTTTGGTTAGTTACCTACCTTAACCATAATAGTGTGAATAATAGTAAAAGAGTATAAGAGAAGAATTGGAATGCAATCAATCTAAACATTACAAAAAAAAAAAAAGATAAAAATTAGAAAAAATAAGGTGAAAAATTAATCGCTGTTGCATCCTGTGTAATTGCCGAGTCAGGTTTTCTCTTGTAGTGTTGTTTGTGTGTAAGTGTTGTGTATTCTCTCATATCATCAAAACTACTGTTTGTTGCCGCCTGTGCCTGTGTACCGCCGCCAATTCAGCGCACTTACATAAATACGTTTAAAGTTTTTACCTGTATCTTTTCCGTTCAGGTGATTCCAATTTGATGTGGATGCAAGGTAAACAGAAAATGCGAAGAGTTTGAATTTGAGAAGATTGAGACTTGATCAAGAACAAGCGGAATAAACTGAACACGAGACAGAAGGAGAGGAAAAGGCGACAGGTAAATATTGTTTTTTTTTTTTTTTTTTTAATTCACGTAAAAAGCCATTGAAATTGAAACTCGTGAAAAAAGAGAGATCTCTTCAGCGATTGTATTGGACTCCGAAAGTCAATGGACTTTTAACTTTATGACGTCGGAACTGTATAAGTTTGCGACCACACCAACTAGGTACGTGACGACGACGGTTATATTCTCACTCTTCAGGTTAAGAGAGTGACATTGGAATTCTTTGAAGTTTTTTTTTTTTTTGTTTATGCCTAGGACAACTTTCAGTTGATTTGTGATTAATTTTTCTAAATTAGATTACAATTTTAAAAATTACAGTGAACATCAAAACAAACATCGCAATTGGTCTAACTCGATTGAAGTTTAACTCTTTTGTTGTGTTGATGGTTGTTCTTCAGGTTTAACAACGAATCGCTGGATATTCTATGTCCCCCTTTTTTCTACCATCATTCATAGCTAGCGTAAAACTTTAGAACTTGAAATCGACTCCCCCCTTGTATTGTATATGCATCTTTTCTACCCCTTGTACGATTGAACGAACAACCAACTGACAGAACAGGAACAGGAGGACAGAGAGGCGTCCATTTGAGGGTTCCCTATATTTATCCAGGATGCGTATACGTTTGGTTGTGTGTTATATATTAGAGCGGATTACAAAGTGCCGATGTGGGGAACGAAAACTTGTGCAAGATTTTATGAGGGGTGGTTGGTTGGATGGAAAGAGTTTTTTTTTTTGACTGAAACAACAATATCCACCGGCTTCATATTATCATGCTGTAAAGAGCCGACTACCTACATACATACCTACCTACATATAACCCACGAAACCCCATGCACTTTCTTGTTGAAGATATACCTAGTGAGAGAAAATCGATAATTTTCCTTTGCGTTTAGATGGCTTAGGAGAAGGACTAGGTAGGTAAGTATGTTTTTAGACAGAGGTAAAATGAGTTTTCCGCGGGGTTTGGAGTTGGATTTGTGTTTTTCATTATGAATCATGCATTTTTACACCGCTCGGGATAATGTCATTTTACAATCTTTGTGACTCTTCTAAGGATTAATTTATTGTCTTTTGTGTTGTCTAGATATACATACATACTTTGTTTACATTTTTTGTAATTAGAATTGCTAGAAGAGGAAGTCGATGCCGTAAATTCAGTTTGAAATTTATTTGCTTTTATTAGTATTGACAGCTTTGGTAGATTATTGTAATTCTTATATCTCACCGATCAGTATTGGGCGTAATCAATTACATTTGTAATCAGATTAATGATGTGATGATTAAATCAATCATGATTACATCGAATAATCTTAAAAAACTGTAACCGTAATCATGATTACATATTTTTGATTACAAATGAAACTTTTCAAGAGATTTTAAAATTTAATTAGCTAAGAAAAGAAACAATTTGCGATCACCCGATTAGTGCCGAGTGAAAAATTGAATTTCTGCATAAAGTATCGAGCCAATTTTTTATAATTTATAGAGTTTTAGAAAAAGGGTGATAAAAAATATTTGTTTTAAAAGATAATTACAAAATTCGAAAAGGAACATGTTCAGAACTAAAAAGACAAGAAATGCATAATTAGGGTATTCCCACATTTGTTGAAAATTATATAAATAATTCTTATTAAAAATGAGAAAATCTTTTTTTTTTTTTGAAAAGTTGATAATTTTTGAATTAACATTTATGAGTAAAACACAATGTTATTCTAACATGGTGTAATATAAAATATAAAACGTAAAAATCCTATATAAAAATAATACTATTTCAGCTATTTAAAATGAAAATAAAATAATAATAGTTATTCGAAACGAAGCCGATCACCTTGGAACCAGACCATCTCCGATTTGGATGAAACTTTCACAGTTTGTAGGAAATACGAAAATAGCTCATCCATATTATTTTGTTTTGCCCTACCACCTCCCACCACCCGTTAGGGGGGTTAGAAATTTCGTGATTTGTTTCGGTTTGTAGATATTGATTAGCTCCCCGATAACAAAAAAATCCTAAACAATATCGAGTAATTGCATCAGTTATCATCCAGAATTTGATTCCCCGCCTATAATGCTTTTTATTTGGTAAGTACTGCGTCATACCTGATCTATACTTTGTACCTACCAACGATTCATCTATGCTTAGATGCTGGTTAGGTGTATAATGGAATCTAAAAATCTTAGTTGCATGATCTACGACAGGTTGAAATTTTGCTGACGGATCATAATCATGACTATTTCGTGGTGATAAATTGTTGTTGTCTACAGCATCGAAGAATTTCAAAATTAGTTAAAATCTATTTTTTGAAAACATTTGCCCAAACCATGGCATATTTGTATCTATGGTTTCTTGACCAATAATTGAAAATTTTTGGTTCTCGAGTAATAGGTACCTACCCATTTCCAAAATAATGGCAATGAAGGTCCTCATCTCTGCAATTGTAGTATTTTTCCATTCTTGTACTCTGGATTTATTTGCTGGTTCAATATTTCTCAGAAATTGTGTTGCAGAATGCTTCCGTAAAAAATAATTTGAAATATGATATTGGTTCGGAATTTTTTGTTGGCATATATGTTTGGACCAGGGGTTTACAAGAATAACGGACGAGAATTATGTTGAGTAACCTCGTTTGCACTAATTTCATGAAAATTATCAAATGAGTCATTGTCACTTTCATCATCACTACTAATAATTTGACGTGGGTGCCGATTTCTCGGTGCAAATAAAATTTCATTATCACTGTCACTAATTTCAGGCTCACTACAGGTGCTAAAATTTTCGTCTAAATTGTTTATCAGTTCCACTAATTTTGCGACATCCATAACGGTATAATATATAATAGTAATATACGGACCTACCATAAGAGTAATAAGTTTCTAACTGCTGCCTTTAAGCTCTAAGCGCAATCACTGATTCAAGCACAACAATATATCGTCGTCGGCACTTTTCGCAAGTTTACGCAACAACGATATATCGTTGTTCGGCACTAAAATGGTTAAGAATTTTTAATTTTTATTTTATGTAGAAATGTTGGATTATGTATTAATTGGAATCAGTGTAAGAAATGTAAGAGCTCTTATTGACAGAGACTCGCACATCAACTTAAATTCAAGGACCTTGCGATTATGTGTGCAAAACGATTAGATTTCTGGGGTGTATAAAAAAGCCTTTGAGCATGGAAAATGCAATAATGCTTTCTTTTTAACGCAATTTCATTTTGCCACACTTTTCATATTGCTCCACATTGTTATATGCTAGTTCGAATGAAACCAAGGAGAGACTGCAACTGTCGCAGAATAAGCCAATACGATTTAATCTGAAATGCAGCATACAGTAGGTGGTCATCGAAATAGAAACTTTCACAAAAAAGATTTCATCTTTCCAATACAAAGAATTTTTCTCAATTTCTTCAGTTTCTAAACTCTTTGTAGGGTAACTCTCCAGTAAAAGCTCCAGTATTCGGACACTTTTAATTTTATTTAATAAAAATAAGAAAAATAGAACTCCGTTAGAATTTTGTTTATTTGATCTTTTTAGATGCACATCCAAAATTTGGGTAACACAAAAATACTTATCAGTCTGTGTATGTACTTCAAGTCAGTAAGTTCAACAGGTGTTTTATGTAAAGTGCAATTAGTGCATTGGACATCAGAGAAAGTGAGATAAACATATTAAGTATGGCTTTGTTTAGTTTAACTGTCTTTGTATTGATTGAATATTGTATTTTATTAGTATTAAATCAAAAATAAATATTTTCTATTAAATTAATAAAATTTTTAGATGAACAAGAAAAAAAAAACAATTTTCTTTAGTTTCCGGACACTGAAAGTATGCTTCAAAAGAGATTGTTTTCTGCATACTCTCTAACACAATTATAAAATATGTTTTTTATAGGACAGAAAAAATTAAACATGTTTTTTTTTATTATACTCTTAATATTTTGACGTATTTTAAGAAAGAAAAATGGCACTTTCAGTGTCCGGACAAAAATATTTAATACGTAATCGATTAATTAAAAATATTAGATAGCTGGGTAGTATAATCATAATAATTTTCAAAATAATGGATGACAGTACTTATGCATACAAACCGAAAAAAAACGTATAAAACGACCCGCTAATGATACAGAGATGACTTAAGCTATACCACATAGATGTCAGAGAAAATAAATTGAGCATTATGAAGTGTGCTGAAAAATAATTATGGAGTGTTGTTTGCAAGTTTGGAATTTCACTTAAACAGGATAACTTGGTCAACACTGTGCAACATATTAGGGTGATGGTTAACGATGAAGAATATGACTCAATTCCTTACTTAAACGAAACACATCATTGGCTGGAAGACAAGCAGAAAGTATTACCAAAGGCGCAGAGCAGTGATTACTGGTTTTGAAATGGCTCGAGAACTGGACTAATATTTAAAAAGTATCGGATAGGATGACATATTAAATGATTCTGCCCGAATACTAAATGGGGATAACACGAGCTTTTTATTTTTTATTTTTTTGTAAATAAATCAGTAAACTAATTACATGCCGTGGATTCAAATACGTTTACCAAATTTACACAGGAGAAGAAAAAGAATTTTATTTTCAACAGGCAGAAAAATGTTCGCCAATGGTAAGCATTTTCATATTTGCGTCACTAAAGGATAAATAGCATTCCAGCGATACTGGTTTTGGGAACAGAAAAAGGATGGATGAGGAGCGATTACTTTTTCGAATATTTAGTTAATGGCGGAGTTAATGGGTGTTTCGAGGAGTAAGAAAATACCAGACGGCAGACAAATCTTTTCATAGACTGCCACAAGCCACAATTCACGTTAGAGCTGAGTGAAAATTACAAGGAAAAAAATATAATTTTATATGCATTGCCACTCATATGATGCAGTCAGCTGACGTCAGTTAGAAAAATCGTTCGAGAATGGCAGTCAAGAATGTTGGCCAACTTATAACAAAAAAAAAAACTTTCTGTCCTTTGCTGGAAACTGTAATCTTGCGAAATCTAAAAATTTGAGAGCACTATAAAAAATACTTCAGGAAATGTGGGCTTTCATCTTTACGACCCGAAAACAGTTGTTTTTAGTGAATATGTGAAAATGTGGTTGAAAATCAAGAATCAATTCCAGTACAGAAGTTTCAAACTGCTATTGAGGTTATTGAGCTAATGGATAATAAGTTAAAAATGAGAATTATTCACGAAAATCAAGTTTTGGACATCATCATGGAAGCCGGAGCAGAAGCTTCGGCAGAAGCGTTACCAGAACTAGATGTTACATTCAACGATCTGATGGGTGGCACATATGATTTGAATGTCGGCGGAAAGTTGCAACTGGTAAGAGTACTGTGAAGCTATTGATTCTAATTAAAACAAGTGAAAAAGCTAGAATTGGTCTAAGACCAATTCTTATGATACCCTAGATGAATGCACGTATGAGATTTCGTATGGTCACCCATTTGAGCAATTTTGATTTTTTGCAAAAATGATTATAACAAATTTTATAGGATTTCTTATTCTGAAGAAGTTTTTAGTACAATAAAAATGTCTCGGCCTGATTGTTTTCAAAGTACATATATGTAAAAAACCAAAAAATTTATAAGGCAACACCATTTTTGAAATTTTATTTGCTATTACTATGAAAACACAATGTACCAAATTCAGCTTTCTATGTCGACGTGTTCTCAGGTAGTGTGTCCAAATATATCGTGTAAAACGAAATTTTTGTATGGCAACCCCACGAAGGAGTTGCCCGATTTGTCTCATTTTCGAACTTAATTTTACTTTTTTTTAATGTCCGTGTACAAAATTTCAGCTTTCTAAGTGAACGCGTACTCGAGTTATCGTGCACACGGACAGACGGACGGACGGACGGACGGACGGACAAACGGACATGTAAAAATCAAAATAACTTTTAATTTTATGCGGGGGTGTCCAATCCATTTTGCTCTACCATCATTATTTCTGTGCGTTACAAACGGAATGACAAACTTAGTATACCCTATAGATTTCATCTAGGGTATAAAAATCGAAACTATTTTTCGAGAACCTAGTTCGTTTTGTGTGTCGTCAACGACTGGTCCTTGCGTGTCGCCGGGATCAATTCGATGCCGTATAGAGAAGACCAATGAAAAAGGAACAAAGTCTAAAAAAAGTCAATTAAGAAGAAGAGAAGCAATATTTTAATTGAATTACAATGCGATGCTGAAGATGACGATTTAAAAACATTGATTGAGATTCTTGCACTAGGTGGTACTACCCCAAGTCCACTCCAATGTTTTCATTATCTTACGAGAGGCAGAAAAGACTTCGTGTGCTGCAAATATTAACAACAAAACTAATATGCGATAACTCTTTTGAGACTATTATTTCTTTTAGTTATCTACTTTATAATATTTTTAAAATTACTTAGGTTTTTTTTTTTTTTATAATTACCAAATTTGAAGTATTTGTCTGCATAAATTCTTTAATTTATTTAAGGTGCCTTAAACTGTGTTCATAATTCTTTCAGTTAATAAAATGTATATAATTTTATGAAAAAGCTCATTTGTTTTTACTCTTAACAAAAAAAAGGTAATAAATTTCTACCAAAAACCCTATGTCCGCATACTAAATGTTGGTGTCCGAATACTAGCTAAAAGAGAAGTTAATTTTCAAACCCCAAAAATATAACAAAATATTATTAAAAGACGTAAAAATATTTACTTGCTAAATGTAAACAGCTTAAATAATAATAAAAAAATAAATCATATTGCATATTCTTAATAGCAATAAAATAATTGAGCAAAAAATTCATATATATATTCATATACATAACTATATTATGCGTGTCATAAAACCTTTTTTTCGAAGGTAGGAAGATAGGTAAAAATATCTGCTGATTATTTGAATTAATTGAGCGTGTTGATTTCTTTTAGTGTGTTGTCTTAAATTATTTAATTAAAAAAAAAGTTTTAAGTGAAAAATGAGCTTTCGTGCAGGCCTTCTGTTTAAACCCATTTTTTTTTGTATAATATGTCGCAAAAAAGACATAAGCAGTGCTAAAAAAGGCAGTGATTTTATCTTTACTTAGCAGCGATAAACTAAATTAATGAGAAGTAGCCTATATAACTAACGTTTCATGTGCCGATGTACAAAAAAAAAACTACCTCAAGGAGCGACCGACAAATAATTTCAACAGCTTTATCGCAGGGCAGAACATCACATAAGCTACTAAAAAAAACTTTCACTGAGCAAGGAGTAGATATATCGGCTAGGGTAGAGTCCTAGTCGCAGGCGTCCGGCGAAGAAACCAAAATTGACCCCCAAAATGAAAAAGGGACGATTCCAGTGGGTGAAACAATATAAGAACTTTACGGTTAACGATTGGAAGAAGTTAAGTTTACCAATTTAGCCGAGCCACCGTTCTTAAAAACCTATTAAAAATTACAAAAATTTATTAAACTTTTAGAAGTTTATCTTCAGGAATGAATACAGGCTAGAAGCTCTAACGGAGGAGAGCCTTTATGTCAGAAGAAGATCTTCAGAGAAATACGATGAGAGGTGTTTACCAAAACAGACAAGTATCCATCAGCAGTCATGATTTGGAGCTGCATATCAGGAAAGGGTACGGGTCTTCTCTATTTTGTTACGGGAACAATGCGGCAAGATCAGTACAAAATATTTATGGATACTATTCTCCGACTTAAATATGAATATTTGAACGGCCAGGGAACATCATATACATATTACATAAACAAGACTTCATGAAACAATTAAAAACAATAAAAGATATTGCTAGTATAAATTGGATACAGAGAGAGCGTAATTGAAATAATCGGCCAACTGCTATTGGACTCGCGCACAAATGGTTCCGTACCATCGTACAAAATTTAACACTATGTACTTTTTATTTATTTTATCAAATGAGAGTAGGCGTCATGTGAAAAAATAATGCTGTCATTTGAAAAAATAATGCTGTCATTTGAAAAAAAAAATGCTGACTGAAAACAAAACGAGGAAAAAAAACGCCGAAAAAATCAGGTTTCTTGTATGGGGGCCCCCTTTAATTTTTAATTTAATTTTATTTTTATTATTTGTTGTTATAGCGGCAATAGAAATACACAGTCTGTGAAAATTTCAAGTGTCTACCTATTACGGTTCATGAGATACAACCTGGTGACGGACGGACAGGCAGCGAAGTCTTAGTAATAGGGTTCCCGTTATTACCCTTTGGATACAGAACCCTAAAAATGGTTCTAAAACACCCAAAACTGATTAGAAATTATGATAGAACGACCTTCTATCAACAGCAGAAACCAACTAGAAAAAGAGCAACATTTAAATATAATCCAGCTATTACTAACCAATTAAAAAACATTTTCGATAAATACCATATTCGTTTAGTATACAAAAATAATAACAAACTAAAAGCTTTATTGGGTAACACCAAAAACAAGATAGACAATACAGAGAAATCCGGCGTTTACTCGATTACTTGTAGGGATTGCGACAAAGTATATATAGCTCAAACGAAAAGAAAAATAATAATAAGATATTATGAATATATTTCGCAGATAAATTCTGTTCAACCAATATCAGCTGTATGGTCACAGAAGACCCACTAACCATCAATATTAACAACCTAAACCTGAATAAGTCAGTACAAAATCAGTACAAATTGGATGCATAGGAGAGCGTGTACATGATGAAATTCAATAATAGATAAATGAACATTGATCAGCCACCAATAGCTTCATCCCCTTTTAGTTTTGTAAAGCCAGTTGGAATAAATTAAACAATTTTTTACGTTCTGAAAGTCTTCTTTACATTGTATATATAGCTTTATTTATTTAACAACTTTGATGATAGTAATTGTATTTACCAATACTAATGAACTTGTACTTAAAGAATCACATACCGCAGTGTCAGTTTTACTTAAAGTCTAATAGGAAGCTACTGAAGATGGACGACTAGGTCTGAAATACATTTAGCATAAATTTCTTTCAGTAATATTTTTAAAAGTGTGTAATAGAGCAATAAAGGTGGTTTTTATTGGGAAAAAAACGTAATTTCTCGTTTTTATTTTTTAATACGACTTTATTAATTTTTTCGTTATTGCTGATTTCAAAAGCCATTAAAAAATAAAAAAATTATGGTAAAATGTACAGTAACATATAACATTTTTCAGATTAAAATTAATTCAATTGAAATTGTGTTGTTTTATATAACAGAATCTTTTCAATTTTATTAAACTTAAAAGGGACAAATTAAGAAGGAATTATATAACATAATAGAATTCGACGTCTTATAAACTAAAATAATAAACCGAACTTTTATCTTAAAGCCATTTTTAGTACCTACAACATACTTTTTAGCTAAACTTGAAGCTCTTGATCTCTCCCCTCCTCTACTTATTATACATAGAAAGTTTTTTATCTATTCCCCTAATATGGATTGTATTAGATGGCTTTACATCTGACCCATAACTCTAAAAATGCCGGTGTGCCCCAGGGTTCTGTTATAACTCCGTCTCCCTTCTTAATTTTCATTAATGATCTGCTTTCTGTTACTTTAAATCGCATTCATAATTTTGCTGATGACAGTATCCTCGATTTCGCTTACTTCTTTGATAATTTTGCAGACTCAAATGAATATGCATGATTAGATAATTGAATAATGATCTTGACAACATTCTCACTTGGGGCAAAGTGAATCATGTCGAAATCAATGCGTGTAAAATCCAAAAGTGTCTCTCATTATTAGTTTAAAACATTACAATCTGCTAGTTGTTGTAGCATATGTTCTCGGAGGAAATATGTATAAAATTATCCCATTTGCACTGAAAACTCAGCTGTTGTTAAAGAATGCAGCCTTTTTTGGTTTTAATTCAAAGGAATTTAGCATTTATTTAGCATTCTTTCATTCCTCTTCAGTATTAGGAATTAGGAAATACAACTCCACATTCCTCAAAAAATATTGCCGAATGCATTCTTTTCCATTTAGAAAAAGAATGCATTACTTTGAGCTGCATTACTCTGGAATGCATTGCATTCATTGAAGTCTGTGTGAATTCACTTGCATTCACTTGAATTCAGTGAAATTATTCCATGAAATTATTTTGTGATTAAGAATTAAAGAACAAATAAAGCACTTTTAAGCATTTTTTTTTAAGAGTTTCAAATCAAATCAAAAAGTATTTATTCCAGAGACCGAAAATAATGATTATTTTTCATTTGTTATGTGAAAAAACCATTTAAAGAGGAGAAGCAGATGAATTAAATTATGCGAACAAAATACATCTACTTTCATTATGTGGTAGAATTCGACAAATTAATTAATATTTGAAATTCTTTAAAAAAAATGCCTAAAAGTGCTTTATTTGTTCTTTCATTCTTAATCACAAAATAATTTCATGGAATAATTTCACTGACTTCAAGTGAATGCTGAATGCAAGTGAATGCAAGTGAATTTACACAGATTTCAATGAATGCAATGCATTCCAAAGTAATGCATTCTTTTTCTAAAAGGAAAAAGAATGCATTCGGCATTATTTTTTTGGGGAATAGAATTCATTTAATTCCATTCCAATTCTTTAAACATACTTTGACTGCAGCTTCCAATTCGTTCATTTGAATGAAAAAATGTATAGGAATGCAGCTCAGAAATAATGCATTCTTTAACAACCCTCGCTCAGATATTCTGCTTCAATTCTGCTCTTTTCAAAATTAGTTCAAACGGCAATTCTGGAATGTCATTTTTTTTTCTGACTCACATAGAGTGTCATCTGTCATCTCATCTATAAATTGTTAATATCGTTTTCCATTGGGTAGCATGTACTGCGTCATATTAATTTTGTTCATGAAAAGTTTTGGGAAACAATTTTTAATTTAAAGCGCAGCGATGGATCCATGTGTTTTCCTTTGTTGAAAAAACTAGTGTCATTTTTCCTTATCTCTGGTAATTATATTAATATTAATGAGGTGTCATAAAAAGCAAAGTCAATAATCATCATATGTATTTATCTGGACGTCATAAAGTAGGTACTAAACACATACTGAATACGGTGCACATACAGAGTAAGTCAAAGTCAATTAAAAATGTCATAAAACGTAATAATATAAGTTCTTTAAATATAAATGATGGGATTAATCCTAAAAACGCTTATTAGCAAAACTGTAATATATTTCCAAAACAAATATTATATGCAGTCTTAAAAGTTATAAATTTCCTGTATTTTCTGCAATTTCTCACAGGTAGTCGAAGCCAAACTGTTTTTTTTTATCGATGCGGAAGGGTTTCTACTTTAATTTCAGCTAATTAGAACGTGGCCATTTTTTTAAAAGTTAAATATAAACAAAAATTTTAAATGCTATTATTAAAAAAAACTATTTGACTTTTATCATAGCTTCTTGGCCTAATAATATCTCCTCCGATATAATAAGTGCCCACTGGGAAAAAGAGCGCTCTAAGAGCCCTTCTGAAGCGGTTCCCTGGAAGCTCGTAGCACTTCTTTTCCCTATTCCAGTTCATTGCTTTGTAACATATGCATGTCGGCAAGGGCAAACGCTTCAATGCTTTGCTTTAGAAGCGTTCTAGGAGCACTCTAAATGATGACCAAAGAAGTTTTTTGAATATGATTTTTCGAAAGCTCTAATGAGCGTTTTGGATATTCATCGCAGTACTTTTTCCTTAATCTCATAAGAGGCCTTCAAGACAGAGAACAGTAGAAAGGCTTTTGCGTTTGCTCATGATTATTTGTGGTTTGGTTTTAAATTTTATGAAGTTAATTTAAGCCAATATTCTCCCTTTTATTCTGACTTATATTAACCAAAACTTGAGATTATGTACATACTTCTAACCACTCTGAAAATCACATTGAAAATGAGAGATGAATTACTTCGTACAATAGTGGAAAAATTCACAGTTTAGATTCGTGAAAAATTAGATGAGATCACCTCCTGCTGCACTTCAATCTGCTGGAGCTCATCAAATAATCTTCTATAGAACTTTCAAAAGATGGCTCTAGAAGCACTTGAATTACTTACTTGCACCTTTGCTCATTTTTCAAGATAGATCAGTGAATATAGCTGAATGGCTAGAGAAGCGCCTTAAATCTGCGCTTTTCAGAAGCGCCTGGTTTTCATCAATAACAATTCAACTTCACCATACAAAAATTTTCACAATAGAACTCTGAAATCATAGAAAACTCGAACATTTTTTGAAAAAAATTAGCTGTTCAAAGCTTTCTCTGACTTTAGCAATTCTAAACACAAAGAGGGGGTAAATAAAAAAAAAATTGTTGCGATAAGGTAATATATTTAGTTTACTATCGAATGACATTAAAATTTTTAAAATCTATGACATGACGAAAATCGTTTTTTAGTCACTCAAGAATCGTTTTTGCTCACTGTGCGTCGTTGAAGTCGCAGTTGTACTTAGGCCTTTTACTTGTCATAATCATCTTGGAACTTGATTTTTGTCTTGTTCCGAGAAGTATACGACGAGAGTTTGAGAAACTCTTGCGTCTGTATAATACGATTTCGCTAAACCTTTAAAATAAGCAGTTTCAACGATAGATAAATATCAGAGCCTGAAGATAACCCTCCATTAAGTCTTTTTTTAAGTGAGGTCCGACTGGAAACTTTTATATTTAAAAAATAAATTTTAATAATACTTTTAACTTTATTTTTAAAAGTAAAAGTTAGTAGTAAATTTTTATTGTACGAAGTAACAGTTTTAAATCTTTTCAGACCTTTATTTAACAAAAAAACTTTTTGAGAGTATTTCGAGACTTATATTTTATAAAAGTCTTTTTACGAGTCTTTTGAGACTATTATTTTAAAAAATCTTTTTAAAAGTCTTTCGAGACTTTTATTTTATAAAAATCATTTTAAAGGTCTTTCTTTATGTTTTTTATTTAAATATATATAAAGTTTTTACGGTCTAATGTAAAAAAAACCTCTCCCGCTGGTTATAATATTTTAATCAATTTGATCCATATACATAACATAATTCATTTATATCATATAAACTTAAGAAAAGGCCAGACTCTATTTGTCTGTAACGCATTCGAATCCCAGGATGGATTTGCTCTTAATTAAAAGGAAATAAAAAAAAATAATAATAAAAAGTTAAATTAAATAAAAACAAGTAAAAAGGCTAGAATTAGTCTAAAAGACCAATACTTATGATACCCTATATCAGGTGTGGCCAAACTTTTTTCCCTTAGGGGCTACTTATTCTGTAAAATATTGTCATTCGAATAAAAACACATAATTGTGCAGTGTCGATATAGTCAGTAGATTCGTCGAATTGTAATGATAATACAATACATTTATTAATGATTTCACGTAAGATTTTGGTTAATTCCTCCTATTCTACGCATAACTGTATTTCGCAATAGCGATTTATTTTTAAAATTTCGAAACAACCACCAGCTTTAATAAAAGCTTCCTTCCATATATCACCATCTTGAAACGGTTTATTATGTTTAATTAAAACGGCAGCAACTTTTAATCAGGCAATGGTAGCAGCCTGTGAGTTCGTACTGTATTTGAAAAACTATTTTGTTAAGGCCAAAACACAGTGAGAGCGACACAACAATGTTGGCAACTTAGTTGGCGACAATCAGTACGTTTACATGAATACTTGAAGTATACTTGAAGTATGCTTGAAGTAAACAAACTATCATGATAATGCTCATTCAATGCGTAAATTTCGTAATTGGAAAATTACATTCAAGAAATGTCAAGTCAAGTAATTGGAATTAATTCAATCAACCGCCCTACCTGAGCATCAAGTGTATTTCAAGCCAAGTACTCAAGTATTCATGTAAACGTACTGTGTGTCTTGGCTTCTACGCAGTTAATTGTGCGTGTGCCTTCAGTTGTTACATTTTGGCCTTTCTTAATGCAGTACCACGTGGATAATCTTCTTCATAGTTTTTATGAACTGTTAGAAAATGTCTTTCAACGTTTACTTTCTTAGGCAAAGCTAATGTAGTATTGCAAATAAAACACACACATTTATTCTTTCATAATCTTTTTCCCATTCACTGTGATAATGATAAGTTTTTTTCCGGCCTGTAGGTACTTGGTTTTTTCATTCTAAAATAATAATTAATAAATAACATAGCTGCTTCTGTTCGCTGTATGAATAAATAAAAAAAAACTAAAATTGAAAGTAAATACAAGTGCACAAACACGGAGTAACAAGTGGAAAAACCAATAACTTAATGACAAGTTAAGACACAGCCGAACAAAATTGGAAATTTTTCGTGGTTTTTAGAAAGAAACATATAATGTCATATACTTTCGTCTTTTGCATGAATGGGAGAACAAAAATCGGGAGAACGTAGAATTACCCGACTGATAAAATCTACTTAAATACCTTCAAAATCTTTTAAACTATTCATAATAATATACATCGGGTCACGCTGCTTCGAAAAAGATAAATTTCGCTTTGGCCAACGTGCTGAACGGAGATGTAAAACTCTCATATTTCCGAAAATATCAGAGAAGCCAGAATTTTCAAACATTAATTTAAGTGAAAGCAAGTTCTTCAACCTTAGCTTCGCGGGCTACTTTCAAAACCTTTGCGGTCGACGTGTTGGCCACCCCTGCCCTATATGAATGCCCGTATGGATAAAATCGATTAAAACATTATCATAAACAGCGGGAGTGGCGTTTTGTTTTTTTTAAATCAGACCGTAAATACTGTAAATATTTAAATAATAAGCATAAAGAAAGACTTTTAAAAAGATTTTTATAAAATAAAAGTCTCAAAATCTTTTAAAATGATTTTTATAAAATATAGTCTCAAAAGACTCTTAAAAAGACTTTTATGAACTAAAAGTCTAGAAATACTATCAAAAAGTGTTGTTTTGTATAACAGTGAAAAATAACAATTAAAAATAATAATTAAAAATAATGGTTATTGCGGGAGTCTTAATAATAAAAATTACGAATTTTTATTATCTGAAAACTCTTATTTCTTATAATTTTGTTTAATTCTTATGGAATAAAAGTTAAGAATAACTCGTATTCTAGAGACTTTTTGAAAAAAGTCATAAAAGTTTCAAGCTCTAATAAATATAAAAATTCATCAGGTTTTCCACAGAGTCCCAGTTTTAGAAAATATTCACATGAACAAATATCCGAAATATGTTCAAAAAAAATTTCTTACTTCTAAACTATTTGTAATCAATGGTGTGCACTATTTTAATTGGAAATATTTTTTTTTTTTAGATATTAAAGCTTTTCAGTATAAAAATTGTATATGTCTTTTACTTCCGACATTTTTATGCTTTTAATTTGGTTTTATAAATACTTATCAAGGTTAAAGAATGTTGGAAAATTTTATGTAGGCAAAATAGTTTTAAAACCTACATGTATCCATTTTGAATTGTAATAGGCTCTATTTACAATAAACTCAGAAAGAAAATATAATATTTTAGCACACCTCAACATTGTAATTGTTAAACTTAGTGCTCAATATGAGGTTCTTCCTCCTTTGTTCATGTTCATGTTGTATGCAGCATAAAAATGATATCATGATAAATTTTATTGTTAGAAATGCAAGAAGCGCTAAATAATACTGAAGTTTTGAAGGGTGTTGTTTGCGTATTGCTCTTGAGACTATATAAGAGGGGAAGTGCGGCCTATCTTCTATCAGCAACCAGCCAGAACAATGAGTTGTGTTCTATGACCTTAACAATAACACTTTCACTTCTAAATGATCTCTGCTACGTATACGCTTCTCTTAGGCTTGCCCTGCGGATAAATAATAATCACTTCAAGTATTATTTTAAGCTCTTCCCCAAGAATTTCTAGGAAATGTGTGACACCAAAGCGGAAGAACAGGATAAAAGCCCTTAAATTTTTCAATGTAAAACGAAAAAAAAACAACACGTAAAAACGACATATGTATGTATGTGGGAAAACAAAAGGAAAGCTCTCAACCGCATATTCAGTGTTGAATAGGGAAATTTCTTTGCAGAAGTTAAAAAACAATTGCATATGCAAGAACGGCAGCAAATGTAGGAAGTGAATCGTTTTTTTTTACCACAACAAGGGCATACCAAAAGCCTAGGGGAGAAGGACAGAAAAAATCTAAAAGGATCTTTGTACGTTGGCGTTAATTTAACCAAAAGCAAGAAAAATTGGGGAAAACGCTATGAAAATTCCTTTTTCTTTCCAGAAAAGAGGAATATAAATTTGAAAGCGGTTGTCGTGACGTTGCATTCTATGTTAATATATGTTGTGAATTCTTTCAGACTTATTTGAAACAGTTGCAGCAATGAGAATGTATAATCAGGGCAGACAAGTTGTGGAAATAAAATAATGAGCGATAATAACTATGTGAAATTTTTTTGATAAATGGTCTAATAAAGGATACTAAGATGGCAGTGAAAATAAATCATTCCAGCTGAAATAATTGTTGCCTGGATCATACAAAAATTTGCAAGCTAGTTTAATTGAAATGAGCATTAATGACATTAAGAAACTGCAATTTATTTGAATGCAGATGTCAATTTTTCTATGGGACATACAATAAATACTGTACAATGGGAATGTATAGCTTGCAGTTTTAGATCAGACGTATCCAACCCATTTCGGGCCGCATGCGGTCCAGGACTGTTTTGAATGCGGCTCAACAAACATTCTCTTTATCTATACAACATTGATATGGGAGTAGTTATACTTCGCGACATAATAAATGTACAATTGTGCAATTGTACTTAATCAAATTGACACCGAAGATATTGGGGACATTAAAAAGAATATTTGGAATTCCGTCAGGTCCCGGGTTTTTATCACAATCAAGATTGCTCAAATTGCTCAATACATTAAGGAGTGATTCTGAAGCAATAAAGTTTAACATAATATTCATATTTGAACCATCCTGAGAAGGTAGTGTCAGAGTCGTTTTCAAAATGCAGATGTAAAGTGCGCGGACAATATTTCGCATATAAGCGGAGTAGATCACGATGTATCAACATTATATATTAATTCTTTAGGATACGTTTTCGATCTATTTAGGTTTTTATAAAATCCAAAATACCTTAGGGTTTCGTTTAGCTAATGTTTAGCGTTATTCAAGTACTTTTGGTAACACTGAATAATCAAGCATTTAGATAGCCTCTTCAAATAAGGAAAAGTCTTATAAATCTCAGAGTGGGGACTTTTTGTTTTTATACAGCCTTATATATTTATCTTTTGCCTTCAAGACTTTCGGAAAATTATTGTGTTTGCGTTTATTTACTTCGGGTATAAGCAAATATATTAAATGATTCGTTAACATCAAGGGGAAAGATGGGAGAGAAATTTTAGAAAATCAGAGAGGCCAGCCAGTGTAACCTGCTACATTCGAGCATTTCTTGAATGTTCCAAATCGCTCAAAGGCAAAGGGGTAGGTACAAATAACATTTTGTTAAAAATTGAGATAAGTGCATAACTGCAAACTAGATATACTCAAAATATTAGTGGCAAAGAGATATTATGACTAAATTGTTATCCCGTGCTGTTTTATAGCAGCCGTTATTTTAACGATGTACAAGTAGGCGTTTTTGTTCAGAGAAGGGGGGGGGGGGGTATAAGTGGTTAAATTATTACCCTTTTACTAAACCAAAAACCATCGAACATTATTTTAACCACATCAAAAAATTATTAAGTTGTGCGGATTATTTTTATTATAATTACATAAAATTAAGACTTTAAACAGACTTTAAGATATCCAAAACTTTAAAGTGTTACATGTCAAAACTGGGATAAATTTACTTACTTGTACCTTCGACCATAGGTTCTTTGGCAAAACCTGAAAGGGCCAGGAGTATGTGGTAAAGACCAAATTAGCAGCAGCTCTAACCCGGATGAATTAAATGCTTACTTCACCTCCATCAGCTGGCTATAATACTTCTTATGCTTATAGCGAGGAATGATTATCCTTAGGACGAAACAACAGTGCTTTACATCCAAATATATCTGATCCCTTTTCTTTCCGCGAGGTCTGCTTCGATGAGCTTATTTAATCGATATGCTCCATAAAATCCGACGCCACCGGACCAGACAATCAATCACCCCATTTCTTTAAACTATTATTGCCAGCAATCAGCAAATATGTCCTACATGTCATTAATTCATCCATAACATCGCCGTGTTTCCCCAGCAGCTGGAAAATCGCCACGGTACTTGCCATTCCAAAAAAGCATTCTCCAACACAACCGTCTGACTTTCATCCAATTAGTCTGATGTGCTTTTTATCAAAAGTATTGGAAAAGCTTATGTACGGTCAGATCCTTGAATACATCGGGAATAATACTCTTTTGTCATGTTGGCAGTCTGGTTTTCGGTCTTCACATAGCTGTGATCAATCCAGTGCCTATATAAATGATCTTCCAAGCGTACTGAAAGATGTGAGGATTCATATGTATGCTGACGACGTGCAACTGTATATTAGCAGACCAATCGGTCTTCTTAAGGAGGATTGCGTGCTCCGACTAAACGACGACCTATCCCAAATAAGTACGTGGGCCCAACATAATAAACTAGTCTTAAATTCAGTTAAGTCGCAATGTATATTTTTTTTATTGCAGCTGTAATAATCGAGATTTAGTTGATTTTCCCACAGTAAAGTTAAGCGAATTTACGATACCCGTTTCAAGGAAAGTAACTAACCTGGGAATTGTGCTGAATGGGAAAATGAATTGCTGCGACTATATCAGCTCTATGCTTGGAAAAGTCTATGGTGGCTTTCGTAGACTCTGGCTTTCAGCTAATATTCTGTCAACTGAGCTCAAGCTAAAACTTGTCCCTTATTTTAACTATGGTAGGATCTTTTTTCCCAAACTAGATAGTGTCTGTCACCGCAAGGTAGATGTGGCATTTAACGATTGTGTTCGTTTCATTTTTGGGTTGCGCAAATTCGACCATGTCTCACATCTACGACCCCGAGTACTGGGTTGCTCTTTGAATGATTCTATAAACCAGAACGCGCTTATATTCTTATAAAATCTCCTAAAGTCAGGCAAACCCGACTATCTGAGAGTATTTTTCGAATTTACAACGTCTCAAAGAAATCAACACCTAGTGATACCTCATTTTCGGAAATCTATTATGGAAAGTTCTTATCTGGTCTATATCATTCGTTTATGGAACGCCTTACCGTACAATATTAGATTTGCGAGTACTGTCGGTGCATTCAGGACACTTATTAAATCTCATCTAGCCTAGTTGTCTCCTTTAATTGCTTTTGTATATTCGCTTCTCTTTTAATACCTTTTATCCCCTTTTGAAACCACAAACTTCAAAACTGTACAACTTCGTAACTTTGCAATTTTGTATTCTTGTAATATCTGTAATTTAGTTACATTCAACTCTTCTAGTTTTGATAAAAATTCATACATTAATATAAACTTATGTGATTAGATAGGTATATACTTGCTTAGTACGTTCTATCTAGTGCCAATTATAGTAACTAGAACTCTAGATTTCTAAATTTTGTGTTCTTTTCCTTCAATAAACATATTGTCTTGTATTGTACCTCTTTGCTTTTGAGCCCCTCTATAATATCGAGCGGAGGATGATTAGAATCTATCTTAGATATAGTGGGACATAAGAATGAATTAATGCTTACTTTGAAATGTGAAATATTTGTTCAAACTAAATCAAGAAGACTATTGTTTATATTAAATTTATTATTAAATTGCTTTAGATTATATAATTCCATATTATTAAGAGGAGAATGCGAGGAAAGATTATTGGGTGCTGAGTGACGAATTCAATTGTTAGTCGCTTGATAACATCAATGAAGATGTGGTAAGTTGAAATCACCTAAGAAGACTATTATCAAGCAAATGTCTAAAATATACATATATGAAAATAGCAGAGTTGCATTTTGATTACAGAATGCAACTGATCATTTAAAACTAAAGGCAATCGATATGAAAAACAGCGGATTGAACATGAATTTTTTGAAAAGCACAAAATAAATTTTTTAATTAAATGAAAATAAAAATTGAATTAAAATTAAAAATTTTTGAATTTAAGGCGTCATTTATTCAGAGTTGGGAGCGGTTGGAAGGGCAGTAATCATTAGGGAACTGATAATAGCCGTTTTCTATTGGCTTAACATTACTGAGTATTTTCTAAAAAATGATAAAATGTTTGCATCTAGTCCCCCACCCATGAAATTTGCTGCTGTTTAGATGAAAGAATCACCAGGCTAATAATTAAAGTCATATTAATTTGAAGTACCGTGTACCTATATCTCTACAGAAATAGATATCACCATGGGGAAAAAGCAAGTTTTATCAAAGATAAGTACAGCCATATACTTACACATAATACATATGGGGTCGGGCACATTGTTCGTCGTAATAATCTGCTAGTCCGTATGGATTTCCATTGTCAGCAGATTTTTCCGAATTAAAATTGCTCACCAAAATGATTATATCAGGTGTAAACATCTCCGCTTACAACCTTGTGTTTGACCATAGACAAGTAATATTCAGATTTCCAATTGCTTTAGAAAAAGAACTAAATAAAAAATGTTAGCTGAGTTCAGAAAATTTTTAGTTGAGAAAGTATTATCAGAGTTGAAAAATACGGAGATGGCTACTTTAGTGTGGCTGACAAAAAATACGTAGAATTAAAAATTTATTTTTTTATTTTGATGGTTTTTCGAATTACTCATTCGCTTATATGTTCTACCATAGATGGCACAAGAACTAGATGTCGCGGAGCTGAGTCTATGGCTGATGGGACATTCCGGACCACAATATCTGAAATGATGGATGTCAATGTGATTCAAGTGTTCTCGTATCTGTTGTGTTGGGGAGGTCGATCAAATAATAAAACTGCTGTCAAAGGAACATTTGTTCTCAGCACGCTCTAAAGCATGTTGTAGTTACTCCGGAATGCACCGCTCATTTCAGAATCTCTACACTGTAAAAATAATAGAATTATTTCCTAAATTTAACATACGTTTTTCCCTAAAAATAAATGTAATTTTCTTTGATATAAAGTTTAGTTTTGCCTAATCTATGCAAGATTCAATAAATTTAGGTATTTGGCAACAGAAATCCTGTAAAGTTAAGCTCTCTTGGATATAAGGAAGAGAACATTAAACGAATTTGGTATTATCATTTTTATTCATTTTTTATGGAAATATATTTTTGTTTATATAATTCACACATTGTTTTTGAAAACAAGTCATACATAGTTTGTCAATATTTTGTTTGAGCATGCTCAGCGCACCAACATAACTTGCGTACTACTTAGTAGTATGGGCCATAAGAAATGTTTTTTAAAGGGGCTGGTGTTCTATCACCTAAGGTGGAGTGTGGTGCTATCACCTATTCTCTAAATTTTAGGGAATATTCTCTGAGTTGTAGGGAATAGTCCCTACATTTTAGGGAAAAAGCAAAACAAAATTTTAAAATTCAATACATTTTGGGGAATATTCCCCACATTTTAGGAAAAAAAAATTGAAAATTTCCTACATTTTAGGGAATATTCCCTAAATTTTAGGGGGAAGAATAAAAATTCTCTACATTTGAGGAAGAAAACCCTACCAATATTTTAGGGATAAAAACCTAATCTACGTTTTGCAAGGTTGAGCTTTTCCTAATCTTATCGACAAATACCTACTCACTTTAGGGAACTATTTTTTTACTGTGTACTCTGGTCTGGTATACCATGCGATATCTAATTAGTTCTTGTGCCATCTAGCACTTTTTTTTTATACACTTGAATCAATCTTGAAAGCTTTGAACCCGCAGTTACCTTAGAAGTCAGACTTTCGTAGGCTTCCACAGTTGTTTGAGAGCTGTTAAATTTCGATTATACCTTCTCTATAATGGTAATGTTGTGCTGCGACAGCAACCAATAAATTTTGCTTGAAAAGTTTTTTTTTTTGCGGAAAACTGCTAAATATGTTGAAAATTTGCTTTTATTTAGTGTTTTTTTTACTGGAACGATTAGTTTTTGATATCTATGGACAATCTTTGAGTGAAGTTATGGTTCAGTATACGTTATTGCTAAATTTTGGCCAAAAGAATTTTTAAATCTCATTGTTTTCCATGAAATGAAAGAGCACTTTTGGCAATGTAAAGTTGATCTGTGGATATACTCAATCGTGGTATGTCTAATATATATAAATGAGCTGACTACGTTCATAGAAGTGCACTGAACTTTTATTGCCAGTTTTGTATCTAGTTCGTTGGTATTTAGGAGAAAGAACTCCGATTTATATGCAAACAGAACAGATAAATGAATGGTTTCGTCGAAAAAATGTTTATAAATTGAAAATTAACAAAAAAAGAAAAGAAAAAAAGAAAAAAAATTAACTAAAAGTGTTTTACCCAAGGCTATACTCGTATATTCGTAAGATACGCAGCAGAAATTCGAAAGGTTTTATTAAAATTACTTTTAGAGCTACCCACTCACTTTTTTAAATTCTCGCAAATGGTTTTTTTTTTCAATGTTAATACCAATGTAAGCACTCGTCTTGATACACAAAGTAAAATATCAAAGAGTCCATATGATATATGTCCGTCCAGCAGACAGTAATATATCCGACTTTATCACTACTCATTTTGACACTGAACACTTATGCCCCTCTAGGAAGCTGGTGTAGTCTAACTAATCTTCAGATTCCAGAATAGAACATCAATGTTGGGCGTAATCTGATTTCAGTGTAATTTAATTATTACTTCCATTACGGTTTAGTCAAATTACTAAGTAATCTAATTAAATTTTATTTGATTACATTTCAATCAGATTACTTATGAGAGAATATGTAATCTATCAAATATGTAATCTGTTACAATATAATTCGATTATTTTTTAATCTAATTACATTGTAACAGATTACTTTGTAGAGTCAAACGGAGTGAAGTGGATCACGTGGGACATGGAGTGAATCGGTTTGCTAATATTTTTTTAATATCTTCACTTAAATTCTGAAAATAGTTGTAAAAAATTAATAGTCAGTGTAAGTACCTAATTTTTGCATTTATTTTCAGAACTTAAGCAACGATGTTAAAAAAAGGTAGGTGATCCAATTCACCCAGTTAACGGTACTTCACTTATTTATGGTCCAACATGTAACCAAATATGCCAGCTACCGGCGATAAATTTTTATAGTTGTGTATATACATGAAGATTAGCAACAGTTTTCTTGGCGATGAATTATCAAATTACAAAATTAAAATAGAATGGAATACATGTATCGTTGGTACTTGATTTAGATTATTTTGCAGTTTTGTTTCGTTATAATAGATGACGTATGCTACTTTAAGTAACTAAAGTATTCAAAGGTAACTAATAACTAACTCAAGAAGTTGTTAGTAGCTAGTTAGTTCTTTTCTTAGTAGTAACTAGTTAGTTATACTCAGTTATTTTTTTTCCCATCACTAATGACACGGTCACGAAGTCATGTGAACGTAATTAACTTCCTTCAATATTTACATAATACTCCAGTATGCAAAGATTGCATTTGGGAATGAAATTCATAAAATTTAGAATGTAATTCAATGTAATCAGACTACATTGAAACTAAATTAACATGTAGTGAATTTAACATGTAATCGATTAATGTGTAATCAAATTAACTTGTAATCACACTGCACGTTAATCGATTACATTATGTAATTATGGAAATGGATTACATTTATAATCGTTACAAAGTAATCTGATTACCAATTAAATGGTTAATTGTAATTGTTAATCACATTACATTTTGCCCAACACTGTAGATCATACAAAGGAATGAAGATGCAGACGAGTTGGCCTCTGAGACAATATATGTTCCATAATTCGTAGTAAAAAGGAACATTCTCTGGTAAAAGGGAACATTCTCTGTGCCGCATCTGGAGGTAAATTGCCATCTTAGGCTAGTAAATTTGTCGTCACGGCCTCAACTTCATTGAGGTCAACGATAAAGTGACTGTATTCACTTCTTTCGAAAGTGTCTGGGCACTCACAACCGCCAGACATCAGATATTAAGGGACCTCCAATTCGATAGTTTTAGTTAAGTTAACTACATAAGACCTCAGCATGGTAATATATCCTTAAACTTCAACTCCAGGCTATTAACTATTCCATATAACCAGGACAGATTTTCTACACGCCAGATTTTTCGAGTTTCGGTATCAAAACAACAATTTTAAAGTGCTAAAAGAGGTCTGAATTAACGATCAAACAAACCTGCATGGATGGCTATTCCTATATGTATTTATGTAAATCATACTTTAAATGAAGTTATAATTGGAATTAACGTTTTCTTTTTATAATTATTATTATGATTTTCCAGCTCTAATGAGTACACATCGCAATATTTATGATACTAACCATTACAAATTATTCACAAATCAAAACTATTTGCTCAACGTTGGCTAAATAGGTATCCCTTCATAGCACCACCAACCTGATTCATAGTACGCACTCATCAGGTATATTTCTGCAGTAATCATATCACGTTCATATATTGCAATTATTAGAGTAACATTGAAGTAAAAAAAAACAAAAACTAATGACAAATTGCACTGCACTTGCATAACCGGTTTTTCTTGTGGCCATTTTATTAAAAGTAACCGCCTTAAATTTATTTTTCTTAACGGTATTACCAGCGAAAAGAGCTAGTGACAGAGAATTAATAGTTTTACCATTCTGTTACCAGTTTTCATCGCAGAGACACGTATATTCCTCAGGCTTGAACAAATCTAAGCCTTTGCTAGATGCTGCCATACCTAGACTAGATTGCAAGCGCACAGTATTAAAGAACTTTTCCTGCTTGAATAGATGGAAACGATATAGGAGAAAAAAAAGAAGGACTATAGCTAAATCGTGGATAAATTGATTCTTCAATATATGTATTTATCGAAAGCGATCAGGAGCCGGTTTCAAAAGGTATGCACGCATGCCAGCCGCACTACCTATCTCTTAGCTTGGGAGTTGGATAGTGCAAGAAGTTATTTCTGAGAACTAATAACTGAAACATGCAGAGAATACTTATTATCGCTGGACAGACGAATGTAATTGTAAAGTGAACTTGTGAGTCGTTGATGGTCGTAGCTTATTTTTCTCTTTTATCACATGATTGGAATCGTAATTCGAAACCGTATAGGCTTTCACTCTCGGCTCTGAAAAATATCAAGGTTGTTTCATAGAATGTTTGCCAAATACGTTCTTTCTGTGACATCAGAAATGCATTTAACGAAATTTAAGCCTTATTGAGCGATCAATATAATTGAAATAACTTTTACCTATGTTTGGAGAATTGTTATAAAGAAATAAAATTAAAAAAACATCCAAAATGTTAGACTAGCCAAACAAAGGTGTCTTTTTATAATGATATGTCTTTATATTTTTGAAGACGCCCAACTAAGGAAAATTTTCACGCTCTATATATAAAATTATAGTAAATACCTGCAATGGCGCCACGACAAAAAAAAATTAGATATTTTTGTATAATCATTTTGAACCTCCTGTAATCCCTTAAGTAAATTCTTTCTGATTGAAATATGCACACGTGAGAATCAATAGAAAGTTCGGGAAGTGTTCAAAATCTTTTTGGCTGGAGCAAAATTTGGTGGTCTAGCGCGACTCTTTCTCATCGAGCTTTTGTTCAGGGCAGAAAGCATTCGTCGGTTTTCTCAGCTCAGCATACCATCAACAAAAGGTTAGATCACATTTTTGTTGATTTTTATGGCATACATACATTCAGGAAAAGAACATCATTCTGCGAGCCCAAGTAATTTCCCGTCAACAGTAACCCATTCTTAAGGATTGTTAATAAATAAACCAGATCACTTGTTAAATAATTCACGATCTGATTTATTTTGAATATGAGGGCTCGAAAGACAGACCGACATGTTCGGTATGAAATAAATCAATTGGCCTCTTTCGTGTTTTGATCTAGAAGTCATAGGAATTGAAGACAATGAAAAACGTAAACAAAAACAACTCACCTGCATACACCACCGCTCAGAATAAAAATTGCGAAATATTTTATTCTCTGTATTTTGCTAGATCGAAGGTATTCGAATTGACCAAAATAATTTTCAAAAATTCAAATAATTTAACTTCTCGACCTAGTGATCAGAGGTGGTATTACAGCATGGCTAATTGGTGTTCTCTGATCGAATACAACGGAAATTGAATTTCAGTTCAAAATACGATTATTTTTCCAGTATACAAAATAATTTTCTCCATTGTCGGTAGATAATGCATCTTTGATAGAAATGGTGTGGCCTCTTTGATCACATATCGAACAATATTTCAAGGAAATGGAAGAAGTATCTCCAAATCTAGCGATTATAAAAATTCATGAAAGGGACGCCATTACAATTATCAATTTGAAAGACAAAGTCATTATTTTTTTCAAAACGGAGAAATGATAGAAGCATATTGAGCCAGAAATTCGTGGGTTCTAGCTTATGCGATTCATTTTTCTTTATTTTAATCCACGATACAAAGATCAACAAGGTATGACCGACTTTTCTGTCAATTGGGTGCTTACGTCATGCGGGGAATGTTGTCATTCAGTGAGATCTGTCATTGTCTCAAGTTGAAAGATACAATTTGGGCTTTTGTATTTCCAGACAATTTCAAATTATTACTTAGAACGGAGATGGATTAGTAGACATTTCAGAAATTGATAATTTGAAATTTGTTTTTGTGTTATGGTAAATAGAAAATTAATTGACAGGTATATTATATTATAGTCGATTTACAGTTTGGGTGTGAATATTTACAAAAATATATATATATTAGGATGTAAGCAGATTCCGCCTCCTGGGGGACGTCAGGCTCGTTTCTCAATAGGTGCCCAAGATAAACAAGCACTTCAACCACCTTTTTCACAATCGCTACCTGTTACTGGAACTTGTGTTAGCTTTGGCATTTGGTATACACGTAAATATAAAATGATGTGAACTTGATTGTCTTTTAACCCTGATAGGTCACACTACAGTAGAATCGCATTACGGTCACACGGGGCCAATGTGACTCAAGCTCTGAAAAAGTGCCCTCAAACTTCAACAATTAGTTCTAAAATTATAAAAAAAAATATTTAGGTATTGTTTAAGGTTCCGGGAAGGAGATTTTATAGTCCTTCTAATTAAAATTAATTGTTTAAATATTGTAAAATATCAGCGAAGTTAAGAAAAGGAAAAACATTTTTTTTTTTTTTTTTTGAAAATCGTATTTCTTATTCAGAATTGATTTCGAGAAAAAAAACTATTAGCATCCATTCTTGAAACTTGATATTTTAATAAAACATTGCCCGTTTCAGAAAGTGTATTTATTTTGAAGATCGAAAGCGCGAAAATGTTGAAGAAAAATGGTCTTTATGTCGCATGAAGAATCAATATAAATGAAGCAATAATATTTATCACACAGAAATTTTTTTGCAAAATACTTTGTATTATGATAATTTTATATGAAAATATAAGAAAGTAGAGTACAAATTATTTTTTTCTATCTTCGCCCGCACACTTACCACACGTGTTCGTCGCACATTGAGCGTTTACAAGATGGCAGAAGTATATATCGTTTTTTTATCCTTAGCTCTTTTACAAATTTTACAACGTTGGCGTTTGGATAGGTATTGCCTTTCACCATTCACGAGTAAATCTTTTGTCAAGATCATCATGATTACATACCTTAAATTTACTCGCAAAGTTGTCATAGTGAGCCTGTCGTAGACAATCCCTCGCGTAGACAATCCCAAGCGCTTACTTTTATATTTTGCCCAGCTCTCAATTCCTGGCATTGAAGCAGAATTCGCGCATTTACAGCAGCCTGGTCCAATATACCATAAAATATCCGCATCGGCCAACGGTTCGTTTTTCTAGAGGTGGTAAAAGAAAGGCACAGCTCGTCGAAACAATCTTTACCCCCTGCAATAATATGTATCTATCTGGCTTTCCATCTTCGTAGAATGCGAGTAAGAGGAAGCCAGAAGAACTATTTTGTGTGTGTATAGGACAGCAGCGTTATTCCAGTGGATGAGGAAAAGAATTTTTCATCTTGATCTAACAATAAAATTCGCACGTGTCTTGAGCGTAGATTATAAGCCATCTGCAAACAAGCTTTAAAAACATATAATCAATGCACCGAAAAAAATCATTTCGCTTGGAATTTCATACTTACGTTACAGAAAATTAATTTTAGTAATTAGCAGCACAAAACAAAAATTATAATTTTTCAGTTCAAAATACACTTAAGTCACACCGGGGTCACCGTGACCCCACGATTTTTTAATGTCTACTTTGAACGAACGCTAGACGAACACTGATGATTCCCCAGCCAGAAGTAGGTATAGTTTATTAGACGGATTAATTGTAGTTTGAAAAAAAATTGGAGTCAATTTGACCCTCGATGACGTATTAGGGTTTTAAAGGAATAAGAAACGTATTAATGCTCTTTTGTGCTAGCTGATGTAGTCTTAAAACCTATACCAGAATCATTGGCATCACTTGCTGGTTGATTTCCATCACCTTTATAAGCAACGACTCAACTGGCTTTTGCATTAGTTTTATAATTTGAATTGGCACAAGCAGATTTAGCATTTGCTCATTTCAATGGTCTAATTAATGACAGTAAATCCTCTATTATGCTCGATAAGGAAATTAGGGCAGTTTTTATGCGTCGTTTAACACAACTTTTACAGGGGTAAGGACAGAAACGAAGAATTTGTTTATATACAAATGATAAAATTATTAAAATATACTCTTTCAGCTATCATTCTTGCCTCACATTAATACGAATACATCCAAAACCTATGATAATATTCCATAAGGCTGACTTTTTGGGTGCCAGAGATTTATTTGAATGCGGTTTTTTATATCGAGTTCTTAATATCCTGTTTTTTACTGTATTTGCTACTGAAGTCCACCCTGTAGACTTTATGATCCTTGGGATGAACTCTTTAACTCTATTAATGATCTAATTAAATCATAGATTATGACCAATAGCATAGATGGCAAAAAAAAACTAGATATCGCATGCAGTACCTATACCAAAAAGTATACAAAATTTATATATTTTATATTTATATGGTTGATCCATTCCGGAATGGACCACAACATTTGAAATTATGTACATGTCGAATGATTCATATTTTTTCGTATCTGAAGTGTTGAGGAAGTCGATCAAATGTATACAAAACTGCTATTATAAAAACACTTGATTTCGGTATGCTCTAAAACATGTTATGGTCCATTCCAGAATGCATTATCCATTTCACAATCTGTATACTCTGCTCTAGTATGCCATGCGACATCTAGTTCTTGTGCCATCTTTGCCAATAGTAATTTACATCGTATTGTGCTTCATTTTAAGATATTTTGTTTTTCGTTTTTATATAATTAATATAAAAAAAAGCAGAATTGCAGCCAAATTTTAACTTTCAACTAAATCCCAGGGTGACTATTAGTTGTTGCTTTTAAACGACTGCTCTTCTTCATAAAGATAGGAGTTTAAAGCTGCTCAATTCAAAACGTCTGATTCCATAAACTTCAAGAACTCTGTATAATTTATAGTGGATCCCAGGTCGTATACTAATTTGATTCGCACCTAAAAAACAAATGTAAATTAAAAAAATAAAAACACGTCTGTAGCTGTCAAATGACATTAGTCTCCTCATGAAGTAGCAACACAGAAAGTTCCTCTCGAATCGGCCATACCTAATAATCTTTGTATCATGATTTTAAGCTATTCATTTTTGTTTCCTTTATAGCTACATTAAGCGTAAAGTTTTCTTGCCTTTTGGTATTTTCAGTGAGTCTATTTATTGTACGTACCCGCCGTGCGTTTTGTTTTGTTAATTTTGATATCTAAAAACAAAAAAAAAAACAATAATTTTGAAGACACTAGCATTTTGGTATATTTATAATTGACTTATGTGTGCTGAATGTTTGACTTTGTATATCTACAAAAATGTTTTGCTTATAAATCTTTTCCATCAACAAAAATTTGATGTTCCATCAAAAATTCAACTTTGGACATTGTCAATTTTCAAATGTTGTTCACATGAACACCCGAATCATGTTATTCATAGTGAGGTAGAGAATAATATTGAAATATATACATACCTACTCGTATGCGTACAGCAATCATCTAATCACAAAGTGATACGATGAAATCCATTTGCAAAATATTTCGCATCATTAAATCCTTTGGGTTTGATTTGAAATCCATACAACAATTCCAATATTCTAAAGTGCTCAGAGATTTATTCCAAGTGATACATTGGATTCCAGGTTTTCATTTGATTTATACATATTCCCTTATTTGAAATTATAAAATCTTTCATAGTACTGCCTTAGATTATGTATTGTTACCTGGAAACATCAGTCCATTTCATTTCAGTACTTAACTTGAAGTCCATAATTCTCCGAGTTTCTGTGGGTGTGTCGAGATTTTATTTTAAAAGCTCTCCTTGATATTAAGCTTTCTTTTTCGTCATCAGAGGGCAAATAAAAATTCCCAAAAGACTAAAAAAAATGTGTAAATCTTCGGTGTGGAAAGCTCAAAACTAATCTCTTAAAATGTTTGGTGTGCTTTTCATGCCATTTATGGTATTCCTGGCAAAGTAAATCAGCAGCGGATTTTAAATTTTTTTGTACATGGTGGAAGGATTCAGGACTCAGGAGGCTGATGTCATCTGTGGCACAATATCTCTCGGGGGATTTTTACGAAATATGTATTTTATTTCAGTTGGATGGTGTATATCATCTCTCTTATGTGAAATACTTCAGGCGTGTAAAAATGTAAATTTTTTCGATTAAAAGAATTGTAGATTTATCGAAGGGCTGAAAATTCACATAGGAAAATTTACATAATATTATGGACCTTAAAAAAAAAATTCTATAAAATGAAAATTTTGATTGATTGAATGAGAATTATCTTGATACATATTCTTGTTTTTAATTTGTTTACACTCAATTACCGCGGGTGTTTTGTAAATTGGTTGTATGTACATACATTTTTGAGTAGAACTAGCATCATTAGATTTTTTAACTCCCGTAAATTCCTTTATTTGAATTGGGGGGTAAGTATTAAATAGGTTTTTATTTAAAGGCCATTGAAAACAGTTTTCTTTAGCGTGGACTGAGATCGGTGATTTTTAGAATTTTTTATATTAAATTTTCTAGTATTATTGTATTTTTAAGACTTACCAAGGATTATATGTTATACCTACAACTCCTAGTCAGCTACAATATATTCAGTAAAATCTACATTTCTCCATTGCCACCAAGGACCAATCCCTCCAAGTTGCTCTTTCATAAAATTAATACTGGCTCCAGAATCTAGAAGTCTCCTCAACAAATATGTAACGGCCGCCACTTTATTTCAATTATCTTTTCCAGACATATTACTTGTTAAATTTAAAATTGTTAACAATTAAAGTTTTCCTCTCACAACTTGTTTGATACAGCAGACTATGATATTTCGAATGTGTTTAGCATTCTAGATACCGTTTATCCTACCTACAGGATGTGCCGTCTTCGGTGTTACACCCGGAGGCTATGGATAGGTCATGCTTAGATAAGAAAAAAATTGTATGGGTGGGAGTAGGGAAATCCTAATGGTTTTCGAGATAATGGGGTTTAAAAATATTTAGGTATGTTTTTATAGATCAAACTTTAACTTCTGAGCTTTGCACCTTATGACGATGATTTAAGATTTGTTAGATGTATAATCGTTGGATCTTACCAATGGGTCTATAAATTTTTCTCCTCCCCTTTTATGTTTTGAAGTTATGGCTCAACAAAGCAAAATTTTTCTTAACTCAGTTTTCTTTATTTAACTGCTATTTTTATCATAATGAATTTAAGAAGCATAATTTCATAAATTTTGCGTGGAATTGCATAAAATTTGGCGCGATTTCTATGGTCAGGTGCAAAATTAACAAAATAATGAATGCATCATAAAAATTAGTAAGTATATAAAAAAAAACTGTTACATGTAGGAATGTACATGAGGATCAAATGAAAGGTGACATTCTTAGGTTTCACCATCTTGCATGAATAACTGATATTTTGACGGGAAAATATTTAAAAAAATTAGGATTTTTCATATATAGATGTGTTTTGGGGTTATATGACCCGGTATTCTAAATTATCTTATAGAAAAACTCATTTGGTTTTTTTATAAGCCATCATTTATTTTAGAGATCCCAATATTTCGGTCTTTGGTGTAGACCATTATCAAGGCTGACAAAAAAAAAGAGAGGGAAAACAAATCAAAAATTAAAAATTAATTGATGCAAAATTAACAATTAATTACACACTATGTTTTTACCTTGAGAAAATTGGTGTAGGAACATTTAATTGTGGGTTGTTTATAACCTCATGTCAAGAAAATTTAAAATTTAAACTTCAAAAAACTTAAAACATTAAAATTTCTTTTAGCAATTTCTTAAGAAAAATTAAACAGGATTAGGATTTTTCGTCCAATATTTTTGCTTTGTCGTCTTATAACTAGCAACACGAGGAGAGGTTGAGAGGTTGTGAAATTAGTTGGAAAGTTTAGACGGTTTACTATCTTCTGAGCTAAAAATCACCATCATAAGTTGCATAACAAGGAAGCTACAATGTGTTTCGTACAAAACTATATATTTTCTTCAAATAATTGCAATTCCTCTGGTGGGCGGCACCTAGGGGAAGGAGGGTATGTCGAATAATGTTTTTTTCAGCTCACCTCAAGAAATCGTGAAGTACCTATACCGGAAGCCATCTTGATCTGAAACACCCTATATTACACTATCAATATCAGTGAGTTTTGCATATTCAAACGCCATGGTATCCAGACTATATGCTCAATAGCTCTTGACATTTAGGTCGTGATGTTACTTCGTCAACTTAACATGCACAAAAATGAAAAAAAGGAGTGAGTTCTAAGTATGTGCACAAGTATGCCATTATGTTGGAGAACAGCATACAAAAGACAAGGTATGCTGAATATAAACCATGGTGCATATTACGTTAGACCGGCAAATTAATCATGTAAGTGATTCCTAAGATTTTTGTGATTCCTACATAAACCACGTGCTGCGGAATACCCTTCGAGAAACACTAATGGTGTATGTTTTTAACCTGAACTGAACTGTCACTCGTTATGTGATCCACATATCAGGAGCTGCTAGAACAGTTAAATATTATTTTTTCTTCAATACAGTTCTCTCAACATTCAAGAATGACGAATGTGTGAAAAAGATTGCCTCAAAACGGTACAATAAGCTGTCAAACACGTAGTCCCGCCCCTAAAAATCAAACTAACTTGATTTTAGTCCAACTGTTTGACACACTGCGTGTCACACTATCAAACAGGCACACACACGGTCAAATCTGCGCGACACATCGTTATCTTACATGAGTTGGCCAACATGCGTGACCGTGTACGGGTGTCTTTAAGCGGCTCATACACGGCGAACATGTTGTCCAGCTGCTAGAACTATTAATTGTTATCTTTTCTTCAATAGAGTTGACTCAAGAATGACGAATGGCCGACAAACATCGACCTACACGGTTCAAAATGTTGTCAAACACGTAGCCCCTCCACTAAAAATCAAACTAATTTGAGTTTTGTCCAATCGCTTGACATACTGTGTGTCACATCGCAAGCAGGCCCACACACGGTCAAATCTGCGGGACAACATCGTTGTCCTACTCGAATTGGCCAACATGCGTGACCGTATATGGACCCCTTCAGACCGTTGTAGAAACTGAACATAGAGCCGCTGTGAAAAAAAACTTTCAGAACCAGCTCTGGGTCAGTGTGGTGAATAAAATTCTTTTGGTTTATGATCCTAAAGGAGCCCATAAACGGTCACGCATTTTGGTCAACTCGAGTAGGATAACGATGTTGTCACACAGATTTGACCGTGTGTGTGTGCTTGTTTGACGGTGTGACACACAGTGTGTCATGCGGTTGAACGAAAATCAAGTTAGGTTGATTTTTAGGGGCGGGGCTAAGTATTTGACAACATTTTGTACCGTGTAGGGGCGCTGTTTGTCACACCACGCATTCGTCTTTCTTGAATCATGAGTGAACTCTATTGAAGAAAAGATAATAGTTAACAGTTCGAGCAGCTCCTGATATGTGTTTCTGTCCATGAAAATTTATGGTTACGGTTCGGAATTAAACGTCAAATCGAAATTACATATTTGTTATTAAAGTGTGGATGTCGAAGGGCATTTATTTTATTAAATGAGCATTTGCAGGTACTCTACTTCCTTGAATTCTGTTTAGCTTATCTCAGCACCGGACAGGGCTAAGTGCGGTGTAGATCTGCATGAGAGGCATTTGTATGGCATAGTTAGATGCCTTGGAATTGATTTTCCTGTATTTGATTGGAAGTCTGTCGGTGTGGCTGTGATTAAATGCATTTAAAATTTGCACCAATGAAACGGTTTTTACAGACAAGTAATAACTGAAATTTATAAATATATACTTTAAAGGTGAAGTCAACTATAAGCAAGGATTTCGAATTTTAAATCAATTTTAAAGAGAGGGTGAATTCTGGCTTGCATTGAACCGGAGATAATACATAACCATGTTCCCAACACTGAGATATTTTTGGACGTTGATTTGAGACATTTGCAGGATGTACTGGACAATAATCAATTCAGAAAAATGTCATGCACGTTGCCATTGTTAATTTATTAAGAATAAAAAATGCTTTTGAACAAAAAATAGTGGAAAAAAGTAGATTCAAAGACGTATAAATGAGTTTCAAGGATACATTGTTGAACGAATTGTGACTGGAAAATTCAGCTTAAATAACAAATTCCCTGAGAATATGTTATTCAGATTTTGAACTTCTTATATTGGTCATTGGGATAAGTATTCGAAAACAAGATATGTAGGTACTTGTTTCCACTACCGTACATCATAATGAACACCATGCAGAGAGGAAATTTTCTTATCTTAATTTTCCTTAAATATTAATGTCTCATTTCCGCACTTGAGTTTGAGCAGGGTACATAAAATTTAATTACCTATTTTTTTTTCTCTTGCAAAAACATCAGGATTTTTGTCGTTGTAATACATATGTATAGTCTTGTGTACATGAGATTAGATTGAATTTCGGCAAGAAGTTTAAGAGAGATATAACACAAAGGAAAGAATGCATACATATTTCATTTTATTTTAAAATGCCTTAGAAGGGAAATAATTTAAAAGATTGCAAACTTGATATTTTCAATGAATGTATGTATTGTAAGAACTAGAGTAGGCAAATGACTTTATTCAAATTGGTCCTGTAATGGTCTCGAAAAATTACAGTTTCGTGTATTCATCAATAACATAAAAGTTAATACTTCGTCACATCACAATTCAAATTCTGCAATTCTTTAAAAACTTTTAGCGAACGGAAAGACATGCAAGCTACTTTTGGAATGAAACAAAAAGTGACTTTTACAACTTCTGGAAATAACTTCTGAACATTGTCAAAACCTCTGAAAGTTCACTTGCAATTAGTGTTTCCACAGGAAAAAAAAACTTGTAAACGGTATCTCAAAAGAACATTGCAATACTGAAACAGATGAAGGTTGAGGTGATTTTCTGTTTTAAATCCTAGATACAATTTTTTAAATGTCGGCGATGTTGGAGAATTTAAAATTTAAAAATTTGTTTTTTTTTTTAATTCAGTGCCTGTGCGTGGTTGTTCGTTAATAAATTTTTTACCTAGACACTTTTATCGGTTATTTCTAATAATAAGTTATCAACTAATAATCAGTGTAAGTACTCCATTTTAACTCAGGTAGGTACTATTTATGATGATATTTTCCTAGAAACTCGATATCTCGTATTTTAAAGTTGTAAAATCTGCATTAAAAGATATTTTTTTCTGAAAGCAAACAAAATGATCTGCTGTTTAAATACTTGAAAAAATATTCTCATTAAGAATCATTTTTAATAACATATTGTACCAATAGATAATGCGACGACATAAATTAGAATTTTGGCCACATAATGAACTTTGGGAAATTTTTGTGATGTATGAAAAAAGAAAAAAAATTAATTTTTAAACTATTTTGTTGTTGTTATTTTGCTATACCATACATACATACATATATTAACTTATTGTTAGGATTCATACAAAAGGGAGAAAAGAAAACGGAACCATTAGATAAGATCACTCGTACGTCCGTCCATCTGTCTGTCACAGAAGTTTTTCTCGAAAACAACGGAATTCGAAATTTGGCAGAAATTTTGGAAACGGCATATCGGGTGAAAACCTAAGCCACTCGGCGAAATGTATTAGTGTGCTATGTTTGTATTCGTTACGTCTTGGCAGTAGTGAAACCGTGAATTTTTCAAGAGGGAAATTTTTTATAATCCAAATTGCTATGTAAAATAAACAAATTTTTAGCGCCCCCTTATTTTCATAAAATATTTCTTGGCGTTGCCTATGATAATTTAAAGGACTTGTCACAATGAAATGTCAGTAATCAAGCAGAATTTTCAAATAGCGACCAGCCCTCTCCCCCTGCTATATGGGTCTGACTCACTGACATATATAACATGGACTGCCTGATTTGCTATTTCATATGGGTCAACTTTTTTTGGCAGGGTGTGACAATTATCTTAATTTCAAGTTTTACTTTTGCTTTAATATTCATATTAAAAGTTCAACAAATTATAGAAGCACTCGAAATTATTTCTCTTTTTGGGAGCTTATCTCCTACAACCTCAAATATTTTTTAAACTTGATTTTTAAAGAAATAAAATTAAGCAATTTTTGTCGACCTGCCCCTAAAAGTAGCTATGGGGGACAGAGAAAGGATTATAAATATTGTATTGCCATCTATTTCTATCCTATATATTCATTTGGAAAACCACTGAACTGAAACTGGACTATGGTGTATTTTGTATAGAACTTATTATTTGTAGTTCAGCGGAATAAAGTAGTTAAACCAAAAAGGGACAACTATAGAAAAGTAATCCCATAATAATGTCAAATAATGTAAGGAATTTCAGTAGTATCAGCAGTCCATTTTATATATGTCAGTGGTCTGACTATCACGTACACTGTATTTGCACGAAACCCGTTTCCTCATTAGTTATTTAATCAATGTGAATGACACGCACATAGTATATCGCCTGTCAAAGATTATTAAATATTTTATTTTAAAATTTTTAATGTGGTGGGCTGGGCCACCTCAACATTTTGTTTTTTTTTTATTTTGTGGGGTATCGTGTGGAACGTCTAATTTCAAGGAAGGTTTTGGTGAATTCGTTAGGAAGATATAGGCCAAAATGTGCGAAAAATACCCTAATCTTGTAGGTTTCTAAAGTTAAAAATTTGATATTATCAGGATTAGTACTAGTACGACCAACTCTTATAAAAAAAATTACTCTTGCTTAAGTCTGTTTGAATATAATTCAGTTATCACGATCAAATTTGAATTAGATTTAAATATACTTAAATTCGGTCGACCGAGTGTTCGCTGATAATCCTGTTGCGCGAGCCATTAACCGAATTATTCGGTACTATACATATATGTATTAAGAAATTACTTATCTGACTATTGCTCAGATATATTACCATTACCTTTATAATAGTTTTTTCTCATGCCAATATGCTGAGTTTCCTGTCTTTGTTCGTTAGCTCTTCCCTGAATTCGATTAATAAGATCATCACGGGACCAAATTTCGGTTTCATTTTTGTTCCTGATTAGAAAAAATACTAAAAGACTTTTTACTATTTTTCCATAAAGATTTATTATATGTACTTTTTATGTCTTATGAGATACGAATTCAGTTTGGGACTATGGAATAGATCGCACTATTTATATCAATCATAAATTAACCGACCTGACTTGACAGTTTTTGACTAATTTTTTTCATACTTCAAGAAAATTTCCCAAAATTCAATATCTGGTTACTGGTTAACATCTTAATTTAAGTCGTTGAATTATCTCTTGATACATGTTATTATAAACAAGATGTTATTAAAAAGGATAGTTGATAAGGATATTTATTCAAGTATTTAAAGATCAGGTCATTTAGTTTGTTTTCGGAAAAAATATTAATTTAGTTCGTGGTACAACTTCGTACTGGCCCTATGGCAGTCGGAAGTTGATGCGAAATTAAAGATGCAGAAACTAGTTTGATGGTGAAAGACGCTTAATTAAGCTAACCTTTAAACAGCACCGTGTAAACGTCAATAACAGAATGTAAACGTCATAGCACACGAATTCGGAACCTCTTGCTCCAGCAGAACTGCGTATGAATACCGGATACGCAGGCTGGATACACCTAGGATGACCTAAATATGACTTCTCTGAAAAGAGGAAACTAAATCTTGTTCATAAATAATGAGCGCATGAATAAGACTTCATACTGGATGAATCGTCCATTTATTATTTAAAATTTTTCGTTTTATCTCCAACTGATTCTACTTGTCTGTTTTACAAACGTATGTATATGAAGTCTGAATAATACAAAAAGTTAAACAATGAAATCCTTTCCCTGAACTGAATATGCAATTGACTGAATTAAGATTAAATTTCGTTATTTTTATTTTTTTTTAATATCAAAATCACAGCCTACTATATACACCCTTTCCAGCTTTCAAAGTGGCTTTCGCTGAACTTAGCGCAAAACCCTATAAATGCGGTGTGGGTGCCCGAGGTCGTTAAAGCCGCGTAGTTGGAGACGATAAGACGCCACAAGCTGATTATTAGTTGACAGCTTGTAAAAGAAATAATCGAAAATAGGTTTGGGTTAACAAGTTATTAAGCAACAACCAAGCACGCACAGGCACTGAATTTTGAAAAAAAATTCAAAATATAAAATTCTCAAAAACTAAGCCGAAATTCAAAAAATTGTATATAGAATTTTTGACTGAAAATTACAGATTTCTTTGGGGCAACCTGAACAAGTAATTTCTGGATGTGAATTCTGGAAGTTTACTTGAATACACGGCTTTAGATAGATTTTTCACTTTTGTATCTATTTTAAAAGAAAATGATTGTTTTTTTTTCTAGAATATATCAATAATTTAAATTAATTATAATTTACACAAAATAAAAGCCATTTGTGATTCCTCAACATTTTGGATTTTGACTTTAGAAACTTTTGGAATTGCATGCTTCAATTATGTTCGAGAATGGTTAATTACTAACATCACTTCGTATGTGAAAAGATGGCCTCTCCAAAAATGTTCTTTGCATTGCATTGGTACACAATTCAGTTATTAAAGTTTTCAGGTTGAATATTGCACCAATAGGTAGCTATACAAACTGGAGTTTTGAACAACTCCACTATATGCATTTCAAAAGTTAAAATTATTCAATAAATTGTTAAAAACAGCAATTCGTACAACTCGCCACAACACAACTCGTTCAACTCGATGGAATCATTTCGGCACTTTAAAAAAATGCTAAAATTGTATCTAAAAGCCAAACTGATGATTTTTGTTTTAAATATAAATTGCTTTGCATGGCTTGGTAAACAAAAGCTCTTCAAACTTCACCGTCTATAGGCGATGTAAAAATGTTCATGAAACAGATTTTAAACAGGAAGCGTTGAATCCACGTTGAATTAATAGCATGATATTAATTCAGTTATGCAGACATGGATCATTATGTTTCGGAATTCGTATTTAGGGTGCAATGGAAATCTTTCCGTCTTTCTAAGGGCGAATTGCAATATTTCCACAGCTAGCGTGGTCTCGGTAATTATTCAGATGAAATTATCACCGCGCGTTAATTAAATAAATCGTAGGCGTAATATTCAGTGTAGGTTAAAAAATATTCCTTTTTTTTTTGTTTTTAACTCTCCTTGTATGAATATGTGTTTTCGTATTCGCATAACTGCGAATCTTCTTTTGTAAAAAAATGTCGAGACGAATTGTCGTAACGAGACAACATAATCGCTTTTAGCAGAGCACTTAATGCGCCAAATTAATGAAGGACCGGCAACTTAAAAAGAGGCGAAGTGAAAGAGCTTCAGATTACAAACACAACTCGTCAGTGGACGTGATATACCCCACATGCTTAGGAAGGGAAATGACAACATCCCGTAGATGCATTTTGCAAACCCCTCGGAAATCCCTTGAATTATTCAGCCAAGAAAATATCTCCACATTTGGGGTTCGGTGAGTGTATATCAGAATACTTCCGAGTATGCGTTAACAAAGTTAGAGAGTTCCCTTACAGCCTAGGGGTAAACTTAAATGGATAAACAATATTCTTTGAAGGGTGTTAGAAGGTGTTGCCAGAAAAAGAGGAAATTTAGTAATTTTGTAGTTTTGGTTTTTATAATTTCCAGACAATTTATGTAATGATGCTGTCGAAGCAACAGAAAGTCTTAACAACCTCTTTGTTGTTATTAAATTCGTCTTAGTCTGTAGCTCGATCGATGAAAATTTTACGATAGCGCTTGTCGCTTACTTTTAAAACTTTTAAATATTTGACGAGCGGCATGTATAACATGAATAAATAATGATTGGAAGACTTGGACCCCGAGAATTCTTATTGAAAATGTTAAACAGTAAGGCATTATGCGTTTTCTATTTGATGATTTGATTAAACTCAAAATTAATCTATTGTGTGTAACCTACTCATTCGAACAGATCAAAAGAACAGTTGACTGCGAGTTGACCCATTTTACTTTCATTTAGTTGCATAGTTAGTATCAGAAGGGAATCTTAACGGTTTCCGAGATAACGTTACTTAAAGAAATTTGGGTACGTTTTTATAGATCACCCTGTAACTTCTGAACGTTACACCCTATAATGATGATTTAAACTTTGATAGATAGATAATTGGTTGACCTTTCCAATGGTTTATAAATATCCTCCCCTCTTGTTTGAAGTTATGTTTCAACAAAGTTAAAATTTCGGATTTTGTTTTGGTTTAATTAACTATTTTTATCAAGAAACACGTCATCAATATAAATTTTTCATATTGGATTTAAGAAGCCCGAAATCTTAGCTTTAAAATGTTCTACCACACTTTGTACCGAAACTCTAACCCTTTCTGTATTTTTTGCATAATTGCCTACTTTCTGGCACTTATTGAAATTTTAGCATCATTTTCGCTGGACATGCTTAAGAAAAAACGCAGAAAGGGTTACATTTTCGGTACAACATGTGGTAGGACATTTTAAAGCTAAGATTTCGGGCTTCTTAAATCCAATATGAAAAACTGATATTGATGACGTGTTTTTTGATAAAAATAGTAGTTAAATAAATTTTATAAACTACTTGAAAGGTCCAACGATAATCTATAAATCATCATCATAGGGTGTAATGTTCATATGTTACATGGTGATCTATAAAAACATACCCAAATATCTTTATGTCCCGTTATCTCGGAAACTGTTAGGATTGCACCCCCCCCCCCCACCCCCAACCAATCTTTTGCTCGTCTAAGTATGATCTTCGGGTATCACACCACTACGGAACACCCTGTATAATCTCCTGCTAAGTCTGATTATCTTCTGGGAAATACTATGTCTTCGTCAAACCTATTATTAATAGAGCCGAAAATATTCTTGTAATCCACGAAAATTAAATAGAGGAGGAGTGGTATATTAGATATCTCCTTGATGATTCTTAAGATTTTAATTTGATTTATTCTTCTCAATGGTTGGTGGATAATAAGAAAATTCTTTTCTAGTTGTTAGAATCAGAGTTAGGCTCCATTTTGTTAGAAGACTGCCGTTTATTCTCTCGGCATAATATAGGTTTTCCATCATCTTTCCAGAATTGCTTGGTGTATGTCTGCTGTTAAATCTGGGGCTGCTTATTATCGCTCGGCCAGGATGATGGATATCTCAACTGCTTTATCGTTAGTCACCAATTAAATTCAGATAAATATTCATATTTTCTATAAACCGATCGTGTTTATCGGCAAAAATCTATCTTTATTCTTTTTTGTGGAGTACTAGAAAAGTCCAGTGATTTGGTACAGCGTTCTCGTACTATTGCCATTGTGTGCAGCGGTTTTGGCTTCTGATACCAAGATTCGCTATTCGCTTTATTTTGTCTGAGCGGAAGTTGCGTTTTGGCTCTATAGACAGTTTAGAGTGCTTGTTTTATTGCACTCGCCCTTAGTGTGGATCGCTTATGGAGTTAAAATAATTTTGAGAGCTTTATGTATTTGTTTTTTTGCTAGGTTATATCCGTCATCAATTCATGTCAGCCAATTTGACCATAATCGAGATGTTCTTCCATTGCTATTAGAAAAGCACCTTCTGTCTATATTAATGTATACATCGTCTGCAATACTCAATTGGTCGGTATTCTGATGGAACTTCTTTGTGAAAACAATTTTTTCTAAAATAAACTTCGAATTAATCACGTTGTATTTTATGTTATTTCCTGTAGTTTAATATGATGAGATGACATACTTAAGCGTATTTGCTTTATATTATCATTTTAAAGTACACTTACACATATTTTTTACTTTGCAGTTAGATCGTGGAGCTATTCCGTTTTTAATTTTTGTTGTTGTTGCTTAATGTAATGGACCCAATCCTGTAACAAACCCCACGATTCTACATAAGAAACTTTTAAGAGATCTCTTAACCTCTTAAATTTAGCGAGCAAGAGATCCTAACAGAATTAGTATTCTATATACACTTTTTTGGACAAACTGTAATTTTAAGAGGTTAAGAGGCTTTGGAGAATCTGAACACTCCCTTTTCAGTCAGCGCAACTGTTAAAAACAATTCACTTTGCAAAAAAGAAGAAAAGAAGGAAATTTTCGGCGAAGTGATGATGGCAATTGGGTCAACCCACATGTAGCTAGCACGAAGCACGCTCATTTTGCTACACTTGTGCCCAGACATATCATCACAATAATTTTGCTATGCTCTAGGTCCTTATATGATTACCCAGGGTAATTGTGTGGGTATGTGGCTATTTAATCAAGTTACAATTATTGATTATTGTATGATAAATTCACAGGACGTAATGATAATTGAATTATTATTTTATCACCTAAATCGCAGGTAGAGAATTGCACAGCCGTCATTACGTCCAACAGGATTTTCGTATAAACCTGTAGCAAAAAAATTAATTGTTGCCAAAACTTTAAAGTGACGGTACTCTTGTCGACTAATGTAGATTATCGTAAGGCTATGTCATTTCAATCACCTTAAAGGCAAACAATTTTGGCGTTCTGAAATTCTTTAGGAATATAGCCTCAGAAATAGCAAACGGATCCAAGTCGTCCCTCATTAGACCTTAGAACTATTATAAACAACACAATTTCTACGACTACAATGATAACAGATTTAAGCGCAACTCAGCGAGGAGCTCTTATGATAAGAAATATTTGACAGCTATTTTTGATTGCTAGAAAACCAAATCTCTTTAAAAAAATCACCGCAAAAGTTAAGAGATCAGTTGACGTCTATATGTTAACTCTTTGCGCAGAATACAAACTTCTGCTAATGGGCTTTGACAGCCCAATTAGAGGATAAGAGCTCTTATCTCTTACTTAGAACCAGGGGAAAAGTCCCTTATATGAAAATTGGAAATAAAAAGCTTAACTGCAGCATTTTAATTTATTTTTTGGTCAGCATATTAAAAATAAAATTAATTGATTAAGCCTAATTTAAGGAATATAAATAAAAAATAGATACTTATTGAATTATAAATAATACTATGGATTTTCAATTGTTCCACATAATGTTAGGAGACATCAAATTATGTGCATATTATCAAAAATTCATGACTCCTTTCAGAATTGAATCAAAAACCATATTTCCTTCCATGTAGTTATCTTCTTACCATCATTTTTAGACTCTTTAGTGGGAGTATAGCATAACACGATAGCATAACAGGTTAGAAGGAACAATCATTCGGAAATGCTTTTCCATTGGATCACTTCCAAAGTACTAGAAGAGCTTTCCTAATCATAGTTTCTCTAAGTCTCAAACTATGATGCTAAATTGGCTCATTTCTTATAGGACTGCATTTATTTCATTTTATCCCGCGTGAATTTTTAGCATTCCAAAATTCAATTCATGTCCGTTCCACTGTCATGAGCTGCCGAATTGAGAACTTCCTGCAATATTTTATTTCACTCAAATGTAGAAGTTCTCTTATTCTTCTTATTGTTTTGATTGTTTTTACTGCTGCCAATTTGCATTTCTATTTATAGAGGCTCTGATATATGTAGGCATTTTGGTTAATCTTAGAAGACAGCTACAAGTCGAACAACACTATAGAAAAAAAATCTTTTATTTATACTGGTTTACTCCTCTTAAGTTTTAAACAAATTTCCGAGCACCGTACTATCTAAAACACAGGGTTTTCGTATTCTTCTACTGGTAATTTCGGTGCTAAAAGTTTTATTCCATTTGGTAAAGCTTGAACATAACAAAATTTCATTGTTTCCATACTATGATTGTGACGCATGTAAATGCGTGTTTCATCGTCTTTTGTTATGCATATGTGTTCAAATACTTCAAATTGCAGTTTTGATATTTAAAAAAAATTTGTTGATTTTAAGTTTGACTAATAGAAAAAAAGCTTGAATTTCTTCCTATAGATAGATGCACGCTCTAACTCCTTCAAACACATATAGCTATCATAGCAATTATGCTTTTTTCAGTTATATGGACGACCTTCACTTAGTTCGTACTTACGACATGCAAGTTTCAAATAAAAGTGTACAATAGTAATATACATAGTAAGTAGTACCGGTAGTAGATTTTTTACCGCGCCTATATCTTCAGCGGTAAATTTGAAAGTTTTCAGACTGAACTTTTCGTATTTTCCAACACTAATTATAAGGTGTGTTTCACATTTATAACGCCACTAAAAAATTTAACATTTCTGGAAATCCATTCGTTCTAGTGGACCACAATATTTGGCAAAAATGATGAAATTCACGAGGAAAAAATACTTACTCAAAAATTGTAATCACACTATTTCATTCATCGGTTCTTGGAAGGAAATAGCACATGTTTACTATTTCATAACGCCACTTGGCAAAAAACTTAGGTAGGCATTGTCTCAGTGCACAATTGACAATTGACATTGTGGTAAAGTTAATTTAGTTAATTTTAGTAATCATGCTCGTGGTACAAGGCCCACAAAATTTGAAAAAGGTAAAACTCTTGGCTTTAGAGAAGAAAACGTTGGTATTCGTGAAATTGCCCGCAAAATTGAACGGAGCCATAGGGTTGTCCAAACATTTTTTTTTTAAATCTAAACGAGTATGGACAATTAAGGAAAAGGAAAATTAATAAATACGGAGTGAACCGTATTTTACGTGCAGCGAGTAACTCAAGCAAGAGTTTAAGAGAGATAGCTGTTTCGCGTTCTACCGTCTGGAGAGTATTATAGCAACGAGAATATCCAACATGCAATAATAAAGTGTGCCCCTCAATTTGAAGAACGCCATAAACAAACCTGAATGGATTTAGCAAGAAAAAATATGGATAGAAATTGGGAAACTGTAGTCAAAATTAAAATGCCTTTAAATTAAAAAAAAAAGAAGATATTTAGGTGATATTCTCCGATTAGAAAAACTGGAACTTAGATGGACCGGATGGCTTTCGAGGATATTGGCGTGACTTGAGAAAAGAACCGTTATATTTTTCCAAAAGAAATTTTGGCGGCAGAAGCGTGATGCTCCAGATGAGTTTAGTCCCTTTCATTCGGCAAAATCCTGCAGCACGAACACAGTGGATTTTTCAACAGGACAATGCTCTTTGGGAGTTTTTGTTCGCCGGGTGTATAAGGAAAATCGAAAATACACCTTCGTTGAAGATTTAAAACGGGCAATTTTAGAAGAATGGAGTTTGATTGAAAATCTCCTTGTAGCATGAAAACCAGAAAAGTTTTTAATACAATTTTGAAGCAAGGAGCAACTCTTGATTAATGAATTTTATGTTACTTTGTATTAATATTATTTTTGGAGAAAAAAAATTTGTACTTTTATCATAAATGTACGTGGCGTTATAATTATGAAATAGTAAACAAGCGCTGTTTCCTTCCAAAAACCGATGAATGAAGTGGTGGGATTACAATTTGTGAAAAAGTTTTTTTTCCTCATGAATTTCATAATATTGTTTTCCTCTAGAACAAATGGTTTACCAGAGAACTTAAATTCATTAGTGGCGTTATAAATATGAAACGCACCTTCAAGCTTGACATGAATCTCATTAATTGAAGTGGACTGAGTTAATCCGTCATGTGAACATCTCAGATACTTGCGTAGAGATTTTCAATTATCATTTTATGATACATTTACATTTTTATTCTGAAACTCTTGCGGTTTTCTATCTTTTTCCAGATAACCTAACATTTCCAAAATACTTTTTTAAATATCTGAAAGATGTCACTTCCATCGAATTATTCTGTAACTTAAGCCGATTTCAGTACAATTCACTCTCCACTTCATGTGAACAAGGTTTTTGTATTTAGTCAACAGTTTTGTATTTTACAAGTAATTTATTAAAGTCAATATTATTATAATTTAAATATTAATGTGTTTAAGAGTTTATCTAAATTATTTTTTACATGTGGAATTACCTGCAATTCCATAAATCATCGATTCTAACCAACTGTGGTAAAACATAATTGGAAACTCTCAAACATTTATTTGAACATTAATGGCATTAGTCACAGTTCCTACATAACCTAAACTAATAAATCCCTTTAAGCTATTAAATGGTTTTAACAACACCCTTGCAAATCGAATTGCACCTGGCAATGTTGTCAAATAAATAAATTTGAAGAATGAAATCTATGGCCGATGGTAAACACACCGGCTTGCATATTGCCTGAGGGATCCCCGCAACATGTCTAAATATATACTATATTTCTGTCTGTATGTATGTACATATCTGAGCATGAAAATTTACGTATATGTGTATGTATAAAAGTTCTTTTATCCGAAGGGTGACTCATTCTCTTTTGATATCAAGCAAATGTTCATTTCATTCACTTTTGCCTAGACCTTAGACAGAAGAATGGCTTCCACCATCTATCTATGCAAACCCGGAGGGTGATTAACCTTTTTCCCTTGTGCTAGTCACGATATTCACTTTTATACTATTTTTCAATGATTTTTGTCCCGAAAATTTTGTTAGGAACCCCTCTATGATTTAGTAGCAAGCTAAAAAAAAAACTATATGAACATAATTTGAAAATATATGTATGTCCTCGCAAAAAAGACTTCTTGTATTTTTCATCCCTTGTGACTCATTTCATGGAGGATAGAAATTTCAGATAATCAACGAAGGCAAGGCTATGTTCACAGGTGTTATAATGTTGGCTTTAATTGTTTCACCGAAATGAAATTATCAATCATATTAGGTACATCACAGGTTGGTGTTTCGAGTAGTATTATTGCCTGTAGGAAGATTAACATGTTCCTTGGGAGAATGGCTATTCGTCTCCAGATTTCTTGAAAAATATTCCTGAGGATTTTGTCATTGCCGGCTATAACTACAATTTCCGATATTTGGCATACAAGTTATATTATTCGTGAAATTGTTTCGTTTAAACGACGCAGATTTACCGTATCAAACATTTTAGCAAAATCTCTTTCTACAACGCAAATGCAACTAATGCACATGTTCATTAGTTCCATTGACTCCTTTTTCTACGTGGTCTGTTTGACTGAAATTTGGCAATGTGAAAGGATTGCAGATGTTGAGCTCTTCAACTTTAAATTTCTTATTTTCAACCGTGACATGCCCTTCCTCTCATCACTCTTTTAGACATCGTTTTATCTGCACGGTTAGAAATATTGGTATAATAGATAAAATTACTTATACCAATAAATCTGTGGATGAAATTATTTATTGGATTTTTTTCAGATAAAATTAAAATTAAATAAATTATCTCATATTCGTATAAGATTTATTGGTAAAAGGTTATGCACACGAAGCACTGATAAGGTTTTGGAATAAAAATTTACATGAAGTTTAATAGATAAAATTTATATAACTGATATACATAGACTTCATAATGCATGATATTAAAGCAGAGTATGAATTTAAGTGGTTCATACAGTTAACATTTTATATAATTACTAAATGAAATGCCTTTCAGCTATCCTTTTTCGTATAAAACCAATTAAAATATATGCATACAATACACAGAGATGAAGACTATGTGCCTATTCTGGAATTAAGTTGTTTTGTTCATTCTCAAGCCAACAGTTGGAATGTACGCATAGTGTTCCAGTAATTAAAATCGTCTAGTCTAGTCGTATAGTCAATAAGCATTATTTTCTATGTTTTCGGGAATATATTCGAAAATTGAATTTGGCGAAAAGAATCAAAATCTTCCCCGAAACTTTCATATTAAGATTTTGTTTAAGGTGTTTAAAAAAAAATTTAATTATTTTTAAAATTTTATAAAATCATGCGTTTGCCGCGTTTGATACCAGAGAGGAAGATTTCAATGCTTTTGAATCATGTGCGGATTTTCCCATAAGTCCTGAAGACTTCCTGGAATTTGTGTGACAGTACTATATTCATCCACGGGTTTTTATTACAGCTAAATTAAATATATCTGCTTTGAAAGATTCCACAATGCCACAACTAAATATGATATTGTGATGAAATATTTTAAGGTTTGAAAATTAGGGAATATTTGATTCGGCTATTTCAAGGAAAACTGTGTAAAACATACGTTTTAGAAAGGCTCTTTTTACGTTTTTTTATTTTTTGTATATCTATAAACATATTATACAAATATTATAATGCGGCTTAAATTAAATTTGAGCCCGTTAGCAGTCCAAGCAGGCGAGAGAAAAATGGTAAACAAATAAAACTCTTTGTAATTTTCCTCCCAACTCACTAATTTATGGATTGTCCCAAACGTCTTTAACCCCCTCTGCAGAGGGATTCAAAGTTTCAAAAATAAGGCTCGAAATTTTCTTACATTTCCAAACCAGCCAGCCGGTTAGACTCTTATTTGGAGTATGTATTCAGAATTTCGAGGGTTGTGTTTAAGGCTACTTTCCTCTATCATTGAACTTCTATGGTAGGCGATCAGAGATAACCATACTGATGAGACCTCTCTGATCGCTGGGTCGAAAAGTTCAATCAATTTTGTTTTGCATTAAATGCATTTTGAAAATTTATTGAAATTATTTTCAATAAATTTCAGTCTGTTAAACGAGAAATCTTCTTCGTACTTTCCATTCCGCCCCACAGGGAGGGGGGAGTTCTGAGGGTCACGGGTTTTTCAATTATAACTCAGCTATTGTTTGTTCCTCTCAGAACCTGGGCTATTAGAGTTTGTGCTAGATTTTTCAAAATGTAATAGATCGAACTTATACCCGCTATGGGGGCGTAGTACTTCACTTTTTTCTATTCGCACTGATCTACAACGTTTTGAGAACCTTAGATCGGCCATATCTCGGTAGGGTTAAGTTCGATCGGAAATGGGTTTCACTATTATCCTCTGCTAATTACCATCTAAAATTTTTTTTACTGGAATACTTTAATGTGGGTGGGTGGATGCGGGGGAACCCTGCGGGAAGGTGGTTCCAATATGACATGCTGCATATCAAATTAAAGGTCTCGCCGAGTATTATCCGCTGGTATACTTTATTTTTACCGATTCAGAAAACTTTCTCGAGACTTTTTATAATCGATATGTGTACAAGTGTATACCAATCCATCCCCACCCTATATCCCGACTAGAGTTTTCGATTAAGAGCGGTCGCACTTTTAACTGAAATAAAACAAGAGTTATATACAATTTGAATGAGTTTTTTAATTCCATGTAAAGCATGCTTGATACCATTAAGTGTGGAATATAACATCATTCAGATGACCGCCACGTTTCGTAGCATGGATTCTTTGGACCCAATTTTCGATGACTCTCACATAAATCAGGCTGTATTTCAGCGGTAACACGTTCAATATTATCTTGCAAAGCATTAAGTGTTTGTGGTTTGTTGGCATAACACATTGACTTTACATAACCCCATAAGAAAAAGTCCACCAGTGTTAAGTCGCATGATCTTGGGGGCCAATTGACTGGTATAATGAAATGGTATAATGCACTGACAATAAATGTCACAAAAATTTTGATGACATATTTTGAGTATTGCCACAGCAGAATGTCAAAGATCGGGCGCCCCTATTGGAAAACTCTTTATTATCCAATATGCAAAATATGCTAAAAAAATTAGAAATGAATAAGCATTGTATGTATTATGCCACATAAATTTTTCGCAACATTTATTACTGATTGCTTTCTTTGGTTGAATGCAAAGTTAAAGAGCTTTGAAAAAGTGATCCGGGGTTATATGGAGATTTTCTATATCTAGTTATATGTTGTCTGTATCTGTACTGCGCTGTGTGTGCTACAGCGGCAGCATCTTCTAATACACCCAGAATTTGACTACGTTAAATTTGGCTCATCACACTTTCGACTCTCTCTATATTCTAAGGTTTCTCCATCTGAATAGTTTGAGATGACATGATGCAAGTATAGCACAATAGCGATTCCATACCAAACACATTGACTCGGCAGACTTTTGTATGTATACTTCGTGTATAGATAACTCAAAATCTAAGTCTACTACAGCAGCAATGTTTTTGCATATCGATAGCCAAGGTCTAGTGTTTAAAAATAAAATATTGTAAAGAAAATTCCGCTTTAGGTCTCTACTAGACCAATAGTCAAAAGTGCCTACTATTGTTAACAATAATTTCTTTCTACTTGAAACCTATTATAGTATATAATACTTTTTCTTTATACTTCAGGGAATCCTTTTTAATATTAGACCTCAATCATTATAATTGGTGCAGTCAGTCATGATATGAATTTTTGAAAATATGATTTCACACTAAATTCACAAAACTTTGAACGCCCTTAAAAAGGCGGTAGGGAAAGGGGTCAAGCGGCGACAAACCAAAAAAGGACGGGTAGACTATTTTTATATTCTTTATTATTGCTGTAAATTTCATCAAAGTCAGAGGGGGTCGGTGTTAAAATCTGCTAAAAGTTTTCGGTTTGGTATGGTATGGCTGACTAGATAGATACTAGTACATTTACAGATGTGTTTCTTATAAAGATCTCATGTAAATTGGCTCTTATACATACATACAAAAAATCCACTTGCATGAAGATTTCTTTTTTCCTTATTTTTCTTATACATATATGACTTTTTGTGATTAGTCTCGGGTCCTGAAAAATCAAAGGTTTTCATGTGAAATGGCTGTATGTATGTCTACCTATCATAACATATTAAAATAAGGTTTTTTCCTCAAATACCTATAATACTATAAGTGTTCAATTTTCTTTACAGATTATCAGTTAATATGCTTGCGACTGCTAAGTATCTTCTTGAAAAAGCAATGAGATCTACACATCTGTAAACAAAACACCGTGAGTTTTTACATTATTGCAAATTTATTAATTAGCCTTAATATTAATTAGAATCGGAAATCTGTTTTTTTCCGGTTTGAAGTGCTTATAATACTTCTAGACCTAAATAAATTATTAGATACTCTTTTTAACCGTTATATATTGATGTACGTATTAAGAAATTCTTTTATAATTTTGTTAGCACTATATTCTGCCGGTACTAATGACCTCATATTATGTATTCACATTACTTTTCCTTTAATTTTTCCACGAAATTATTTTCATCTTCCTTACGAGTCTAATTCTTATTAAGAATATCGATTTGAAATATCTTCTCACAAGCACTTTCACTAAAATGTTCATCTTCTTTCGTATGTATTTACATTGTTGTCTAATTGGGGCTCATTTAAGTGTATACAACCCTTCTTGAGGTATTCAATTATTGTATCTGTATCCACTAAAATCGCATCTTCAACAGGCGTCATTTCAACATTATCTTCCAATTCATTTTGCTCTTCGTTATAAATACGTGATGTACCTACTGGATAGATAGAAATTTCTAAATCATCTCCGTAAGGTTAGCTTTAAGATCACTAACGATCGTTTTGCAGCAAGACTTGAAGGAAAAGCGGTTGTTTTCCATTTCATAAATTAGAGTTTAAGATATAAAATAAAACATATTTTCAGTTAATATTAGCAAATTTGCAATTACTTGGTCGCTCTTTATTTAAAAATCACTCAGTCCAAACTAAAGTATTCTTCAACCTAACCCAGCTGATCTTTTTTAGTTTTAAAATGAGTCGCCTTCAATGTTTTATATCCAATGAAGAACCGCGAACTATTATGAACATTTTTCAAGTATGTAGTTTTCACTCACTGTTATTCAGTTTGTAACACATAGAAATAATTACAGTAGAGCAAAATTTCAAAGGTTAGTTTGATTTTTTCATGTCCGTCTGTCTGTCCGTCCGTCCGTTCGTCCTTCGTTCGTCCATCCGTCCTTCGTTCGTCCATCCGTCCTTCGTTCGTCCATCCGTCTGTCTGCCTTCACGATAACACGAGAATGCGTGTACTTAGAGACCTTAAAATTTCACACGGGCTTTTAAAAAAAAGTAAGCTCGAAAATGGGATAAATCGGGTAACTGCTTCGGTTGCCATACAAAAATTTCGTTTTTCACTATATTTTAGGACACTGCCTGGGAATGCGTCAACGTGGAGAGCTGAAATTCTGTACAGGGCGTTTTCATGGAAATAGTAAATATAATATCAAAAATGGGCTAAATTGGGCAACCCCTTGGTGTTGCTATATAAAAAATAATTTTGTTTTTTTTTAAGGGCAACCCCTTGGTGTTGCTATATAAAACATAATTTTGTTTTTTGACGTATAATGTGAAAACTAACAGTCCTAGACGTTTTAATTGTATTGAAAAGTTCCTCAGAGTATGAAATCCTTTGGAGTTTGTTATAATAATTTTTATTGTCCGACGAACCATTCTAGAAGTACATGCGAAAAGCCACTTCAACATTGTACAGAGAGGTAACCGTACGAAATTACATAAGGGCATTCATCTAGAGTATCATAAGAATTGTCCTTAGACGATCTTTTGAAAATGAACGCATTTAGATTCAAATTTGAAATTTTGTAGGTATATTTAATAATACCTACTTAAAAAATATAAATAAAAAGAAAAACGCATTTTCAGAAATTAAAATAAGCCGTTTTTTTTTTATTTTTATGGTGGGGGGACGAGAGATCCCAAGCACAGAATCCAGAGGGGTCTATTGTGCTTTCCTGCTAGAAGCCCTATCACCAAAACCTTCCTCTCCCCTTAGTGAAGCGGATCAGGTGTTGGTGAGAAAGGTTTTTCAGCTCACCTATAGACAGTTGGGCAGACCGTAGAGTATGCAGCCTGCTTCGAGCGAAGGCCGGATAAGCACATAAAAAGTGGTCGGGCTTGTTAGATAAGCGTAAAGCGAGCTGTCGCTAGGGATGATGCCAAACACAGTTATACATTGTTTCCTTCCGAGCACCATGAGAAATTCAGGGATATTCCGATTGGGCCCGTTAAGAAAAAGTTTTGTGCATCTGCAAGTACTCAGGTTCCCCCATCTTTGGTGATGCTTTCTATGAACATCCGCTTTGTTGAGATACCCGATAATCGATGTGGCCACGCCTACGGCGGGTTCCGGTCCGAAGAACGGAGAATCAGAGACAGCCCTAGCTAAAAGGTCAGCCCCTTCATTCCCCATGATCCCCATGTGATCAGGAACCCACAGAAGGGACAGCTTGTTTTGGATACACAACTTATCCACTGACGACCTGCAATCCCCATTAACTTAAATGTTATCCGAGGGCCACTCAGAGCCATCAAGGCTGGCTGACTATTTGATTCAAGGGCCACCTTCGCTGCCATTGCGTTGGAGAAGGCCTTAGTCTGGAAGACAGTGGTGTCTCTTCCAAGTGAGTACTCCACCCCAATATCAGGTTCAGGAAGGTAAATGCCCGCCCCGCGACTCTCATTTATGAGAGTGCCGTCGGTGGCAATTTTTAGAGTGGCCCGAGGAAGGCTCGATAAAGCACTTCCCTCAGTTCATGATTCTCTTACAGGACAACTCACAGAGAAGCGACGTCCGAAACGAAGCTCTGGAACCATCGCATCAAATGGCATGCTGACGAGAGGGTTTTCCAGATTCAGCCCACACGCTAAAGAACAATGAGAAGAGCCAGTCCAATCTGCACACAGCCCTCTTGACATCTGACAAGATCCAGGGATGGCAAATTAAGTAAGATCGCAAGGGCAGCAGTAACCGTAGATCGCATGGAGCCCGTAATTCTCAGGCAGGCAAGCCTTTGCAGACTCCTCAGCATCCGGATCGCAGTCCCCACAAGCGTCCTCGGCCAACATACATAGGAGGCATATGTGAGCATAGGTATAACGATTGAGGTGTACATCTATAGCCTTCGGTCTTATGCCCCATGTGCAGCCAAAGGTTCTCCTGCATTGAGCGAAGAACCTCATAGCCGCATTAACTTTTTCCTCTACGTGAAATCCCCATGTAGACTCCGAGGTGCTTGACGTGGGGAAAGAGTTGCAGAGTGTGTCCAAAGAGTTTTGAAAGAACAAAGTGCCCAAGTTTATGTCTTCTGGAGAAGAGCACCAATCTGGCCATGCTGTGCGTGGAGATGAGCAGAGCGATGTCATCTGCATACGCTTCACATGAGAATCCCATAATAAGCCATACTATTGTTGGTAATTTTTTTTTAATTTATTTTTCAAAAATCATTCAATTACAAAATATATGCATTTCACCCATTAGTGTTACTTGGAAAAATATCAGAAAAATCTGAGAAACTCCATACAGAACCTTGGTGACTGCATTGATCGACTTTTAATGGAATACAGAATATGAATTATTACAAAAAAAAAAACTATGTAATTAAGATAAACTTATACCTAATTCGACAACTCTCGCAATTAAGAAAGTTTCCTCTCTCCCTTGTGCTACCTCGCAATCATCCAATATCTACATCCCAAGAAAATTTTCCTCGGTAAAATGTCTCATGACGATTCTTTAAAAATACAGCAAGATAAGATTGCAGGGGAATAAGTTTTATTAAGTCGGAAAGAAAAATTTGTTGTCGTTCGTGGACGAATAGAAATGATAAAAAAAAGGAAAAGGAAAATTTATATCGGTTGGTGTGCTTTGAATTTATTCAAGTTTTACGAAATGTTGTCAATGCTTTACATTATACAGGATGAGATCTCTCATTCCGGCACTATAGGGACACTAATTTAGATGCAGCACAGCAAGCATCTCAATACAGAATATTGCTGCCGTTGGCAGTTCCACAATATGCGTTCACTCGCAACCACCACCCGTAAGAAACTCTGGTTTGGGATTTCTGTTGAAGTTCAACGTCTTTTTACGGCTCCGATTTTACGATTACGATCTTTTTTGCGGCATGCAAATAAATACGCGAAGAAGTGGACAATTGGACGATCGATCGAAATAAAAAGTAATTGCATCACACTTAAATATGTATGATATGTACGCAGTAGGCATGTACATATGTGTTTACGTATACATATTACATATTTTACATTGATAATTGGTCAGTGCATTAGATACAATTACAAATTACTTATTCTATGTTATCTTTTTTTTTTTAAAAAATATCTTCAATCCATTTTATGGTAAATGTAATTGCCTATCAAAAATTTTCGTTTTTGATTGATATGTTCTTTGCTTTATAAAAAAAAAACTGTTCGGATTACGGAATTTTGATTTTAAAGCTCTGTAACTACGCTTAGTGTAAGTTGATTGGTGGAGTCTATTCTATTCTATTTACTGACTTATCTATGAATAAGTAGTCCTAGTAGCTTTAAAAATGCATGATATTTCTGTTAAATACGTGCAGAAAACCCTTAACTTCCTATATTTTATCCCCTATCTGCAATGTAATTTGCTTTTCCTTTTTCTGTCTGGTACCTACAATATATCTATAGAGATGCACGTAACACCTGCAAATCCATTATTCAGCGAGCAAAAATTCCAATTGGAACATAATATTAGACAGAAAATCTTTACTAGTCGAAAACGTAGTAAGAGTTTCTGGTTTCTTGTTAAAACAGGCAAGAACAACTTCACGAGCTCATCCGTACCGCCCCTAATTCACAACAGGAATGTGTATACGAGAACATTAAACAAAGCTAATTTGCTTGGAGGTAACTTTGCTGCGAATTCTTTCTCGTCACCTTCTTCACAAAGCCCTCCTTGTTCACCAACATTCAATTACAGGCAAAGACCGTTACATTTCCGCACAAGGGAGGTAGCAATGTGTCTAAGGCTGCTGGGCCTGATGGTATTTCACGTCTCGTACTCAAGTGTTGCACCTCTTCTTTAGCTTAACCTCTACGTAAACTATTGCACCTGTCCTATTCGACAGAAGGTTTTGGAAACACTCATCAACATCCGCCGCCAATGCGGCCTTCATGCTGGCCACTCTACTGGAGATTTTCTAACATTCCTTACTGAACGTTGGAATCAATGTCTCCATAATTTTGGTGAATCTGAGATCATTGCATTAGATATCTCGAAGGCCATCGATAGAGACTGGCATTCGGCTCTTTTGGCTAAACTTTAGGCATTAGGTGTACACACTTTTTTCTTAACATGGATTGAAAGCTTTCTTTCCCGCCGTTCAATTAAAGTTATATTGGACGGAGTTCCTTCTGACAGTTTTATAATAGATGTCAGTGTATCGCAAGGCTCTGTGCTCTCTCCTCCTCGCTTCATCATTTTTATTAATGATCTGTTAGCTCTCACTTTCGATCCTATTCATACGACGACAGCACCCTTGATTTCGTGTACTCATTCAACTCTATAGCTGATTCCCGTGCGAATGTTATAGCTGACAAACGAAGCCATATGTTCAATTTACTAAACTATGACCTCACAATAATACTCTCTTGAGGCAGAGCGAATCGGGTCTTATTTAATGCTTCCAAAAGGCTATGTTGTCTGCACTTAAATGTACTCCAACCCCTACTCGACCCAGTTCCGTCGATGGAGAAGATATCTCGAACTCACCATCTCTTAACATCTTAGGCATTGAAATATCCAACAATCTTAGTTGGTCTGATCACATTTTTGGTATTCCCAAAAACGCGATAAAATGCCTGGGTTTCTTGCAAAGATGCAAGAAATATTGTACTCCATTAGATTTGGCGCAAATCTACAAGTCTCATATCAGGCCTAGATTAGAATATAATTCCCATATTTGTGCAGGGGCTGGACGCACTCTGCATTGTCCGCGTTAGACAAAGTCCAAAAGAAGGCCTTCCGGCATATTAGCGATGACATATCATTAGCAACTATTGATTCCCTAGAGCACCGACGTAATGTCAGATGTCTGTCTCTCTTTTATCGCTACTTCTATGGTCATTGCTCTGACGAAATTTCTAGTCTGATCCTTTGTAGAATTCCTCCTATACGCACAACATGAGCTGTAACCCGAGCTATCCTAACACCCTTGAAGTCAAATTTCGGGCGTTCCGTGAAATTCCGTGAATCCTTCATAAGCAGAACAGTACGAATTAAGAATGTGGAACAGTTCCTTCCTCTGCAACAAACATTCAAGCGTAATGCGCTCCATCACCTACTTGTCTCAACCCAATTATCCGCAATTCCCTACCCCTTATTCCTTTCCTGCCAAGGCTGTGCTACGGCATCATAGGGTATCCCCTGAGCTTTGGCAACATCAGAAAAAAAAAATATGGCGATAAGCTTCCGGAACATCCTGTATATATAAACGCCAACAGTCAAGCCGCAATAAAAATATAACTAAAATCAATTATTTCATTTCAAAGGTTGTTTGGGACTTCAGGATTGTCCTCAAAGACAAGCAAAGTAACCCTTACTTTAGGGCCAGACATGACGGCCATGAAAATAATTATATTGAACATAGGCAAAGGAACATAATCCGCATTTACCAAACTCGAACTTTTTTGCCGGCTTACAAAATAGCACTTATCAGGAAAAGTAATGTCCAAAATACCAAAATTACCAGACTCAGTTCATACAAAGATTCTTAATGAGTCATTAATATGGCACTGCTAATTAATGGCAATTTCTTATTTAACGCATGGTGTAGAAAAATGACAGGGTTGCAGATGTTAACTGTAGTTTGTGTCGAAAAAACGACAATTTTCCTGTTTTGTTTACTAGCGTTGAAGACATATTTTCTCCACATTTCCTGATTAACCTTGGTTTCTGGGTAAAAGATCGTGACATGGATTAGAAAACGTATTTCCACACAAAGGCTCTCCCATACAGAGAACTTGCTCCAACTTGGCACCAAGTATATGCAAAACCTAAGTTGTATAAAGGGTTGAAGTACCTTATTTCGGCGCTTAGCATAGCCTCGAGGAGATGATCATTGTTCCCGTTTATATTCCGGGATTATTGAATGCAAAAATTCAAAAATGGAAGTTTCGTTGTAATTGACATGCAATCTGAGAGACTCGATTGACACCTCCTTCTTATTAATATAGGAATATATGTTGAAGATTATCTCAAGCATCCTCGTAATATATGACTTGAATGTACGTATAATAAAGCACGTTCTGAATATTATAAAATATCTATACATTTCAACAGATTGCATATCTTGCGTATATCCAGTGGATCATCCGGGGCTTTAGACCCGACTTTTTCCTTATTGCTCTTCGCTACAAGATTAGCTTACTCTGTTTTGAATGTGTTGCTTCCAAATAAGTTTTCGTTTAGAATAAAGGTCAATCCCCACTTACAGTCACAGCACGAACCGGCACAAACAAGCATTGACCGACACCGGCATTTTTCGTGCACATATAACGACATAAAACGGAAAGGAATCTGTCAGTTAAGTCAGGTATCGCAAAAAAACTATTGAAAAGTGATCCCATGTTTACTTTGCAACTAGACCAGAAACCGACAAATGCCGGGCTGGTTTTTAGCCACCGATAGCGACCGGCAATGAGGTTTCGATTTCGTGCCGGTTTCTGCCGGTGCCGGTTGATATGAATTACCTAACTTGTTTTCATAGAAAAATAATTTGCTTGTCTGTGCCGGTTCGTGCTGTCCCGGTACGTGTGCATCGACCTAAATTCGTAGATATTTCACACTGTCCTTTAGATCCAGATGATCTGTAGTTGAAAAATAAACGTATTCCTTTGCAACAATCCTGTGGGACAGTGGTAGTACAAAGTCAGAGTGTGGTATGCCATTTGGGGAGAATGTTGAATCATGTTGAAAGGAGGCACTTAAAGATTGATTTAGTAGAGGATGAGTCTCATTAATTTCGTATTAATTCTCCCCGCTAAAATGTCCTCTCTAAAGCATTCACCGAAGAAGCACCCTTAAAGAGATATAGTTCTTCATTCACGGTCAACAAAGCCAGGATGACTTTTCCCTAAGGGATCCGCCAGTATGACATGGTGTGTCAGAAACCGTAAGTCAGTTGTTCTATTAAGAGGCGGCCCAGGTATAGAGTTCGCCTTCGAGACTTTATTGAGTAGTACATGCAACATTTAAGCCTGGTTGACTTTAGACATGTACGGCGTCCATATCCACGCCAATGTCCCGGCGTTTTGCTCACTGACCTAAAGATTAACCTGGTCTTGTTAATATGAGTCAGACATAAGCAAACGGAAAAACAAAATCAAAAATATTAAGATAATAAATTCATCTCTGTAAATTCAATTGACATTACTTTTAGATTGCAATTCAAGCCTCTTTCATAACATTTAGGAGCTTACAAAATTATTCTCTATTTATCTACCATATCCAAATATAATTTACCACTTCTAAATACTTCTCTTGGGAAATCAGTACTAGTAGATACCTACAATGTTACCTACATATTATACGCATACTTGTAACCACAATTGTTTCTATGAAATGGTACTTTCAGTTATGCCAGTGTTTTCAATTGAATCAAGGACGGAACTTTCATTTATTCCGGATTTAAACATTAATTAAATTGAGAAATGAAAACCAAAGATCTTAGAACAACTTTCATGCATTTTATTACACTAAATAACAAAATTTAGTTCTAGAATACTATGCTTCTCTTATACGAATTCAGTACAGTCTTTGTTATGCATTTATTCAAGGATGGATGTTCACTGAACAAAATCCAATATTCTTGCCACATACTAAGTAAAGTGTGCAGAATAAATACGAATTGGATAGTAAATTGTCTGGGAAATGGTCACTGAACAAATATTTCATAGGATACGGAAACTATGTATGTATGTACGTACATAAATAGTACTACCAGGATATTGTTAGCATATTTTACAAAACATCAATTCAACTATAGGACTAAACTCTGTTCCTCTTACCCTATTTTTTGTGTGTTGTTTTTTTTTTGTTTTTCTTTCTCATGACCTTTTTCTCCCCTTTTATACAACACAAAAGGCAGTAGGTATATGTTTATGAGTAGACATTGTTTAAGTAGCTTGAGAATTAATTATCAATTTCCATGACATAACATTCGCCAAGCATAATGCACATATTCGATACTCCCGCAGCCTTGTCTTAAGTAAGCGTTAACAAAGTTCAGCCCCCTATTGTCCTTTCGATGTGAAGAACACCTTTCATGAAAGCAACTTCAATTAGCTTGCAAAAGGGAAACCCTTTTAATTGAAATTTGAGACTGTGGAAGACAGCCCTTATCAGAATTTCTTTTCTCTTGAATATCGAATAATTTTCCTCTTTTCTTAGTCTGATTGTTCAAAGAATTGCTTTAAGGACGAAAATTCTGTGGGAATTTTTGTTTGTTTTTATATGGATTCCTTTTTTGCTTCTACTTAAATGGTTTCTTTAATTTTGGTGTTAATTAGCGCGTGTTAAAGTTATTTCACTTTTTTGTTTTTTATATTAAATTAGTTTTTGTTTGTTTCATAAAAACTAACGAATTGTGTTGTTGTCATAAGAGGATTAAAAATTAAAAATATCAGTATACACGTAACGATGCCCTGTAACTATGTAGACTTAAAGATATACATATATTAGACACATTATGTAGGTTGAACAAAATATTTCTCAACACTAAATATGACAAATTTGATCGTATTCAAATGAACCCAAATTTACGGCATTTAACAGCCTGTTCCACATCACATATGTATGTATATACGGGAACCTTATTTTTGCAATGAAAATAATAAAAAATAAAAATCAATTGAACCCAATTTTCAACTTTTAATTATTTGTTGAAAATAATTTGTAATTCTTAAAAAAACAATAAATAAATATTTGTTTAAAACGGTATTCAGGACCATATTCATAATTGATACAAATTAAAGTAGGCAGTCTATAGTTTTTTTTTAAATAAAAACTTGTTCGTTGGTAATTGCATTACTTGAGAACGACTGGATCGATTTAGCTCATTTTATTTCTTAAATGTTCGAAATAGTCCGAATAAGGATTTTAGGGAAAGAAATATTGGAATCGGGAATCCCTTCTAGGTGTTGCCATACAAAACTTCGGATTTTCACTATATATTACTATATTACTATTATTATTACTATATATTTGGAAACTGCCTGAAAACGTGTCCAATTGTAAAAATTCTAATACAAGTTTTATTTATTTTATTTATTTTAACTTTAAATTCATCCGATAGATTACAGATTCTATTAGAAATCCAATTATATTCTAACGGATACATTGATGTACAGCTACATACTCATCGTGCAACTAGAGAAATATACTACTATACTAGGCTAGGAAAATACTACTATAATTAAGATTAACTTAAGATATAGCAAATTACCAGATATGAATTCAATATACTAAAACTAGGAGAAAATATTACATATAAGAAATATCCAATTACTAGTTGAATACAGAAGGAAAGAGTAAAACTACTACTAAATACTAGATATTAGATCAATGTTCTAAATTTACTTTGATTAAACTACGAGTTTGCAAGGGAGGAAAGGACATTGAGAGTCCCAATAAATCTATAAAAAGAAAGAGAAGGAAATGAAAGGGGTTAGGATTATCTGGGCTGTCTGAGCTCTTCTATAATAAGCCTTTTGAATGTCAGAGGACTAAAGTCTAAATAATGGAGACTTTTCTATTAAATTCGTTCTATGTCTAAATAAAACAAATCTTGGTGTCTCAATGTCCTGGATATGACACTAAAATTGAGCTTACATAACAAAAAATAAGGTCAATCCATATAACCATTAACCAGTTTAAAGAGGAACGTTACATCCAAGTACAATATTCTATTTTCAAGGGACAACAGGTCGAACCTAGCAAGTCTGTCCCCATACTCGCTATATGAACGTTCGAACTTGTAGATCAGAAATCGCGTGAATTTCCTCTGACCTGACTCCAACTGATCTGAGTATGTTGAGTAGAAAGAGTTCCCCAAACTTGAGAGGCATATTCCAAAATACTTTTTACTAGAAAATTGAACAATGTAATGAAAGAAGATGGAGACGAAAAGAATTTACCAGCATGACATATGAAACCCATTAATCGAAAAGACCTTGAGGTAACATGATTCAAATGGGACCTTAATTGTAATTTCGAGCCAAAAAGCACGTAAAGATCCTTAACAACATCCACACGACCTAAAGGAGCTTTATTGACATTATAATCAATTAAAATAGATGAACTTTTGCGAAAACATGAGATGGAATTACACCAGCCATGTATACGGAAAATAAGTCATCTTGTAAGCGGAGACAATCACTAATGGAATTTTTAGAAATATTTTAACATCATCAGAATACAATAAGAAATCGGACTTGATATATGATGGAAGGTCATTAATGTATATTAAGAAAATGTATGGACCAAGTACAGTTCCCTGCGGAACACTTGAAAGCTGTTCATACGGGTTAGAATACAGACCATTGAAGGCTACTAAACAATCCCTATTGAGGAGATAAGAATAGAATCAGGAAATAGTATTCGGACGGAAACCCAACCGCGCCATCTTGGCTAAAGCTATTTTGTGACTTATTTTGTCAAAGGCGTTTAGAAAACTCAGTGTAAACACAGGCAATTTGTTTCCCTTGGTCAAGGGAAGTGGCTATGATGTGTGGAAATGAAGCCAAATTCGTGACAGTGGAACGACCTGGAAAAAAAACCATGCTGATTATCCGAGATAAGTGCTTTTATTAGGGGAAGTTGTTGGTTATAAATAACTTTTTCAAATACTAATGCCAGCCTATTGGAAATGGAAACAGGATGATAATTAGTAATTAATCTAGGATTCCCTGATTTGAAAATAGGTGTAACAAAACAGCGCTTCAATATTGAAAAGAAAAATTTCCTGGACAATAGACAAATTAAACAGATCACACAACGGCTGAGCTAATGAGTGCGATCACTTTTTATAGATTACGTTTGGTATTCCATCAGGACCAGAGTTCTTATTTATGTTTAGTAGATCAAGAACCTTGAGAATTTTCTCTTTGGATGTTGAGTTCAGTTTAATATTATTTAGGACGACATTCTCTTCGTTTAACATATTTAGTACAGAGCACGATCACCCGATCAACTAATTTAAAATGACGAGAAAACATTTCAAATGATTGAGTAGGGTACCGTAACACCTCATAGGCAGGAGAATGTTCTATAAATTTCAAGGTTACGTCCGTTTTTTGTATAGACGACGAAATCTATCCTTAGTATCAAGAGCAATTATTATCGGGTGGGAGAACCAATGCGGGTAACGTTTATTTCTGCACTTTACCTCAGGTACAAAATTATGGATGCCATCATATAAAATTCGGTCGAAATCACTGAAGAACTGTTCCACATCTAAGTTGCATAAATTGGAGAAACCAATATCCTCTAAGTAATTATTCAAGCCAATATAGTCACCGCGCCTGAAATTAAAATATTTATTTATATTATTACGCGAAATCTTTTCAACAGATATGGAAAGATCTATGTCAATGACAGGATGATGAGGGTCAATCCTACATAAGGGACATAATGATGCTGATACTTCAATGTTGTAATATGTGTATCGGATAATATCAAGTCCAGCAATCTATTATTATGATTAAACTGATTATTGTACGGATTTAGATTACATATAGACATAGAGAGAGCATAAAGAGAGAGCTATACTACTGCTAAAAAATAAGGCAAGTGCAAGGGAAAGGCCGTGTTTCGTGTGCTGAACAATATGTATACTCTGATTTCTGATGATAGTGCGTGTTTATAGTGAAGCCTGCATGTATACGACTTAGTACAACTGCTTGGAATTAGTACTTTGGTAGCGTAAGATTACAGGCTGTAGTCTCAAGCCTCTCCTAACTTGAAGGGCAAATCATAACCTTCTCGTGGTCCACTGCTGTCACTTATTTATAAGTGCTAATATGATTAAGCCCGAACGGAGGTACCAGTTACGTTTAAGGATCTGCATGCAAGGTCCACTGGGAGCACTCATGATCTTATGGTCATGTTATACGAAGCCATATAAAATGGGGTAGCCGACATTGCTAACTTGGTACTATGGGGTTGAGGAGCCCCGAGTAGTGCAGCGCTAGTAGCTAGTAGCAATATTCGCCTCAACATGGGGAAGGTCCCTTTATGGGAGCATCATAGTGGTTGTGGTAGCCCATTTGCGGGCAGAGAGAAATTGTCTGAGTCTGCATGACTTAGGCGAACATTCTTCTCTAAACAGAGTAGCTTGTTCTTTTGTTATAACTGCATACTGCGTCCGTGAATTTGAAGGATGGTCGCTTATTAATGTATGCTTAGAGGATTGGCTTTCGGCGTGGAGTTGCGCTAAATCAACCGGGTGCCGTGACCCAAAGATCGGAAGAGATGTTAGGTGGGTCTCGACTAGTAAGTCCAATGTTACGCATGCACTGACATAAACTGGTACTTCTGAGACAGAATATAAATATATTCTGCCTGTCGAGAGCGTTGATTGTCGCTTATCTTCTAATCCGTGCATTAAGACTGCCGTGAGATTAAGCCATAATGGCAGGTGCTCACGTAAAATCCTGACAGCTTTCTGTTCAAAAATAAACTAAATCGGACTACCCGTTCTTGATGTTGCTATACAAAACTTTGGCTTTTCACTATGTGCGTAATTATTTCTTTGTTTTGTTCGTTATGGTCCTGGAAAAGTTTGCAGGAAAAAAATTGCCAGTGATTCCATGGTCAACGACAGCAGATGAACTTAACGCATGTTTGAAGTCGTCCGTTTTATGGAAACATGTCAAGACACCCAAATTAAGTATCAACATGCGTGTTGAGTTGCAGAACAACCAATGTGGAGAAGAATTTGCAAAACAATTACTAGACATTGGCAATAGCAAAATCCCCTTTGACGTTTCGACTGGTTGCATTACATTCCCTGTTGATTTTTGCCAGTTCACTGAAAAAAAAGACCGAACTCATCAGAAAGATGTTCCCAAATATTGCTCAAAATTATAAAAATCATGTTTGGTTTACTCAATATAGTACGGCTCTGAAAATCATTGATGCCGATGAATTGAATTTCAAGATTTAAGGTGAAATTACTGGCGAATCGATGTCGTACAAATCGGTAGATTCCGTTACTACCCAAGATGATTTGGTCAATTATCCAACAGAATTTTTAAACACGCTGGAATTGCCCGGATTGCCGCCTCACAATCTCCAATTGAAAATTGGATCGGTAATCATAATGTTGCGAAATATTAACCAACCACGTCTTTATAATGGCACCCGGGTTACGGTGAAAAAACTGACGTCATGGAAACAACAATTCTTAAAGGAAAGTACAAAGGAGAAGACATTTTGATACCACGCATCCCAATAATTTCGACCGACACATGCCATTCGACTTTAAACGCTTGCAGTTTCCGGTGTGATTTGCATTCAAATCATAAGGGCAGTCATTGAGTGAGCTGATATGATATGTCGCCTGTGTCCGTGTCCGTTTACGCGCTAGACAAGAAAATAAAAAATGTCGTATATCATAAAGCATTGTAATGAGTATCCTCCTCTTACATATTGAATATCCATGGCCACAATCGTTAATATATACAATGATCACTCAGAAATTCGTTTTTTTTTCTCATTTTTACAAATTTTTAATACCTTTTTACAAATTCACAAAACGATCACAAATAAATTTATTGAAATTTGGACAGGACAAAGTCTGTCGGGTCAGCTAGTACTTAATAAAAATTGAAATAAAAAAAATAAAATAAAAAACTTAAAAACAAAATAATAACATAAAAAAGTATTTTTACAAAATGGCCGTTTATGGCATCTTCATTGATTTTGATATTTCTAAGAGGACCGAATTTGTATTGCAAAACTATCGTTTGCTTCTAAATATTCTTTAAACTGTAAACAACTGAGATCATAATTACATTTAGTTATTAAAATTGATTAAACTGCCTCAATTTTCATTTTTATATATTATTAAGAATAGAAAAATCCTTTCCGTTGATGCATTTGATCATAATAGACAAAACTTAGTACAATAATTTTTAAAATATAATATCCACCCATCTTCTATCTGTTAACTTTTGACTATCTAATTATTCTCTTATCTTGTCAGAAGTCATATAAGACACGCTAATTCATAAACACTTTGCTGTCGCTCAATTAATTCCTCATTTACATAATAAAAATCAAATTTTCATCAACTTCGTCTCAACAAGGTACTGGAGAAGAAGAAGTACCCATCTCAACACTTCAACTTCTTCGAATGCAATGCATTTTCCCATTAACTCAAATAATCAACCATTGCAAAAATTACTTGATTTCAAATTTGAGATCCTTTATGAATAGGGAGAGGAACTCTTCTGTCATGCATATGTATTTGCTAGGACTCAATCTGTGCAATATCATTATAAAAAAGGGGTAGCATGATAATGTGCCACAAAAAAAAAAGACCAGACTTCGGAGCAAGGGTAATTAAAAAATTGTTTAAAATAGTTGGATATTTTTGTTGGGATAAAATTTATATATTTTTATAGTCTTAAAAAGTTTCAAAATTCTTTCTACTGACCCTTTTGATATTGCGCATCTTCTCACAAATTTCTTTGAATATACAGGGTGGAGTCCCGTATGTGGTCTGGCACCCAAAGGCTATGGATAGGTAATGCTTAGATAATTAGATAATCAAAACATTGTATTTGGTGGGAGGTGGGGGGGGGGTGTCTAAAGGTTGCCAAGATAACGGGACTTATTAAAAAGATTTTTATATTTATGCAGGGTGTCCCGTATGTGATCTGGTACCCAAAGGCTATGGTTAGGTCATGCTGAGACATGCACAAATTGTATGGTTGAAGGGAGGGAAATCCTAACGGTTTCCAAAATAACGGGACTTAAAGATATTTCAGTATGTTTTTATAGATCATCCTGTAACTTCTGAATGTTACACCCTATGATGATGATTTAAAATTTGTTAGATTGCTAATTGTTGGACATTTTCGAAGATACGTTTTTTGATAAATATAGTAGTTAAATAAAAAAAACCGAACTAAACTTCCGAAATTTTAAATTCATTGAGCCAAAACTTCAAAATAGAGAAGAGCAGAAGAAAAAATCCAACGATTAGCAATCTAACAAATTTTAAATCATCATCATAGGGTGTATTGTTCAGAAGTTACAGGGTGATCTATAAAAACATACTGAAATATCTTTAAGTACCGTTATTTTGGAAACCGTTAGGATTTCCCTCCCTTCAACCATACAATTTGTGCATGTCTCAGCATGACCTAACCATAGCCTTTGGGTACCAGATCACATACGGGACACCCTGCATAAATATAAAAATCTTTTTAAACCAAAAATAAAAACCGATTTCGAATCTATAAACTAACACACTAAAAAGTTAAAAACGATTGATTTGCTGTTATCCGTTGAGGAGTTCTATACTACATGTCTTTATGAGATCTTGATAAAAATTTAATGGGACCACCCTGAAGGCATGACATTCTAAATAAAAATTATCTAAATTGGTCTCGAAATTCCGGAGATATGAGGTAACATACATTAAAACAAAATCTGTCGAATTGAGAACTTCCTCTTTTTGAAGTTGATTAAAACATAGGAATGTGTATGTGGCGGCGCGTCTGTGCCTTGTCACCACAATAAATGCCGCCAATTCTGGTTGATGATCTGTTTTCTCCTTTTATTGACTTCAAAGCAAGTACATCTTCTAAACCCCGGTATCAAAGACCCATAAATAGGTATGTATAAAGATTTTGCGAGTTTCTACATTAAAAAGCGTAGTTTGGAATGCTACTTTGCTGTTTTTATCTAGATTGTCACTATCTACACAATGAAGGGTAATTTTTCATATTGCCCTTTGAGTCGCAAAAGATACTTTCAAAAAAGATACTTTCAGTTGGTTATTATGAGGACCATATTTGTTCATCGACCAAAACTATTTAATGGATAATTTTGAGTATATAAAAATTTTAGATTATTCATATAACTTTATGGTTATTTTTCGGAAGATATTATTATGTCTTCTCTGAGGTGGTATTAAAAATAGTATCTATCCAAGGAGTTGGGGATATAGCCTTAAAAATTGCAATAAAACACCTGATTTGTGAGCGTAGGGTTTTATGATAAGTATTTCCTTTAAAGTGTTAGTGTTTTTAAAGCTTATAAAAATTTTAAGACTTGCCATTTTTTAAAGCTTATAAAAATTTTAAGACTTGCCATTTTTTAAAGCTTGAAATGTAGAGGAGTAGACTTGAAATAAATTTGGTTGTGTATGAAATATTTGAATTCGTTCATTTTATTTCCTTACACATTATTGCAATTCTGGAGGAGAGGTTGGAAACTTGACCCAATGTTTTTTCAAAAGAATCCTTCTTATGAAATATAAGTCTAAAAACAACAAATTGAGGCCTAAATTTAAGTTTAATATAATAATATTCATATCATTCTTTACTAAGTAGGTACTATAAACTTCGCAAATTTTGAAAGATTGAATCATATTATTGTTGCAAAATTTAATATAGGTAACTAAAATAACAAATTACCACAAAGGATTTCCATTCAAAAAATTAATAATAATAAAAAGATATTTGATTCCTTTCAGCTGCTAGTTTAGTTTAGTAAAATATTACTGAGCAATTAAAGACGACGAAAAACCAACAATCTTCTTTGAATGCTGTAGATATATTTATCAGTAACATTAGGGTGTATAATGAATGGATTGAAACGAGGTTGAGATTCGGACTGGGTCCCTGGAACGTAGACCACATCGAGGCTCACCATCCAGACTTATGAGCAATTGTAGTTTCTAGCTTTAGGATGCTCATATAAAAACATTATTGCGTAAAAAGCTGACTTCCAAATATTCAATAACATTGTCAGCGTAAAAGATTTTTTTTTTTTAATTTTACATTGTGCATTATATTAACTGCAAGTTAAAATTTTATTTACACTGGCACAGTAAATTGTCCAACTAAGTGTTATGGTAACGAAATACGAACTGCGCATACGCAAAAGTGATCAATCTCACTTAGTGAAAGTATATTGTATGTTTTGATTACGTCCACGGATGTATGATTTAGAAGCTTGACTTTACGTCAGTTGTTAGTTCTGGAGCTTTTTATACGGAAATATAATTTGTAATTTTGACATGTCTTCAATAGTTCCGGAAATATTTATTTCAATATATATGTATATAAAGAAAAAGTACCTACCGCGATTTACAATGTCTATCGAATTTTTCCTGCTCCAGCTCTAGGAACCGAAATCGAGGTGTGCAGCTTTACAGATACAGTAACGTAAGTGTTAAAGGTTATTACGCGAAGGCAGCGGTAAAATTATTGGTCTTGCCATGGAACCGCCTTTGGCTCTACAAAATATTCAAGAAATTTCTCCCTAATTGCTAAAGCGTTGCTTGCGTAATTATTGCTCCTCAAACTATGAGAAATTTATTCCTGCGTATAAGACCTCCATGATCTTGCTAGAATTGTTCATGGCTGACTGTATATTCAAAGAGGGAAGACGTTATGTACTTGCCAGTGCAGAGTGCACATTACCAATATCTTTTTATCAACATATAGAGACTATTAGCGCAGGCTCTTGTGACGCCATCTTGTTGGAAATTTCACCATCAAGGTAGATTTGATGTTTTGAGTTTATTCGTTGTAAAAATACTTAAACAGTTTTCTGAAAAAGTTATATGTAGAATGTGTTTTGTTTCTGAATCGATTCGCCCTCTCTCTCTCTCTCTTTATCTATCTCTCTCTATCTCTCTGATTCTCTCTCTACGGTGATATTTAAGTAAAAAAAGGTAAAAAAATCCGAAATTTTTAGTTTAGACAACCATAACTCCGTTGGGGAGAAGGTACGGGGCTGGTAGAGGTACGGGGCTGGTCAAGGTACGGGGCTGGTCGTTGGAAAGACTGTGAAGTTTTGCATACAATAAGTTCTTGGCAGTGACCGTATGCTCTCTACTTTTTAAGATACAGGGTGTTTTGTGAAAAACTAGCTTTATTCTTAATCATCACTATTTATCTCCGAAATGATTGATATGACCCCCCCCCCTGCCATGCAAGTTTTTATTTGTCTAGGTGAGTGCTATATCCTCCTGCTCTATTGACCACCTAGACGGAAGCACCCTGTATATATACTAGTGTGATCAAAAAATAAGGTGAATTTTTCATTTAAAGTTCGCGGGTACCATTAAATGATAACATATTTTTTTTGTCTATTGGTAGTAGTGTCTATGACATCTACGCACAGTTTCATGTCACTATATTCAATTGCTGTAGAACTACAAATGTAAGTTTTTCGATTTTTAACATGTCTGATTTTGTTGAGCAAAGAATTTACATTAAATTTTATCTGCGGGATGAATATTCTGTCGCGAAAATCTTAAGGATGTTGCAGAAGGCCTTTGGTAATGACTAATGATGTTAAGTCACACAAAACTTTTTACAAGTGGTACAACAACTTCAAAGAAGGCCGAGAACGAGTTCAAGATGATCAGCAAACCGAACGGTCATCAATATCATCCGATGTAAGCCATACCAAGGAAATCAAAGATTTGGTGCTCGAAAATCTAGAGACCTTGCTGATGCTGTGGGCATACCATTTGGATCAATCCAAACCATTTTTGTGCCTCAGACGCGTCAAATGTGATTAATTTCAAAAACACTCAATTTTTTAAAAAAAAAAAAGAACATCCCACCGTCTTACACTGCATTGGTTTTTCGAGCACATTTCGCCAAAACCTCAACCACTGTATTCACCTGATTTAGCCCCGTGCGACTTCTGGCTGTTCAACAAACTTAAAAACCGCTGTGGGGATATCGTTTCGAATCGATTGAAGAGATAAAAGCTAAATCGAAGAAACTGTTGATGGCCATCCCGGAGAAAGACTTCTATGACTATTTCGAGGATTGGAAAAAAACATTGTCATAAAGATTTTTCATTTTATAAACAAATTCACATTATATTTGATCACAGTAGTATATTAAAGTGTTTAAAAATTGTTGCCAAAAGTGTTTTTCAAATATCCGGGTTCGTCTGTATAAATTATTGCACCCTCCATGTTAAAATATTCACGAAAGCCAGAAGCCAAGACTGAATTCCGTATTTGTCGAGTAAAAGTTTCTTACGCTTGACATCTCCTCATCACCCCAATGTTCTTTTTATTTATATTCTATACTCCCACCCTCCCAATCCCCCTATTCCAGAAAATGATCCTTATACCAAATACCCCGTATGTACAATAAATATTTCTGAATCTGCTTCTCTGTAACTATTTTCCAAGATTGTTTCTCCTATTTTTATGAAATATATGTCTGCTCCTCCAATACTAGTTAAGTGTTAATTTCAAAACATTCCAAGCAACAAGCGTGTTGAAGTGTTAATTCCAAAGCATCCATTTAGGCCCTCCTTCTAAATACCTAGTCTCAATACTGCTCTCTTCATAAATCTAAAGAATGACGTCATTGGCGTCAGGCCGGCAAGTTTATAAAGCCATAAAAGTTGCAACAATAAAAAGTAGAGAATTGTAAATGGCTCCATAGCTTTAACCGCACAACTAGTATTGAAGAAATCACTCCGCTTTATAAGGAGCAGACATTGTCTTTTGGAAATTTGCCAACAGCTACTGTTAGAGCATGGGTGATAGTTGGATTCCGCGACGCGACTCCAATCTACCCTATTATTTGCAATTTATTATAGCACATCAAGAGGGGATAACGCTCAACAGATAAGGACTGATGAGTATTGTTTAACAATCAATTCAGTCAGGGGGGAGGAGAAGTAATCTATCATTTGTCATATCATATCACAGCCGGGTGAGTTCTAGTGCGGCAGATAAAGCCATAGGATAAAGGATCTGTGTACATTGGAATGAATTTGTCGTTTAGCCACTCACACCACACTTTTCAGGGTAATTCGAGCGTGAAATAATTGTGAGATGGGAGTTTAAAATTTAGTGAAACTGTCGCAGCTTTAACTGTTTCCAATAATTTTTTCTAGAAAAGTTTGAATGTAATGTCTGGATGCTGGTTTTAGGTATCATCGTAAGTGCATACAAGAAATTAATTTAGTCGTTGCATAATATAATAATGTAGGCGTATTGATTTTCTTTTATGATTGATTGAATGGAATTTAATTCCTGCTCAACGTTGACATCTTTATATTTAAGCTCTCTGATTTCGGATAAATGTACTTCTCGCAAGTATTCGTTTTGTGAGATCAAATGAATTTTCTTTTAGGACGATTTTTCGCTACTTTGATTTTTCTTAACTAATTTCGAAGAGCGTAACTTTTTCGTCGATTAAATTTCAGTCACAAAAAAACATACGAAGACTCTGTAAAGGAGTTGGGGCAATCTATCCTTTTGAAATCATATGTATATGTACGTGTATATAATGTATGAACCATAAATTTTATTTAAAAAGCAAAATCACTTGGAGGTAGATGAGGGTGAGCTTAATTTGTTTAACTTCCATATTGCACATAACGTGAAATTATTTATTTATGTATATACCTACTATTAAATATACCCGACCAAATTTTTACACTATTACTATTATCTACTATTTTGATAGATGAACGAAGGGCCTTAAGAAAGTTGCCCAAGCTCATCTGCGGTGGAGGCAGGAAAACAATTATAAGTTGAAGGGAGGGGGCAAGGTAAAATGCGTCGTTTCGGCGGTAGGAAGGATTCAAGATTTTTAGTACATCTTCCACCTGCAAATTTCTAGATATACACCCTATCAAGGCGGGATTCATCTCAGTTGATGGCAAACCGTCTCAGCTATCCAATGAATGCCAAATCAGCCTTCCGTCAGAAGTTGTAGGACGTCAAGGTAAAAAAGTTGGAAAAAAATCCTAATTTTTTCAAATTTCACCGATTTTTCCGCCAAAATGCATGATTACTGTATACTTTTGTTACAAGATTAAGAAACCCGGGAATGTTACCTTTAATTTTGAAACCCCGGTATGTTACCTTTAATTTGACTATACGCATGTATGTACCTAAATGCAACCTTTTTTGAGATATTCCCGTTTCTATGATTCATAATTTCATTAATTTTTCTACTGACGATGGTAATCGCGCCTATTATTATGCAATCCCACGCAAAATTAGTAAAATCACTGAAATTATGAATCATAAAAACAAGCTTATCTAAAAAACGCTTGTATTTAGGTAACATGTGTAAAGAAAAATTAAAGATAACATTCCGGGGTTTCTGTATCTTGTATAAAAACTGTAAAGTTATCATGCATTACGGCGGTGAAATCAAAAAAGTTACACGGTGTAAAGTCGAAGAAGTACTAAAAATCTTAAAACTGAAATGACGCGTCTTACTCACCCAATTAGTACATCTGCACCAATTAGTGCATACTTTATTGTCACACTTTAGAGTGGTAAGTATATTTTTTAGATTAGTTTAGAATAATTATAATTTTCAGGGCTCCGCACCCACTAAGCCTCCGATCTCCGTACGTCTGTCTGTCAGTGGGCTCTATCTCATGACCCGTAATAGGTAAACAGTTAAAATTTTCACAGAGTGTGTAGTTCTATTGCCGCTATAAGAACAAATAATAAAAATAAACTAAAGTTAAGAATTAATGGTTGTCCCCATTTTTTTTTGTTATTTTTTTTTATTGTGAAGGCAGGGGGACAGGAGACCCTATCCCAACCATGGAAGCCATAGTGGCCCATTGTATTGTCCTGCTAGATGGGCATTCACCAAAATATTCCTGTCCTCTTAATGAAGACCATGGTGAGGCAGGGTTTTCAGCTCATCCACGGATAGAAGGGCAGACCCTAGCTAGAGTATCCAGCTTGCACCAGGCGAAAGCCGGACACGCACAGAAAAAGTGTTCCGTTGTCTCTGGCTCTCCCTCCAGGTAGGACAGACACTCAGGGCTGTCAACAACTCCCATCCTTGTTAGATGAGCGTGAAGTGAGCTGTGGCCGGTGATGATGGCAACCACAGTTCTACATTGCTTCCTTCAGAGCCTCATGAGAAAATCGGAGATATTCCCATTAGGCCCATAAAGAAACAGTTTTGTACACCTGCAAGTACTCAGCTATGCCCATCTCTGCTGATGCCTTCTATAAACATCCGCTTTGATGAGAGATCCGATATTCGAGGTGGCAACGCCACGGCGGGTTCCGGTCCGAGGAACGGAGAATCAGAGTCAACCCTAGCTAAAAGCTCAGCCCTTTCATCCCCTATGATCCCCATGTGACCAGGAACCCAAAGAAGGGACACCTTGTTGTGGATACACAACTTATCCACAGACGACCTGCAATCTCTCAGTAACTTAGATGTTATCCGAGGGCAACTCAGATCCATCAAGGCTGCCTGACTATCCGAAAGGATAGCAATGTCCTTCCCCTTGATTTACATATCAAGCGTAACTTCGCTGCCATTGATATGGCGAAGACTTCAGCCTGGAAGACAGTGGTGTGTCTACCAAGTGAGTACTCCATCCCAATTTCAGGCTCAGGAAAGTAGACACCCGCCCCAGCTCCCTCATTGTCACTATATAATAAACTTTTGTTTTTGCTCGATCTAAAAAGTACATAGTGTTAAATCTTATACGATGGTACTGAACCCTTCGTGTGTGAGTTCGACTAGCATTTGGCCGGATTTATTTTGTTTGTTGCGAATTATTAGATTTTCGACTGAAAATAATTTTCTGAGCTTAAGAATAATATAGAAAGTAGGTACAGCGTATTTATGGATAGCATTTGCCATACATTGCTGAGCTAATTGTAAACTAAAAAACTAAAAGACAAATATTGATAAATGGACTGCTGTATAGGCCCGCCCTAATACACAACTAGTTTCATCTCCGCAATTAAATTCATTATTACATAAACACATATTTTATAATTATTTACATAAGTATTATCATTTTCATAATCCAAAATGAAACTGGGTGGAATTTTTTTATAGAAGAAAACCTGTCAATCTGGAACAAATTCGTTATCAGGTAAAAATTCTTGAAATTGATTGTTTAGTTATTAATTAGAATTCGCTTCTACTCTTTTGACTACGATCAAAAAGATTTTTTGAGACGTTAGTAGTGCCGGACTTTTAAAGTTAATCCTAATTTGAAATATTTCATGAAATCAATACTGTTTTTGGTGTCATCCTCTGTTGATGGAATACCTTCCCTCCTAGATGTCTTAGTTTTATGCGTTTCATCCCCATCCATTAATTATGAGTTTACATTTGATCTGTTGCGAGTACGTGATAAGTATTTATTCTTCCAGTTGTTCTGATCCTTTCCATATTTTAAGTTCCATAACCCTTCAGCTACATTGCTGGCTCCTAATTGGCCCAAGTGAGTATTAAACACCTTAGTGGAGCTCAGAAATTTGGCCTGTTTCCTCTGATTCTCATTTGATCCTCTTAGTTCTATAGTTTGCGCTTCTTTAAAAATCGAAATATCGGAGTTAGTTCATCTCTTTAAACCCTACTGCTTAATATTCGCTAGGAGTATACCAATCACCTCCGCTTCTTTATACTCGTATTATATTAGCCACTCCACTCTCTAATCTACTGCACTCGTTTTCCTCACCGATTAATTTTTTTTGAAATCTCTGAAGTTTTCGTTATACCATTTTAGGACTCATTTTTTAACGCTGGTGATATTGGTATTGCCTAGATTATCATGAGATTTCTTCTCATTTGCTGCGTGAACCACATCTAGACTCTGGTGTGCTGCTATATAACTTTCTTTACGGGTGTTACAACCTACTCAAGGGGATTAGCTTGATTTACCGAAATGAGATTAGTGACTTTACTACTTCTCACTTATCCTTAACCAATCGACCATTTAGTATTTTGGTACTTTCTTTCCACTTGCACCACATCTGTTTACATGGCCTTACTATATTAACACTTTTCGAAACAGTAATATGAAAGTCTTATTCTGTATGCTTTGATGAATAAAACAATCACATACTATCAGCAGCAATTAGACGTGATGAGTCCTATAAAATTCTTTGAACAAATTATCGTTGTCATTGACATTTAAGCACATGTTTTATGCTCCGATAAGGTTTTTCAGGTCTGTATTGTTTCTGATTTCTCAAAGGATATTTATATACAACTATGCTAGTATATAAATATCCTTTGAGAATAAAATGAATTATTTAGTTCAACAACATAAAAAATTGTGCCCTATGATGGTATTTGAAAGGGAGGCCATTTTTTTGTACACAAAAAAAAACAACATTAAAAAATTTACCTTTACAAGAAAGTCGTTTCGATTGCTAGGTCCATCCGCCCTTCAATCTCTGTGCCTCCTCTTGCTTTTTGAATTATCAAGGAATTGCTCAATTGCATGTATCTCTTGAAACTGGTAATCCTTTTCGAAACACTGGTGAACAGATTTTTTGATGAGAATTATACTAACCAACCCGGTACTGTTCAGTTTGTCTACTGTCATTGTAGATTAACAGTCCTAAGAATCATAGCCGCGATGATGTAACGATTCATTTTTGTAAGGACTTCATCCCCCTTATATCATTCGAAAGTAGCGAAAGTAGTTCTCATATATTATTTACCACAAGCTTTGTTTGTATAAAAAGCCAAAGTCGGTCCTGTCCGAGATGTAATATTTGGTTAGATATAGCAGATTAATGTCTATCCTTCACTTTTTCCTACGGGTATTGGATTTATCTGTCGGGTCTGCCGCTCGCCTGTAACACCTATATATACATCACACTTTATCTCGCTGGAACTATGTACATATACAGGATGTTTAGTAAATAAGTAGAATGAAGTGTCCTGATCACAGTTTTTCTCAACTTCCCCCCCCCCCCTCCCTAAAGTCATTCCTTGCCTATAAAATTTATGTTTGATTTGTTTTTGTATCTCATAGGAAATGTAGTCTCTTATATGCAAATAAATCCTATCCAGGATATCGGTAGTATTAAGCTTTAGCACTTTATCCAAAGAGAACTTTTCGTCCTTTATAATGATATACAACATGTTACAATTTATGGCCAAATGCTTCAGTTATTTAGGCTTAAATTCGAATTCTTAAAATGTCATGCAAATTTGTTGTGTTATCCTTGCTCTCGAAAAATTTTTACACCATGGACATAATTTGATTTTCTTCCATTCAAAAATTATGAATATATATTTTTATATTAGCGAAAACTGAAAAAGTTTGATTTTGATTTCATACTACACTCCAACCTACTTATTTACCGAACACCCAGAATATCTTAAATTTGCGTGAGAGAGCTCGATTAATATCTGCTATAAGACTTTTAGACCCATTAAAACAAGTCAATTATATAGGCGAATTATTGTGCATCATTCATATGAAGTCCCTGTACACAAACTCGGACTCTCTAAAATTGCCCTTTCTAAACCGAATGTTAATTTTATAAATTTCTATGGCGAAAGCTGTCGCTATTTTTCTAGAGAGAAAATATAATTTACCTAAATTCTGGATATTCTTGCGCCGGAGGTCCGCTGCGGCTACTATTATCGAACAGTTTGATTGGGTTCACATTTATCGCATAAACATGATGGAATCCGGTTTGAAGAAAGTGTATTTAAGGTCTTTATGGTTTTATGGTTTCTACGGGTCTTAGTTGGAGTACTCCTGGCTATGTGGAATTGTTCTGGAAAATAACTGATAACAGGACTCTTAATTCAAGTCATTCGGGGGTGTTCAATATGTATGAATGACATTTTATTCGGTAGCGCTGAGCGAAGAAGGAAATAAGTTTTCCCATGCTTCTAGATAAGTTTAAGGAGTTGATTGACTGATTAAAGTATTAAACTATCGGCATTAGCTTTCAATAAGAATTCAATTAAAAATTACAAAAGACCAATCATAGTTAAGTGATTACATCGTAATTTTATATATAAAAGACTGGTGTCTGTTTTTTAACTCTGTTTTCGTCTCATTTTAAGTAAAATATTCAAAAAGATAGGAAGAGAGCTGAAAGTAAATTCTTAATCGAATTTTCGTAGGAATTCCACTTAGTCATGAAAACTGCTAGAGAGGCCGAAGTACATCTCAAGAACTGTAAATTACCATCATAAGTATGAAAGAGGCTTAATTAGCGTTTGACTTATTTTGTTTAATGTTAGTGTTCTGTTAACTAATTTAAATCATATGCAAAAACTAATTCATCGGCACCAGCAGACATTGACGTCAATTAGCTTGCTTTTCTTAGTTCAATGGCTCTTGTGTCTTGAGTGACTTCCGTTTCGCTTCTGTGAGCAATAACTGACCTATGTATGTATCTACCTACCTATATATGATATACCAGTGGCCGCAGGAAGTGCTTGGGTAATCGATCAACCTAACCCACAAAATCGTAGTCTTGTTGACACCGAAGATACCGCAGTGATTAGCAAAGATTATGATTACCAACATTAAGTGTAGCTGCGGTGTTAATGGATGACGTTAGTGGTTGGCTACATTTGTCATAACTGGACATAACCGCAAGGTATATAATTTACGTTTATGCTTGTGTTTGTTGAAACTATTTTGTGTACATTATGTTAGCCTGACATCATACAAAACATAAATCCGTTGGTTTGTTAACCCGAAGCCCGCCTTCGATTAATGAATGTGAGTAACGTAAATCATGACTACCCAAAACTGTGAGATTATGTGATTCTAAGCACTTAAAGAGCTTTTAAGACTATTTTTTTTTGTTCACGCTTCCGTAAAAAATATTAAGAAGTTGCAAAACCTGTTTTCGTTACGAAATTCTCATGAAGCTCAACAACATATTATTGTTATTAAAATGAATTTGTAGCTATCTAAAGAAATTACTTTCATCAGCAGTCGAGCTTTGAAAATTTTTCTTATGCTACCCACCACCACAAAATTATCATTATTTTTACATAAAAATTTGTAAGCAAATAAGAAAAGTCATTTACGCATCCAAATATTTGTTGAAAATATTTTTATAGCAGTTTTTTATAATTCAAATTAGGAACTGCACCTAAGTTTTGGTTTTTTTTTTCGTAATTTTTAGGTGCTACCATACTGTCTGCTGACTGATTTATATTTAATAATACTGAGGGGCCGAAATGACTATGCATTGCAGTAAATAGGTTTGCTTATTATGTTTGGCTAATCTTATAGATTAAAGAAACTAGCAGTGTCTGTTTGCAGTAGATATGTTTTTCGTAAATGCAAGAATGTAGCGAGGCGATGAAGATGCCTCATCTGCATCTTCATGAGTTTCAAAATGCATTGTAATATCATCATCCGCTGAATCAAAAGTTCACTTTTGCATCACCAACGCATCTGTTGCGTCGAAATCAAGAACTAACGTATCATATGGGAGGCGGTAATGCTTTTTTTGTGATGCAGATATCATTTCGGTGTCTAAGCTTATAAATAGCGAAAGAATGGAGTGGTATAATTATAATTAATGTAAAATATAAATATATATAAAATATATTTATACATAACTATATATTAATTGCTTTCCTTGGCTGTAAAAATCTTTTACTTTCTAAAATTGATTTCACTAAATTGCTGTCAGAAAGTTCCACATTTTCCATATTGCAGAATCAATTAATATGTTGAAAGCAATTTTATCCAATTGCAATATTTTGTGCTGCTGACTATTGCTTTCAACGACTAACACAATTCACGTTCAAAAATATTAGGAGAACACATCAGCATCAGTGCTGCAGCATCATATGCAACGCGCATCATGATGCTGTATGATGCCATATGATGCGCAAAACTTTGACGTTTTTGAATTTAATTTTCTGAAAGTCGAGTATGAAGAAAATGTGGCTTGGAAATTGAAGTCTTAAGTCGGCTCTTTAAGGTAAGATTTTTTTATTCACTTACTTAGTCAACAAGAATATCCATCTGGGCATTGAAAAACAAAAGCAGAAAAAATAAATAAATAAACAATAAGCAAAACCAAAAAAATTTAAATTTAATTTAAAATTTAATTTTTTAAAAATTGCTTACATTTTTGTAAAAGTCTTCATGACCTTTCTCTTGTTCAAAATATTTGTATGATGATGAGGGACTTGTAGAAAATAGGAGCTATCATTTTTGTAAAAGTCTTCATGACCTTTCTCTTGTTCAAAATATTTGTATGATGATGAGGGACTTGTAGAAAATAGGAGCTATCATTTCTCAAGGCTAGGTGGCGAATGCTAAAGTTCACCCTAACCTGAAGCTCAGATGTATCCATGAAGAAATTTGAAATATGAAGACTATGATTATTGTTACTTCTCTTCATATAGCCGTATCTTTTGCTCATAGGAGGGAGCTATTTTTGAATTTTTACATGCTAGTCGTCTAAACACGAAACATATAAATCTTCGTTGAATGTTTTCTAAACGTCAACAAAGTATGTCACAAAAATTATACCATAATTATACACACGGTATTTAGACTACAAGTATGCCAAGTACATACGATGGGCTATATCACATCACTTCGGCTAACTAACTATATATGAGACTCATGTAGTTTTGTTGTTCCTGATTTTTTCCTATGTGTATCCATGAAAAGTGAGCCGGCTTGAGGTCACGGCTTAAATGTCAAAAACCTAGTAGGTAGTCTACTTAGTGTGGGATTCGCTCTCTCACTAAGTATTCCATGTGCATGTATATGAATGTCCGTATATAACTTCGTATGGTCACCTATATATGCAAATTAGATTTTGAAGAAGTTTTTCGCATATATTTCTAGAACGGTTCATTGGACAGTAAAAATGATTAGGACCAATTTCATAGTCTTGGACTGATCGTTTTCACAGTATACGTAAAATCCTAAATTTTTATGTGGTAACACCAAGTAGGGGTTGCTAGATTTAACCATTTTATATATATCGAGTAACTCTTTCGTAAGGTTGCCATGCAAAAATATCGTTTTTTACTATATATTTGAACACCGCCTGAGAACGTGTCAAAGTGGAGAAATGAAATTTTGTACACTGTTTTTTCATAGTTATAGTAAGTAAAGCTTCAAAAATAGACTAAATCTGGCATCCCCTTCTTGGTGTTACCATATAATAATTTAGATATGTACTGAAAAGTTCTTCAGAATATGAAATCCTATGAAATTGCTCATCATTTTTACTGTCCAACGAACCGTTCTAGAAATATATGCGAAAAACTACTTCAAAAATCAAACTTGCACTTAAGGGTAACCATACGAAATTACATACTGGCATTCATTTAGGGTGTCATAAGAATTTGTCTTAGACCAATTCTAGCTTTTTTATTTGTTGAAATTATATGTACTATTTTTATGAAAATGTATAAAATTTCAGCTCTTGTTGGCTATGTTAGTGGAGTATTTTCAAAAAATTAACGGAAAAATAAAAAAAAATCAACATTTGAAAACCGAAATTTTGAATTTGAATTTGGGTGGTTCATAGGAAAGACCTTACGGTTTTGCATACAATGCCGTCTTAAAATAGACCGCGTATCCTGTATTCTTAAAGAAATGGGGTATTTAATTAAAAATAGCGTATTTCACTAATCACCCTATAACTCGGTAGGGTGACATTTTGCCCCACCCCCTCCTCCAGCCATACAATTTTTTAGTTGTCTGGACGAGAGAGAATCATTTGGAAAAATATAGGCAATTAGTCTGGGACACGCTGTATGGTGAAAAACGAAATTTTTGTATAATAACCCCACGAAAGAGTTATCCGATTTGCACAATTTTAAAACTAAATTTACTTTTTTATTTAAAAAATCTGCGTGCAAAATTTCAGCTCTCTAAGTACACGAGTTCTCTATTTAGAGCCCATTGGCCGTGGGTTTATCGACAGTAGGATTTGGTGTAGTAGTAGTAGTAGGATTAAGTAGGATTTGAACTAAATAGGAGCATTCGTCATAATGTGAGTTACATAGAGAAAAAGAGAAAACCAATACTTCTTCTTGTAGAGATATTCGAGACACTTATTAATTTATGCAAAAAGAACAAATCACGATGTTCAAGGTGAGTATCTAGTGAGTGACCAAGAACCGAACTTGAATACAATGAGATATGAGTACTACGCGGTAGTTGATAGACAAATCGAATAGAGTCATGAAAAGCTAGTGTAAGTCTTCTACGGCAGACTGAGTCTAACTTTGGAAATAATATTGTACCGTACATGAAATGAGATAAAATAAGTGTTCTTGCGAATTTCATGCGGATCTCAGTTGACAGAAGATACCCGTGGATCCATAACTGACTCAGAGACCCATACACTCTGCAAATTATATTGGTAATATGACTATAGCAGGAAAGTTTAGCACTCAGTTCAACTCCTAGATTTCTGAGAGAGTTTTGGTATGTAATCCAAGTAACATTAAGTCTTTATATGTAGGAAAAAATGTTAAAAAGTCATGAGAACAGCTGGTTTTTATTTTGGTCTATTTCGAAATTAGTTTTTGTTTTAAGTACGTCATTCGGAATAAGAACAATGTCCTGTATCTAGTCAACGTCATCATTATAACTAAAATTTTCTCCAAGGTTTATAATTAGCTTTATGTTCTCAAAATCTTCCTTTTTGAATTGTTAGAATTGATACTTGATAAAATTGAAATTCCCTAATGAAACAAAATCAATTATAAAATATTCCTGCTAATATTTGTTCAACAGCTAAGAACTGTCATTCTTAAAACATGTCTTTTTCATTACTTCTTACAACTTTTTATAAGTGGGTTAAAGCTGCCCTCTGTGCGCATGGATTATGGAAGACTTTTGATCCACCTTCATTTTGATTATAATCACCTATTCATGACAAGCAGTTAAATGTAATAAAAGTTGCTTTTTTCGTTTTATTCGTTTTAATGTGCTCATAAATTTTAGCAATGGATCTGAAATTTTTAATATGGATATCAGTTAAAATCGGCTGCATCTTTCTCAATGAGCTTTTAAATTTGAATAAAAATGTACATATTCCTATATATGGTTTTGCTAGTTTATCTCTTTCCACGCTTTCAGGTGAAAAGTCTGCCATGTTTAGAAAAAAGTATAATAATATAATATACAGCTAGTAACTCAAAATAGTCAACAGCGACATAACTAATGTAGGAGCAGCGATGTGATAATACGTGATCAATGAAGTTACGTTACAATAAGGCTTCTGAGTTTATGTGAGAATGGATGAGCATAATAATAGTGATCTAAATTCTAAACGTTATTAGCATAGTCTATAGTCTAGTTAAAGATTTGAGCCTTTATATCAAAGATGAAATTATAAAGTATAGTAAGTTTGTGCTTTCCCGTTTGTCTAAGAGCAGGTTAACTGTAAGCCTCAAAAACACAATTGTGACAAATCGAGCGGCCGACTGCCACAGCAGATTTGTATGTAATACACGTTACATAAAACCTTCCTAGAGAAAATTTTTGCTATGACTGCAATACTCGTCGGCGGCTCTGGTCTTCGCAACTTTGTTTAAGGTATAAGAAAGCATTGAGCATCTTACAGAGCTGTATTTTTGTACATGAGTTTTCTATAAAATCGAAGAACTTTTTCGACCATGGGGAGAATCGGAGAACTCGTTTGGGATATAAAAAAAAATTCTTTTAATTTAGAACACGCTGACATACAGCCCTAATTTTTGGGTCCAGTAATGATATAACAATTATCAAACCCATCTTCAATGTAAGTGTTGTATGGTTTTCATAATAAATGAGGTTAAGCTGATAGGATGATAAAAGTTTTAGATAGGTTACTAGAATATGACCTCAAACTCCATCTTGCTATATACAGGGTGTTTCCCCTTAGGAGGTCCATAGAGCGGGAGGTGATAGTACTCACCTAGACGAACCAAAAATTGTATGGCAGGGGGGGGGGGGGGCAATATCAACCGTTTAGGAGTTACAGGGTGATTCATAAAAAAGCTAGGTTTTCACAAAACACCCTGTATGTTAAAAACTACAGGGCCTATGGTCACAGTTGAGGGCTCGCTGTATGCAGAACTTCATGGTCTTTCCAACGACAGCTCAACCAGCCCCGTACCCCTCTCCCCTCAGAAGTTATGAAGGTCTAAACTAAAAATTTCGGATTTTCTTTCCTTTTTTTTTACTTTGACCTCTATTCTTTTTGCAAAATGGCCATTAACATAACTTTTTTTTTATAAAAACTGTAAACTGTAGACTCTCCTCTTTAATATGACCTATTACACCCAATGTGCTATCTGAAGACCTTTAAGAGTTATTAGCTCTAAACCTATTCTCAAACCTATTTTCAAACCTATTCTCAATGATAATTTGTTCCCTTAGCACGTTATTTTAAAAAATATCGTGTAATTTTGGTGTGACCTGAATAGGTTATGAGTTTAATAACTGTTTAACGGCTACAGTTAACACATAGGATGTAATAGCTCAACTTAAAGAGGAGAGTCTGCAGTTTACAGTTTTTATAAAAAAAAGTTATGTTAACGACCATTTTGCAAAAATAATAGAGGTCAAAGTAAAAAAAAAGGAAAGAAAATCCAAAATTTTTAGTTTAGACCTTCATAACTTCTGAGGGGAGAGGGGTACGGGGCTGGTTGAGCTGTCGTTGGAAAGGCCATGAAGTTCTGCATACAGTAACCCCTTAACTATGACCATATGCCCTGTAGTTTTTAATATACAGGGTGTTTTGTGAAAACCTAGCTTTTTTTATGAATCACCCTGTAACTCCTAAACGGTTGATATTGCCCCCCCCCCTGCCATACAATTTTTGGTTCGTCTAGGTGAGTACTATCACCTCCCGCTCTATGGACCTCCTAAGGGGAAACACCCTGTATTTATAATTAAAACAGCTAGGACTTCATCTAGCTATTGGATTTTCAGTGGAATGAAGAATTTAGCAGATTTTCTTCAGTTTCTAGTTTTGCAACAGAAATCGTCTCCTAGCAGCTTTGGTAACCTTTTCTTTTCCGATTATCCTTCTTTCCACCACTCTCTTCATTTTTCTAGTCTGACAATTCAATTCATTTATTTCCCGGGAATAGACACTACAAGATTTACAATCTTTTTTCAAGCATCAAGAGAATTAAATAAAACTAAACCTAACTTAAATTAATCTAATATAGTTATTAAAAATTATTGGAGATTTACATATTTTATTAAAAGAAAAGATGTCAATATATATCCTCAGTCCAAAAGTAAATTTAGTACAGTAGTTAAAAGCGACATTTAGTTTCTTGAACAGTGCGGGTCGAGCCTGGGAAAGACAAGAGAGGCATGCGTGAAATACTGCAAAATGAGGGATGTAATAAGATGACAACAGAGCTTAGTCGAAAGTAAGCTAGCAGACAGCCAAAGATGGTGGAGAGTGCCATATATTTTTGTAGTTGATGCGGTCGCAGCATTGTATGTTAGAATTTAAAATCACGCCAAGATTACGAACTCGATCTTCATAAGGTAAAGGACAACCGCCTCATGAAATGGTTGAAAGCGTTGTTGCGTCTATAGATCCACAATGAACAGCAATGCACTGTGACTTACTCGGATTCAGCCTGAAGCTGTTTTCCAAGGACCAGATGAAAATTTTTGCAAGTCACTGTTCAGGCGAGCAGAGAAACCCTCAATCAAACTTATAGGATGGCTTATGTAGATATATATGCACATCATCGGCGTATATGTGAATTTCGACATCGCGAATATGTTTGGTAAATCATTGATGTAAAAGCTGAACAGTAAAGGCCCCAGAATTGAACCCTATGGGACCCTAAGAGGAGTAAGGTGAATGATTTATCTTGCCCCAAAGCAATCCTCTGTGACCGAGCGTGAAGGAATTCTTTTATTAAGAGGCAGGATATTTTTCTCAACAGGCTACTATGGCAGTGGCAGACATTATTAAATGCCATGCAGAAGTCCAGAAGCGTTTGTGCAGCCACTTTGCGCCTATCGATTACTGATACTATCACACAATTTCATGTGCAAAATTCTTTATTCTTGACTTTATTCACTGGATATGTATTTTTCATTTCGTTTGATAATTCATTGTATGGGTATGTTTTAAACTCTTTAGCTTTCTGTTTGTTCTAGCGTAAGGTAATGTAAGGTATGCTGGGGAATCTTGTACCGTAAGTATGTGAAAAAACTCTTTGATAAAAGAAAAATCTTTATAAAAGATTTTTGTTTTTTGAAAATAGGGCGTTTCTTATCAGTACGGCTTGGTTCTTGCCTGCCGTATATGTACGTCAAAGTGCTGACCTCATATATGCACTTAAAAAAGGGCCCTCCCTTTCAAAGAAATTTCTTTTCCAAAGATTTTTCATTTGTCAAAGAGAATTTTTCACTTAATTCTCGAGCTGCGGCAGCAAACCCAGTCAAGTTCATATTGACTAAATTCTCTATGAATTTATTTCATATACTAACTCTCTCCCTATATTTATGTGTTTTACCATGCTCTATTAAGTTTATGTTTAACTGTATAATTTTATTTCTTCTTTTATATATCACTTACCTTTTTCCATGTAAATTAATTGTTTTGAGCTCAAGAAATTTGTCGAGTCATATGGAACATGTGTTGGTAAGTAATGTAAATTAAAAATGGACTCAATTGATTTGTTTGATTGTTGTCTGTATACATACGAGTTTTTTTATTGTTACATTGTGGCCAATTAATTATATTGCAAGAAATTATTAGTAGTATAAATGCATTCTAGATTCGAAATTTCGTCCGGTTATAAAGAGAAGAAACTTTATCCTGATGATTCCTGTAAGTGGTGCCACTTGTGCTGTTTCCAAGTCAGTTTATCATTCGTTATCATTCCCAGATATTTTATTGAGTGTTTTCCTTCAATAAATTCTCCTTCTACTTGCAGACTAATGTAAAATTGTTGCTTGCCTCTCTGTTGAAAAACTATGTATTTATTCGACGTATTTATTGTTAGTTTAGGTTCATAATAGCCATACTGTGTCCATATCAAGTCCTCATTTATTTCCCTCTGCGAATCGTCGCCACTTTTCCCAGAATATTCCACAGATAACCACTTCCAGTAAATTTTTGTTGTACAGAGAGTAGAGGAGCGGACCTAAAATTTAAAACATGCAATTAAATAATATTAAAGCAGATTTACAAAGTTGACTAAAGTAAGCGTCTTATACGTTATCTGATGAGAATATTTAAATTTCAAGGCGCATATTATTTTAGTTCATCCTGATAGTTTTTATTATTGCTTCCCGGCATGGTGTGATGGGTGTTTACTTCGATCATCTATAATACGCAAATCCCACCTGAAAATATCAAAATTATTAATATTGGGGTAATTTCATACAACTTTTAGTTGTATACATAACTTGGAATATGCGCAAAGTCAAGAAAAACATTTATAGGAATAAAAAACACAGATTTTAATTTTTCAGACTTTCAATCTATATATAAACATTCTTATGATCTATTATGTTGTGCGACAAATTGCAAAACACCGCACACTTTAGAACCTATCCTCAAAAAAAAAAAAAAACAAAGCCGAGTATGCACTTCATCTATATAGGGCATCTTAGCGTATCTACTTAGGCATAGCAGGCTCACAGATAATTATATTGTTTTTTTTTGCTTTTTTTTTTAAATCAATAGGAGTTTAAGGGTTTCTTTTCCTTCGATTCTAAATAATTTTCCTCTATTAAATTCTTTAGATTAGCTATTTAAAATGTTTAATACCTATACTTACTTTTTTTAATTAATTTATCTCCATAAGAATCCTGCATCCTGTTTCTCTTTTGAGTGGATTTCTTCAAACACCTCCAGTCATAAAATGTTTACACAGTTTTGGTATGAAAATTTCATAAAAGGAACGCTTTTGGGTGTATGCAATGCACTCAGAAAGCGCCTCAAAACATAACTATAAAAAAAAAGGAGAAACTCTGAGAATTTTTTATTATTCTCAAGTGTTGTTCGTGACACTTGCTGCAATGAGTAAAGGCAAAAAAGCGAAATGTTAAGAACTACTTTGGTGTTCCAGTTGGGGGAGCTTTAGGAATATCACCAGAAATATGACTACAATGAAAAGTTGGAAAAGTTGGTTTTTTAGTCACGTCATTTTATCGCATAAGGCCTCAAGCAGAATAACCATCTTGTGTGTATTTAGGTCTATTTTCCGCTGTCATCAGTTTTTAACATCATCCTTCTGATGGAAGTTATCGCGGAAATTCATTTTGACATGATGGTGGTCACAATGAAATGAAAGATAGAGTAGCAAAAAAGAAAAAAGAAACAAAAAAATTTCATATCAGATATTGTCAATGAGATTTCCAGCATCAGCGTATGCTCTAAGGAGCATTGTTATCACGTTCAAAAGTCCCTTTTGCTTGCATACAGTGCTGCCATGTCATCGCCCTTGATGCATTTAAATGAGACACATAGGAATAACGTGCCTTGCATGTGAATAAGTACTTTAGCCCCAAAGAATTTTAGCTACATTCAAATATGTAGAAGTGGTCATGGAATTCTATTTCCTTAATGAAAAGTCACAGTCGGTGATCAATTACACATAATTGCACTGCAGGATACTACAAGTAAGATATAAATAAAATAGATAGATATAATTATGTAATTGTGAACCATTGAATGTTTTTTTTTATCAGCTGCTGTTTCAATTTAATTTATTTATGTATATTTGTATAGCTACATTAAAAATGTTATAAGCATGTTAAATTAATCAATTAGCCACACTTATTATCCCATTAGGCAAGCAGCATTGATTTACTGTTTTTTGACAAATCCTCTACTAACACAAATATATCTACATTTTTAGAAGGGTAGCGAACCCATATAATAACATTCTAGTAAACAGGGTACGAAAATGGTCGATCGTAAGGGAAGAGGCCGACAATTTTTAACTTAAATGCTCTCGCTCGCGAGCCCGAACCAGAACATATTTACTTAAACGTGCGATTTCACGATTCGGGCTCGCGAACGAGCCATTATATCGCTCCAGCTCCTCATCATAAAAATCATTTTATATACAAGTTTTGGGTTTTATTATTGTGCTTACTGAAATTTTACTGAAAATAATCCAATTCAGTTCGCGACTTGAACAAGGATGAACAAGGAATAGTGTAATCAAACCAAGAAAATTATTCATCCTCAAAGAGCTAGCTTCATTTGTTCGAGCAAATAGGTAGCGAAGCTCAGAGCAATATAACGGCTCGTAAGCCAGAAGGCGTTAAGTAAATTTTTTTTTTGGCTCCCGATCATGAGCACTAGCCGATATACAGCTCTTGTGTCAGATTTAGAACTGCTTCTAAACAAAATTGCATTTGCTCTCGAACATTTTAGGAGCTGCGAGCCGCATCAGAAGCTTGTCGCGAGTGAGCACTTTTAGTAACACTATTGTGTTGCCATTGGTGGTGCCGACGGAACTTAAACCCAAGCTAAAAACCAATAGTAATATTATCTCATTATTATACTTCATGCAGCTTTGTCCATACAGGGTGTCGGCACTTAAATCCAAATATCTAGCAGGGTGATAGACCTCGTCAAGACAAGTCATAATTTGTATGGAACAGGAATGATGGAAGGGATAAAATGAGTCATTTCCGAGAGAAGGGGATTTACACCAACCAACCAAGTTTTATGTAAGATTAACAACGTTTTTTTTTTTGTTATTTTAACTAAAAATCTTGAACTATGTAACAAAGTTTGGCGTAAACTTATTAAAATCAGCGACATTTGAAATAAGAAAGAGTTTAAATAACGCAATAAATAACAGAATTTTGGTTCGAGCAAACGATATTTAAGTAAAAAAATTTACGAAGTTTAAATTATTAAAGTATATTTTCTATATAAATAAACCTAAAGATCGAGTCGAGGATCTTGACCATTGATGTAGTTCTACACGATTCACATTTCGATTCTTTCGACGACAAGATATAAAAATATTAAATAAGAATTAAAAACTATTCATTACAAGTAAAAATGCTAGAATTGGTCCAAGACCATATGTAATTTCGTATGGTCACCCATCGGTGCAAATTTGATTTATGAAGTTGTTCTTAGCTTATATTACTAGAACTAGAATATAATCGGATTTCATATTCTGAGGAACTTTTCAATACAATAAAAACGTGTAGGAGTGATCGTTTTTACAGCATACGTAAAAACCCTAAATTTTTATATGGCAACACCAAGAAGGGGCTGCCTGATTTAGTCCATTTTTGAAGCTTTAGTTACTATTGCTATGAAAACGCCATGTATAAATTTTCAGCTCGACGCGTTCTCAGGCAGTGTTCAAATATATAGTGAAAAACGAAATTTTTGTCTGGCAGTCCTACGAAGGAGTTGCCCGATTCGTCCTATTTTCGAATTTGAATTTGCACTTTTTCCAAAAAAATCTGTGTTCAAAATTTGTGCTCTCAACGTCGACGCGCTCTCAGGCAGTGTCAAAATATGTTGTGAAAAGCGAAATTTTTGTATGGCAACCCTACGAAGGAGTTACCCAATTTGTCTCATTTCGAACTTAATTTTATTTGTTTTTTTAAGTCCACGTACGAAATTTCAGTTTTCTAAGTACACGCGTTCTCGAGTTATCATGCGGACAGACGGACAGACGGACATGCAAAAGTCAAAATGACATTTAATATTACACGTGGGTGTCTACCATTTTGTTTCATATAATTATTTCTATACGTTACAAACGGAATGACAAACTCAGTATACCCTATATATTTCATCTAGGGTAGTGTTTCCCAAACTCTAGAGATCAGTGTACCCCTTCTATTATTTTCGTAACACTGACTACCTCTCGCAAAAAAATAAATACTTATACATTAATAACAATAAAAATATATTAATTTTGTTAGTTCATAAAACAAATAATGAACGAAAAATAAAATTCATTCATAAAATATATAAATAAAATTAATAAAAGTTATATTATAAATAACATTCATTATAATCAATGAGAAGGATGAAATTGTTTACGCTGTTATGACAGATCATCACAATTTGGTTCCATGGTGGTTAGTTTTAATCTGCAATGCGGTTCCCCATTCAAAAGCCTGTTCCTTTATTTGGACTTAATACTTAAAAATGCTGAAAAAGCAACTTCACATAGATATGAAGTGGGCATAGGCAAGATGTATTTCAGCACTTTCTCTGTTAAAACTGGATACATATGTTACATTTGCACTCCATATGTTTATTTTTCATATGCGATCTGAGGTAATCATACTGATGAGACCTCTCTCTCTAATCGCTGGGTCAAAAATTTCAATTTTTTTTGCACTTCAATGCATTTTGCATATTTATTGAAATTATTTACAATAAATTTCAGTTTTAGAGACGAATAATTTTCACCTTATTAACCTTTTGGCATAGAGCGAATATCTTCCATGCAATATTTTTGTTTAAATCAGGAAAATAGTTTTTCAGAGGCAATTCTAAAATCTCTAAATGTTGTGTTATACTGTTATACATTTCAGAGTATCACTTTTACCAGCATCGTTAATTTCATATTGGTTGCTTCATCAAGTCGAGGCATCGTCGATTTTATATTTTAGAGAGGCGTTACTGGTTTTTGTTCAACTTGTCCAATCTTTGTATTGATTAGTTTGCCTATGCTCTCGACTTTCGTCGCTTGCTTTTTCTTATAGACTAGTCTCACTCAATTCTCAGAAATTTTTAGTTGAAATGTGTCTATTCTTCTTTGTTTCCCTTCATTCCTATGAATTTTAGACAGTCGTGCCGCTTGGAGTGAGATGACAACCATAATAAGATTGATTATTTTTCTATGTTTGTAATCGGAAAAAAGTTAGCTGCTTGTTGCACCTGACGCAGCCAAAGCACGGTTGAGCGCGTACTTCTTCCAAGCTCTTCCCGTCCCCCGGGGTACTTTTGGAAACACTCATCTAGGGTATAAAAACAAAAAATCTCTGATTTTTGATCTATAAGGATAATAAAAACACGCTTTGTACTCAAAATACATAAATTATATAAATATATTGTGCATAATTATCAATATTAAAATAATTATAAAAACTGGTTGGTTAAACATAATAAATTTACAAGAAATCACTCTTATAGCTTATGCAAATTTAAGCTCCAGATACTATCACCTAGTCATGCGAATTGGAATAAGTTCATAGCTAGGTTAAATGAACTTTCACCCAAGTAGTTGTAGTCAGAAAATGCAGTTTTTGTGTTTGGTTAAGTTCAAACCGCTGCAAGTTATCGGGCATTTTTTCACTGTAATTTTAATTTCAACCGTAATCAACTCCGCAATCAAAAGACGATGAATGTCCGACATGCAATCACTAAGACGGGAAAATTCTTTTAGTTTTTCCTGAGGCTCATTAATTCAAACTCGAATTCGGTGGGGCGTCATCGTCGTCTTCAGTCTGATATATACATAGAACTAACGTACTCGGCCAACCTGCGTGAGAAAACTTTTATGGTAATTAATTTGGAAGGGACTTGCTCGAATGCGAAACAATAGCTTTGTTAATGCTATTCAAGTACACCGTCAGAAGTGATGATTCTATCTTAGCCAGTAGTCAAATGAATATTGTAAAGGTATAAATTTTGTAACTTGACAATGTCAAGGTCAGGAATCACGAAGAAAGGGATTAGTTTCTTAATTGTTTTTTTTTATTCTTTCATTTTGTGGCTTGTCATTTGAGCAAATTACAAGTAAAAGTTCTAATTATAAGATAAAATTTTTTTAAATTATTGTCATTCTTAAGAATAATAAATTAGGAGGCTGCACAAACTAAATCGAACACCTTTTATAACAACTCCATTCTATTTTAATGATATTTGCAGGGATGATAATGTAAAAATTTCATTGTGGGCTTTTAACCGAAATCCGATCTCGTAATGCTATTGTTGTCACGTCCGTGTTTGTTTCTTCATTTTATTTTGTCTTCGATCATATTTTGGATAGAGCCCATACACAGCTCTACAGTTTTTCGTTTGAGACTCGCTAGATGTCCATACTGGGAGCAAAGTCGATGATTTTATACCCTAGATGAAGCCTATAGCGTATACTAAGCTTGTCATTCCGTTTGTAACACACAGAAATAATAATGGTGGAGCAAAATGGATTGGACACCCACGCATAATATTAAAATTTATTTTGATTTTTGCATGTCCGTCTGTCTATCCGTCCGTCCGTCCGTGCGCACGATAACTCCGGAACGCGTTTATTTAGAGACCTGAAATTTCCTACGTGAACTTTTAAAAAAAAGTAAAATTCGGGCTACTCCCTCTTGGTGTTGCCATATAAAAATTTAGGTTTTTTACGTATACAGAAACGAAATCCTATAAAATTGGTTATAATCATTTTTTCTGTCCAACGAACCGTTCTAGATATATTTACGAAAAACCATTGCGAAAATCAAAATTGCTCGAATGTGAGCATACGAAATTTCATACGGTCTTAGAACACATATAGCTTTTTTACTCGTTTAAAAAGTACTATTATTATTAGTACCACAGCATTTTGTATTTGTTCGTTATACTACACATCTTCGATGAAAACATACTTTTAGAACTTTATATAATATAAAATCAATACGGCGACTCCAAAATGGAGGACGAATTATACCAATTATGATTAAATTTTATTAAAATCGATATCTGTGGAATTTTAGGGTCGCTAATTATGAATTTGTCATCAAAGTTTAGAAATCAAAATGAGGGCTCCTAAATGGCAGTCGCAGTGTATCACTTATGGTCAGATTCGACTAAAATCGATAACTAGGGACTCTTGGCGATTGGAGATTACGAACTTGTTCATAGTTACGAACCAGTGACGGAAGGGTTATTGGCAAGCCGAAAGAAGCCCTACACCAGGATTACAATTTTTGAGTCACACACATAATACCCGAAAGATATTATTACGAATGTAATGATACTTTTGAATTGAGTTATGAAATTTCAAATACACATTATTAAATATTAAAATCAAATTAAATTAATTTTCAAATAAATTTATCCATTGAACCATTGTAAATTTGCAAAAAAAATTTAAAGTTTGTTTTATTATTTACTATTTCTCTTGAACCTGCCTCTTGATTGCTCCAAAGGTTGATATATCTCCGAAAAAATAATTGCGTTATCCACCAACATTGTGCCAAATTTGATGCATTTGAATTCTCTGGAAATCTTTATCATACTGCGGGACTTCATTGGTAAAATGTTGTTCATGTCTCGAATGGTTCAACTTCCAAGCGATAGACTATTTCATATCCTCTGAGGTCGAATGCTTACGCAAAAGTAATTTTTCCTTTAGTTCATTTTGCAGCACCATAAATCCCATATATCGATTATCTGTCGAATCCAGCAATAAATTGAAAATTTTTCAGATATACATATTAGCGCCGCCTTTTTTACATTCTAAGTTTGACCAAATAGTCGTAATCCGCAATTCCGACATATTGACAAAATTCGGCAGTCTTTTTGTAGACGCCATCTTGATTTTATATTATATAAAAGTGTTAAAATTTATTGTCATGCAAGATCAATAAGTGTGCTAAATCTTAGCTCAATGGCTCAACGGGAAGTGGGTCAAATTAGCATCATACAAATTTTGAATCACGGTCACATGGTAGCTTCGAAGCTTCGTTCCTCAAATATTTTTTCGAAGATTCATAGCTTCGAAAGTCAGCAGTCCTTAATCTCGGTTTCAATAATGACAATTTTTAAAAGTAAAACTCGATACTAGGTGTGTTAAAATTGTTTGCTGTAACTGCTGTGTTCATGCTTTTGCATGTCTAAAGTAACAAAAACTTGCTATTTCTTACCAGCTTTTTGCATTTATTTTCAAGATAGCATGGTCATTTGCGAGGCAGCATATAAATCTATGTATCAATATTAAATTTTCGAGTAAGTGTATTTGTATTGTTGTAAGTTTTGGTGGTAATCAAGATTAATAACACATTCAAAAATCATAGAAATGCATTTATAATGGCAAGCACTAAAGGAAAGAAATATTGAAAAGTCTCAGACTCGATCGTATGGTTAAATTATATATACCAATAAAAGATATGTGAATGCATGAGTGAAGATGAGATGATGAGATACTGAAACTAATCTTGTAAAGAATAACTGATGCACAGTTACGCAACGGGATAGTATACGGAACTATTTTCTATTTGTATATTATGAATTTATTCAAACAAAGTTTAAAGAACAAAAACCATTCACTCCTCCTTTTATGATCCACAAAACATAACATTAGTTTTTCTCTAGAAGCTGCTTATTTATTTTAAGGAATATATTATGTACCTACACAGTAAAAAATTTGCACAATTGTTGCTACAAAGCTTAGGTATTTTTCCCTAAAATGTAGGGAATATTCCCTAAAATGTTACATTTTAGAGAATATTCCTTAAATTTTCGGGAATATTCCCTACAGTTTAGGGAAAAATACTTAACTTTGTGGCAACAATTTGTGCCTTTTTACAGTGTAGTCACGATTTATTTTACCAAGAATTTACATGGATTTGACAATCACGAGTCTGAAATTTTGCATGGTTTTCCTTCTGTTATTATCTATTCTGTGCCTCAATCATTTGATTTGATATAATCAATCCTAAGGTATGATTCTTCGAAAATGAGTTTTCTCTCTCCCACGAAATTTATTCAAATTCCTAAAAAGTTGAACCCTCTTAAAAAGGGGAGAAGGAATCAATTAGGAAATCAAGCGACAAAACATAAACGGATTTTTTGAATATTTTTAAATGTTTTATCATCCCTGTAAATTTCATCAAATAACGAAGAAATAAAAATCTTTGATTTCCTTATTGTTCTGAACAGAAAAATAGATTTTCAGATTTGATTAACTTTTAAATTCCGCTATTGTTTTTAACGGTGTTTTTAATGAGAAAATATTATGGTTTTAGAAAAGTGTGCTTCTGTCCTATTCCACGACTTCAAGAGCTTATTTAGAGGACTTTTGTTTTTTTCTGTGTGAGGTTTGGAATTTAATTGTATCAATTAATAAGGTGAATCGGCCAAATACTAAGACGTACATGACATTTACCATGGTAGAGGATATTCAGTCAAACTAATGTTAGATGGGTAGATGCGTGCAAGATACCGTAGGTACTTCATTCTCTACTCAGGTGAATATTGTTGATTCGTTTTTTACGTTATGAAGCATATGTCACAGTATGGCTGTGGCAAACTTATAGATTTTGCATTACATGTATTTTTTATATACTTAATATAAAACCAATATGATGGCTACATGATGGCGTACGAACTTTGTCATTAATGATCCGATTCGATTCAAAGTTAATATCTGGGGGTTATCGGGATCAGGAATTACAAATTTGTTCTAAAAATTTAGAAATTCAGTATAGCAGGTAATCGTCCAATTTGATATCTGTGGGATTTGGAGTTGGGGATTACGGATTTTTGAACAAAATTTAGAATTTTTTTTATTAACTTCACTTGTTAGTTAAAGTAAAATTTTGTATTTCGATCAACTTGTACGTTAGTCCTAATGATAAAATTACACATTTACAAAAGGTCTAGAAAGGATAAAATAATAAATAAGAAACAATTTCAAAAAACGAATATTTAATAAAATTTACTGTATATAGGTTTCAAAGTTTCAAATTATTTGAAGCATTGTATGGATGCTTTAATGAGCGAATTCGAATATGTACAATGTTGGATGGCGTAGTTATTGCTATATGTTAACTTTTTGAGAAATCCAAGGGCACGTTCATCAGAATTAATAAATATTAAAACAAAGAAATCTGTACAATGGTTTAATGTATAATTAAATTTAAAATTAATTAAATTGAGCTTTAAAATTCAATTATTTTTATTTTAAATAAAGCATTATTTAAAAATATCATTTATGTTGTTAATATACTGTGATGAAATATGTAGGGTTTTATGTGTTTGATTCAAAGTTTTATACGCTGTCCATTCGTTTGATGGTTCCTTCCATCACCACCAAAAACGATAACACTTGTCCGCCATTTTGTATTTTTGTTATATAAAACTTTTGTTCAATAGCTCAACGAGAAGAGAGTATTAATAGAGGTTAAGTTTTCGCAATTCAACCGCAGTAAAAATAATAACTGCTTGCCACTATCGCGGTTGGATATATAATTGAATTGTTTACGATTGAGAGTGCGTATGTTCATATTTTGATGGAAATAAATTGTATAGAGGTAAATAAATTTGATATATAAACGTCACATGTCCATATCTAACTGAAGCAACGTTATCAAAACAATAAATCAACATTTAGTATTGAAAGAACTCATGTCCAGGACTTGTGTCATTTCAATTCTCAACCTAGTCTGCTGATGACAGGAAGCATGTATTTGCAAACTCTTACATATTGGGTTCTAAAAATGAGCAGGACTTATATCTTCAAACAGTTATATTACAACAATGTGTGCATCGAAAACGTCCTCACCTGGAACAAGATGATGAAAAGCCCAAACCTGTTTTCGGTTTTGTCCTGCATCTATTGGATCTTTGTAGCTGCTTGGATACGCATCTCACTGCGGCCTTTATTAAAAGCTTCTTCAAGTTCCTCTTCTACAAGCTCCATCAAGTGTATATCTTCTGACTTTTTCATAGGTATGCCGAACATCAGATCAAAAGGACTTCTGGCTGTGCCTCTCTGTCATGAAGAATTAATGAACATTTGCGCATTTGTGACGTTTTTGTACCACCTTGGAGGGTTGTCTATGAAAGGTTATAATTCTCTATGGTACTTAATACTTCAGCTGTGTGTTGAGTACCGATTATCGGACCTTCAATATCAGTCTCACCTAGAGTAAAGCAAGAGGCGAAATCGTTGTTTAGCTTCCGTACGCTGACAGTGTCTTGTATGATTGTAATTTGAGTTCCTCGCAGAATATCGTTACCCACGGTCATTTTAATCTGTGTCATGCTTTCGGGAACTACATGGACTGTCGCTGAAAACGAATCACCATCCAGCCTAATAATAGAATTGAAGTAATCTAAAGTTTTAAAAGCTTTGGAAGATATACCTTGCACATCAATAGAATTATGCACGATTTGCGGTGATCCTATCTTAATGTCACTGCCAGTATCAATAAGGGCTGTTACCTTATGACCATCTAGTTTGATAACATTATATAAGCCTCTTCCTTGAACAATGCAGGCTGTATTGCTACCCTGCTTAAGTTTTTTTCGTCGGGCAATCTACTGCTTTATGCCCACGATTATTGCAATGGAAACATTTCAGACCCAGGGACTTCGAAGGGCAATTATTCGCTTTATGGCTGGGCAACCGCAATTGAAACATCTTTCATTCACTTTGCTTAAACTTGTTTGCAGGATGATTGTGTTCAATTTCGTGGTGGAGTCCTCGCTGCCTCTGCTGCCGTCTTCACGTGCCACCGGCCGGAGTTTTACTTAGTTTATTCTTTTATTTTTACGATGATGCGATTTCTATCAACTCAATACAACCCAATCCCGGTTGAACCCCAGTTTTGTGGGATTCGAGTTATTGAAATTAAAAATACCTGAGATCAATCAATTTAACTTTTCTTTATGGAAGAGCTTTTACAAATGTCTGTCTCCGCCGGTGGTCAATTCAGAAGAAGAAAAATGGACGTCGCGTCATCTTTTCGCTGTTCGGTCTTGTGTGTTGAACTGCCATATGGGTAAGCTGGTACGACTGGTTACATTCGGCTATGCGCGATGTTAGATACTACATATATTATGGTGTATTCATTTTCTGTGAAATTATAGAATTGTCATTTGAACAACACATGTTCATTACATATATGTATTTTTTTTACCAAACAGGTTCCATTTTCCCCCTTCTATCAACTTCAGGCCCCTGACGCAGAAAGTTTGTGTCTTAGCCCCTGAACGCCTGAGAGTGCCGTTCGTGACGAAAGAAAGAGTCTTAGGGTAGTAAACGTGGATGGATTTACATGGGGATTTTTGATTTAGAATGAGTGAATATGGAGCTTACGATGGGGTAAAATTTTCTTACGTGTTTGCGGTTTGGGGGGGGGGGGGGGGGGGGTGGTAACTACCACCCTTGGGGCTGTTCAATTTGGGCTGTGTGTGATATGACTCGAGAACCGACTTTCGAGAATCCAGTTTCGAGAGTCTATTTTCGAGAGTCTATTTTCGAGAGTCGAATTTTGAGAGTCAAGTTTCGAGAGTCGAGATTCGATTTTAGAGTTTCGAGAACCGAATTTCGAGAGTTGAATTTCGGGAGTCGAGTTACGAGAATATGACTAAAAAGTAGAAAATAAAACATATTAAAAAACATTTTAAAATAAATAACTTTTGTAAATAAAATGCACTAAACAGTAAAACTGATATAAACAAGAAAAATTTAAAAAATTTAATGCAAAAATCAGAAATGCTACAACTCAGATTAAATCTTAAAAGTTTGGGTATGATTTGCAGTTAGAAAATTGTGATTATAGCTAGCTAACTGTTTTTTTCCTCTACTGTAAACTTAGGTTTTTTGGACACGCGCCATTTCATTTCTAAACGATTCAATTGCAGGTGCTGACGGAATTCTTCCGGATATTTTACACAGAAAAGCATATTATGCAATATTGATCTGCTTTGTGTCTAATTTTTCATCCGTAAGAGTAAAGGAGTCCTGCGTAAGGTTGTGTTTAGATGTCAGAAGACATAGACACGACTCAAACTATATTTTTGCTATCCGTGAATACACTGTTTTCCAAGTCTGTCCCTGTTTAGAATAAAGTCACCATAGGTGCAATAATTGTGTTTTTTTTCTGGATATGGTCACATTACTAAAAAAAAAACGACGCAATTTTGATGCATCAATAAAAATAGTTATTAAATCAATTTGAGTAAAATAAATTTGTACTGACGAGCGAGTACCTACATTGTTACATAATAATTTATCTAATATCAGTTTAAAATTGCATTAATAAGATGTAAAATTTCTTTCCTTAGTTGTAAATTATTACATTTATAAAAAGTAAGTTTACACAGAATTGTTCACGTTATTAAAAATGTTATGCGCCATCAATATTATCGTTATAAAAAAATTACTCGACCTATAAGGTGTAGTAGACCAGTGCTATCCCCCCCCCCCCCCATATTGACAGAAAAACTTAAACGATGTGGGAACCACTTCTGACTTTGCCTACTTAGATCTGAAACTGAAGTTTTTTTGCTTGAACCCATAATACATACATATTATATATAGTACATATGGCACTGGGATGGTATACTCGCTTGAATTGCACTCCACAATTTTACAGACTAAGGCTTTCCTAATTGCAATGGCAGTGCACTTCCTCTTGATGCGAGTAATAAAGGAGAATCATATTGCAATACCCCCCTCCAAACCATATCGGGGCCCCTTTAATGGTTCTAAGTAGCATTCGATTAATTTCTATGTTGATGGCGGATTGCAAGTTGACATTGGAAGATTTTTAGATAGATACAATAGAATACATATGTGATGCTGAGCACTAAGGAATTATTGTATATGATAGAGTTGACTTGCTAGCAATATTCTGTAGTAACACTATTTTCCTTTGAGCAATTCCTACCGTGGACTATCAGATCTCAGTAGTTGAATGTCTCATTTTGGAGTATATTCACGGGAAACACGTCCCATAAATCTTGTGTAGATGCAACAAATTCTTCAGCAGAAGGTTCGTTAATTTTATTTTAGAACATATGTGGAATGATGGGGTTGGCATCATACTTATTGGTCTCAACTTGCTTTATACTCATATATATATATAAAGGTATAATGTTGTTGGTGATCCCAAGTTCAGTAAAGCGGATTTGACCTTACATGGTACACCGTGGATCTGCTTTTCGGTTACATCAGTTGAAAAACATATTTTTTAACCAAAACGTTTTGTGCTTCTAATAAGTGGCTAGGATGATTCCATGGTTCCCCAGTGGGTGCTAATCTGGAAAGTATTCTGTTTCTGATTTCGATACTCTGCTTGAAAATATGTTAATGCATTAATTTGTCTCAAACTTAAATCCAAAGAAAGAATCTATAAGCTCTTGAAATAATTTTTCAGCTTTATTCTTTTCATATAACATTTTACCACCATATATAACAAGAAACAATAAAAAAAATCGGTCTAGTTCAAGAACTCTTGAGCCATTTTAATAATTTCTTTTATTGCATTGCAAACGTTGTCTCCACAACTTTTGTAAAAAGATACTACATGCAATGTTGAACTACATAAAGTCATCGCTTTCACAATTTTTCCTAGATATTGCACTTGATCCCAGCAATAATGATAGTTCGTCACAACGTGTGCAAATGTATAGCCAAGAAATTGCGACTAAAAAAATTTGCATTACACGTATTCCTAGTAAATGCACTTACATACGAGCATTTATCCAGGTATACCCCCGTCTTGCGATTTCTATGAGGGAACTGCTAGTTCTGTAGGAATGATGATATATCATTGCTGCTTGTCATGCTATTCTAACCAATCCAACAAGCTTTGATTGTTACCTTTGCAATATATGCGCTTTAAATCCAATGCACACAGACAGTGCTCAGACGTTTCTTTCGCCTTATTATTATGAAACTTGATCCCATTTCTAATGGAAATATTTTGTTTTGTTCTTTTTCAGGTCGAGATGGAGCGCTTGGATTGCAAAATGTGAGAAGGTAAGCAGAAAGTTGATTCTCATTAGATGTTTTATGTTCTTATGGATGTATGTACATATGTAATGATTTCAAGACAGTAAGACAGGTGTAAGCAATTATTTAGGGAGGAGAATAACTCTTTTGATTTTAAAACTCTCTGTTCAGAAATTATGTTAATGTGAGCTGCCTTCCTTCCAAATAATAATTATAATTTCCATAATGGCGAATTTTGCTTTACTCAATTACATTCTTCAGACACTTATTTTATATAATAAGAAAGAAAACTGATTATATTTCGTCCATACAAATGTTATTATAAGCATGTGTCACAATAGGATCCCATAAAACTGGAGATAAAAATTTACTAAGATGAAATAAGAGGACCAAAAGGATATGGATTTCACATAACATAAAATTGAATTTTCGTTCATCCGGTAATATCCTTTAGAAAAAGAAAAAAAACACATTCATGGAGTCTGAGTATATGACCAAAATAGGAAACTGAAGAAACACTCATTTCAGTTCGCATCCTTCCTGTAAATCCCTTGAAACTCGAAGACAGCTCTTAAGGTCCGATTTTGTTGTCAGTTTTCCTTGTTGGATGTTAACAAGGAAGTCTTACAGAGACCTTGTAAAGTGAGCCGACGATACATAGATATAGTTATTGCTATTGTCCCTTTGGATTTTTTTTTAGGTCCAAATATGTATAAATATCGAAGTAAGATTATATCACCCGGGTTAAGATAAAAATCGCGGTAATCGGATTATTAGCATCTGGTTCAATACGAAAGAATTTTCAAGCTTTGCATAATCCACGTAATTACCATAATTTCATTCTTTTAAAACTAATTATCTTGGAAAACTTCGAAATGAAATTTGTATATGGCACATGTTATACCGTCCATTACCCATTGCGAAATATTTCGAAAGGAAGGCTGTCAAATGGTCTGATGCGCTGCTGAAAAGTTCTTATCAAGAGAAAGAAGGAGTAATTGAGGATTTCAAAAGCAAACAAAGTTAAAGACATTTTGTTGGGCTCTAAACCACTTTCTTGTCTTTCTCCCTTTATTATATACATATACATAAGTAGATGAAATTTGTATAGTGTGCTTTTGAAAGGGATTACCAAATATAATACTCCTTCACCACAATGTGGTCTGACCTGAATTTTAATCCTTTTGGTCTCTTTATGTTTGAAAAGGATTTGGGTATTGATTTTTATTTGAGATTTTCAAGACATTTAGTTTACTCACTGAGGAGCTCTATGCTTTGGTGAACTGGTTTGTAGTGTAATGTAAATTTGAATCTCAGATCAAAAGCTCGTTAATTAGAATGTCCATAAATTATTTGTTTGCTTTGCTGTTCGTGTATTGTATTTAAAGTCGTGGGGGTTTTCATGTGAAGTGTATCCGGATGAAATCTTTCTGTTTATCTCCAGGATGAGAGGACTCAATATTGTTGAGAACTGGTGCACCCGTCATGATATGACAGCAGAGCTGGGCAATACTTAAGTAAAAAAAGACTTAAGTACTACTTAAAGTACATTTTCGTTAGTTAAGACTTATTACTTAATACTTTTGAAATGGCCTACTTAGTACTTGAACATAAGTGCTTGCTTCTATTTACTTGTATTTAAGACTTAGTTTTGTACTTAAGTACCAAGATTTTCACTTAAGTATTTCTGAGTCTATTAAATCCCTTTGTACATATAAAAAAAATATCTAACCTTTCGTAAAAAAGCAAACATAATCTCGAGTTTTAAAGCACGCACAGAACAGTCAAAGCATGTCCCGCACTCACGCGTCAAGACAGAACCTTAGACAAAGTAATAACATACAAACAAGACTGGGCAAGTAGAGAAAAAACCAGTAACGTCTTACTCGAATATAAAATCGATGATGCCTGGACTTGATGACATAATCAAGGGTAAGCATGCAATGCCTCGCTCCAATATAAAATCAATGATGCCACGACCTGATGTGGGGAAAGCTTAAATTTTTTCCCAGAAATTCGCTGGAAATTTTTTCCTTAGGATTTTTATACATTATTGGAGGCGATAATGGGGGCTTGGGCGGACCTCTAATATTTTTTATGAGTGTAGCAATGTGAGGTGACAGTCTTACTCTAAAAAACTATAAATAGTAGCCACTGGTTACTATACATACATATTATAGTTTTCAAAAAGTATTTTTTATTAATATCTATTAACTGAACTCTATAAACTTCATTATATTACTGCCAACGTACAAAGATTCTAGAAAAGTACTTTAAAAAGTACTTCAAGAAGTTCTCAGTACTTTTTATAGACTTAGTACTTGGTTAAAGGCACTTTTCATACATGCGGTACTTGTATTTATGCTGAAGTCCTCAGGTCTTCGGTACTTATACTTGTACTTAAGTACTTTTTCTTTGGTACTTGTCCAGCTCTGTATGACAATAAAGCTTACAAAGACAAGCTTGGTGCTTTTCTCCAGGAGGATACTTTGTTCTTCAAAATCCCTTTGGACACACTTTACAACCGTCTCTCTAACATCTCGGAGTTTACCTTTACTCGAAGCAGAAGTGGGCGGGTCTTCAGCTGCACATGGGGCATTAGACCGAGTGTTGTGTACTGGATGTACACCTGGATCATTAGACATATATGCCTCCTGTCGTAACCGCCGGAATATAATACAAGCCATGAAGTCGCCGAAGGCACCGACTCATAAAAAGACCTTAACGTGCCGGGTACAGCATGCAGTAAGAGCTTATTCTCACTGCTTTTTGTATACTCGTCAAGGAGGAAAAACTAAAATTTCATCTTAAACAGGTCCTAAAGCCCAAAACTGTCGCTCCCGCAGCAAAATGAAGTTAAAGCAAATTGCAGCCAAATATGTTTTCTTTCTAATAGTTTAAAAAAAATACCATGTAGAACAAAATTATGAAAATTATAGCGTTTGAACAAAATACAAGCAACTTTTATATGAAAAACTCCTGCAGTAAGACAAGGCAAGAAGGCTGTGGATGTCGCCTGCTGACCGGGCCGCTGCTCTTTTTTTTCGACTTTGTTCATGGCTTGTATATTCCCGGGGTTACGCTCCTGTGTATGGTGGCCGAGGATGTTGGTGGGGACTGCGATCCCGAAGCTGGCGGGTCTGCAAAGGCATACCTGTCTGGGAATTACAGTGCAGATTGCGCTCATGGGGATGTTGAGAGAACGGCTAGACTGGTTCTTCCCATTGCTCATTGGCGTGTGGGCTGGAACTGGAAAACCATCCGGCCAGCATGCCACTTGATGCGATGGTAGTAGAGCTACATTTTGGGTGTCGCTTCTCTATGAGTTTTCCAGAAAGGGAATCATGGACTGACGGAAGTGCCTTATCGAGCCTTTCCTGGTATGCTCTAAAATTTTTTACCGACTCACTAATGAGGGAGCCGGTGAAGGTGTTTACTTTCCTGAATCTGACATTTTGGTGGAGTACTCACTTGGAAGGGACACCACTGTCTTCCAGGCTAAAGTCTTCGCTGTCTGCCCTCCAATTTGTAGATGAGCTGAGAAATCTTCCTTATCAGACCTGATTCACTTAATTAAGAGGACAGGAAGGCTTTGGTGATAGGTTTTCCAGCAGCACAATCGGTCGCTTTGGCCTACGTGCTCGTCCCCCGGCCTTTTTAATAAAAAAAGCTATCATGTAGAAATTAGAACACTTATGTGATTTCACACTGCCATGCATTGCTTTTTGTACATCGATTGAATGCTGTTTAAAGCGGCATAATAAAAATCATTGTACTTGATGAAGCCAACAGCTGTTAACAGATTGCAGTAGATGGGGTAATAGCTCTGGTAATCTTCTATGAATAGTTTCACTACTCGACTCTCTACTCCCCTACTCCAAATCGGTATCTTAGTACATATATAATAAGAACTAATATTACGTTTGACATTTCAAGTAGAGATGATTATTATATTCTATGTATGATGAGCTGCTGGGCTTATAATTAAAAGAAACTATTATCATCCACACAATGGTGTACAAAACGAGTAAAATATCATGGCGTAATTTTTAAAATTTTGTTGTTGATTTGGACAAAATAGGGCATAAAATCTCCGATTTTTTAAATTTTATTTATATTATTTATATAAAAGCTTTGTGTATTAGAATTCAGCTCTCTACGTCAAGGTGTTCTCAGGCAGTGTCCAGATATGTATATAGTGAAAAACCAAAGTCTTGTTTGTCAACATCAAAAAAGGGTTATCCGATTTATTCCATTTTTAAACTTATATTTGTAATCTGAAAACGCAATTTACAAAATTTGAGCTCTCCACGTCGACGCGTTTTCAGGAAGCTTCCAAATATATAGTGAAAACCCAAAGTTTTGCATGGTAACAAAAAGAAGAGGTCGATTTATTCTATTTTTTATATTTTATTTACTATTGCTATGAAAGCACCATGTGCCAAATTTCAACTCTCTACATCGACGCATTCTCAGGCAGTTCCAAAATATATAGTGAGAAACGAAATTTTTGAATGGCAACACAACGACGAAGTTGGACGATTTGTCCATTTTTGAAATTAAATTTGCTTTTTTTTAAAAAATCAGTGGGCAAAATTTCAGCTCTCTAAGTACACGCGTTTTCGAGTTATCGTGAGGACGGACGGACATGTCAAAACTAAAATATTTTTTTATATTATGAGTGGGTGTCTATGATTTTATCTAGGGTAGAAAAACGATTATTTTGTATTCATGGCAACATTGGCAGTCCTCTCACAAATTATGCCTTATTACAGTACCTAATAAAATATCAAGCGAACTAAAAAAGGGAAGTAAGAGTTAAGGAAATTAATTTGAGCTGTCATAGTAGGTTGGGTTAGGTTCGAGTGGTGACTCCTGCATTAGCTCCGATTAGTCAAACTTAAATAGACCTTCGATTGTCTTTCATGATGTCACTTCCTTAATTTAGAGGGTGGAAAGCCAGTCAAATGAATTAATGATTTTTACTAGGTCCCTTCACTCTTTATCTGCTATTTTCTCCAATTCCCGGAGGAAGAATCTACAAAGCTTTCAACCCCCCCCCCCCCCCCCCCCCTTCCGTCTTCTCATCCACGTAACGTCTAAAGGGTGTTAGGTTACGTTCCTCCTTGTCCACGTAAGACATATTTTGGACCATAGCTGTCCTGTATATCTGGAATCCTCTTCACTGATTCTAGGGGCCTTCACAGTAAAAAAAAGTTTCCCAAAAGTGAGTGGTAACAATTTGTGCTACAAACCTTAGGTATTTTTCGATACGATTAGGGAAAGCTTCACCTTGGAAAACGTAGATTAAGTTTTTATTAAGTTTTTATGCCTAAAATGCAGGTAAGTTTCTTCCCCTAAACTGTAGAGAATAGTCCATAAAATGTAGGGAAATTTCAAATTGTTTTGTTTTTTTTTTGTCTAAAATGTGGGGAATAGGTGATAGTACTACACATTTAAAGCACATGCCCACTTTTCATTCAACTTTTGGGCCCGATATCTGCAGACATGAGAGATGTCTTAAACGATGCATTATGATATTCTGAACATATTTTGTTAACAATCAGTACGTTTACATGAATACTTGAAGTATGCTTGAAGTATGCTTGAAGTAATCAAAATATCATGGAAACGCTCATTCAGCGCGTAAATTTCAACTTAAGTAATTGGAAAACTAAACTCAAGAACAATTCAAGTCAACTAATTGGAATTAATTCAATCAACCGCTTTACCTGAGCATCAAGTGGATTTCAAGTCAAGTACTCAAGTATTCATGTAAACGTACTGTGAATGTTTATTTCAATTAAGCTTTGGCGACCAGATGTAGCTTGAGCGACTTTCTTGGGTGAAAAAGTGTCTTGTGATTGCGCGGAATTGCTGAGTTATGGATAATGACTTTCTGTGAAAAAGTTGTTCACAATAGAATATTAATGGCCGTGGAAGAAAGAACTGCAAAAATATATTCGAAATTTAGTAACTGGTGTCTATGTGACCCAATTGCTTGAAAATGGGGTTTCCGGTGCCAAAAATGCTCCGAAAAAGTTTTCTGAATCGGGAAGAAAGTACACTACCTAAAAGTACTTGGCAAGAGCTTTTATTTGATGTGTAAAATGCGGTATTGGTATCACCCGGAGGTTCCTACCCCCACCCAAAAAGTATGCAGAGAAACATTTTTATTCTACGAATTTTAGCTGGTAATGAGCTGAGCCGAACAGTGAAACCCGTTTTCCGATCGGATATAACCCTACGAAGTTAGAGCCGATATAAGGTGCGAAAAATCTAGTACTTCAGTTCGAATAAAAAAGACGGTAATACTAAAAGGGGAGTACGGGGATGGCTATTTGAGCCACCGGGTATAGGAGTGTGAGTACTCAAACTTCTTCTCAGGATCTAAGGAATTCGATTCTGTACTAGATAAAACTTTAACCCCCCCCCACGCTTTCCCCCATTTAATTGAAATAAACTTTGTTAATAAAATATGTTCAGAGTATCATAATGCATCGCTTAGGACATCTCTCATGTCTGGAGGTGTCGGGCCTAAAATGGGCATTCCCCTTTAGGCAATTGTGCTATTTTTTTATTATAGTGTTCTTCGGATTTTTCCTTTTTTTTTGCATATATTCATAGCTGAACTCTTACTGACTAGTTCATCAGTTGATTCATTCCCTGGTATATAATTTTTGATAGGTAGCCAGCGGAAAATATCTGAAACCTAATTTTCGCAGAGTATTTTGACAATGTTGAATTAGATGCAATCTGATAGTGTTGGAAGATACTGCAGTTGTCTGGTAGGCGGTAAGATTCTTGTATTTGAAAGTCTGCTGAGTATACATCTATTTGTAATCCATCTGTGGCTACACATACATTTATCCGAGTCATGTGCTATGCGATTTTCCTCTCACTTTTCTCTACTACAAATGCTAGTTGAGAACGCTTTAAAGTTTTGGGATTATAATCTGTGGCCCCTTGTAAATATTGCTCGAGACAGATCTTCATTATTCTGCTGTGACCATGATATGCAGTTGCAGGTACCCAGGAGCCTATCTCTTGAAATTTCAGTCAGAAATGCTGTATTTTGGAAAAACTTTTATATGAAAAACTCCTGCAGTAAGACAAGGCAAGAAGGCTGTGGATGTCGCCTGCTGACCGGGCCGCTGCTCTTTTTTTTCGACTTTGTTCATGGCTTGTATATTCCCGGGGTTACGCTCCTGTGTATGGTGGCCGAGGATGTTGGTGGGGACTGCGATCCCGAAGCTGGCGGGTCTGCAAAGGCATACCTGTCTGGGAATTACAGTGCAGATTGCGCTCATGGGGATGTTGAGAGAACGGCTAGACTGGTTCTTCCCATTGCTCATTGGCGTGTGGGCTGGAACTGGAAAACCATCCGGCCAGCATGCCACTTGATGCGATGGTAGTAGAGCTACATTTTGGGTGTCGCTTCTCTATGAGTTTTCCAGAAAGGGAATCATGGACTGACGGAAGTGCCTTATCGAGCCTTTCCTGGTATGCTCTAAAATTTTTTACCGACTCACTAATGAGGGAGCCGGTGAAGGTGTTTACTTTCCTGAATCTGACATTTTGGTGGAGTACTCACTTGGAAGGGACACCACTGTCTTCCAGGCTAAAGTCTTCGCTGTCTGCCCTCCAATTTGTAGATGAGCTGAGAAATCTTCCTTATCAGACCTGATTCACTTAATTAAGAGGACAGGAAGGCTTTGGTGATAGGTTTTCCAGCAGCACAATCGGTCGCTTTGGCCTACGTGCTCGTCCCCCGGCCTTTTTAATAAAAAAAGCTATCATGTAGAAATTAGAACACTTATGTGATTTCACACTGCCATGCATTGCTTTTTGTACATCGATTGAATGCTGTTTAAAGCGGCATAATAAAAATCATTGTACTTGATGAAGCCAACAGCTGTTAACAGATTGCAGTAGATGGGGTAATAGCTCTGGTAATCTTCTATGAATAGTTTCACTACTCGACTCTCTACTCCCCTACTCCAAATCGGTATCTTAGTACATATATAATAAGAACTAATATTACGTTTGACATTTCAAGTAGAGATGATTATTATATTCTATGTATGATGAGCTGCTGGGCTTATAATTAAAAGAAACTATTATCATCCACACAATGGTGTACAAAACGAGTAAAATATCATGGCGTAATTTTTAAAATTTTGTTGTTGATTTGGACAAAATAGGGCATAAAATCTCCGATTTTTTAAATTTTATTTATATTATTTATATAAAAGCTTTGTGTATTAGAATTCAGCTCTCTACGTCAAGGTGTTCTCAGGCAGTGTCCAGATATGTATATAGTGAAAAACCAAAGTCTTGTTTGTCAACATCAAAAAAGGGTTATCCGATTTATTCCATTTTTAAACTTATATTTGTAATCTGAAAACGCAATTTACAAAATTTGAGCTCTCCACGTCGACGCGTTTTCAGGAAGCTTCCAAATATATAGTGAAAACCCAAAGTTTTGCATGGTAACAAAAAGAAGAGGTCGATTTATTCTATTTTTTATATTTTATTTACTATTGCTATGAAAGCACCATGTGCCAAATTTCAACTCTCTACATCGACGCATTCTCAGGCAGTTCCAAAATATATAGTGAGAAACGAAATTTTTGAATGGCAACACAACGACGAAGTTGGACGATTTGTCCATTTTTGAAATTAAATTTGCTTTTTTTTAAAAAATCAGTGGGCAAAATTTCAGCTCTCTAAGTACACGCGTTTTCGAGTTATCGTGAGGACGGACGGACATGTCAAAACTAAAATATTTTTTTATATTATGAGTGGGTGTCTATGATTTTATCTAGGGTAGAAAAACGATTATTTTGTATTCATGGCAACATTGGCAGTCCTCTCACAAATTATGCCTTATTACAGTACCTAATAAAATATCAAGCGAACTAAAAAAGGGAAGTAAGAGTTAAGGAAATTAATTTGAGCTGTCATAGTAGGTTGGGTTAGGTTCGAGTGGTGACTCCTGCATTAGCTCCGATTAGTCAAACTTAAATAGACCTTCGATTGTCTTTCATGATGTCACTTCCTTAATTTAGAGGGTGGAAAGCCAGTCAAATGAATTAATGATTTTTACTAGGTCCCTTCACTCTTTATCTGCTATTTTCTCCAATTCCCGGAGGAAGAATCTACAAAGCTTTCAACCCCCCCCCCCCCCCCCTTCCGTCTTCTCATCCACGTAACGTCTAAAGGGTGTTAGGTTACGTTCCTCCTTGTCCACGTAAGACATATTTTGGACCATAGCTGTCCTGTATATCTGGAATCCTCTTCACTGATTCTAGGGGCCTTCACAGTAAAAAAAAGTTTCCCAAAAGTGAGTGGTAACAATTTGTGCTACAAACCTTAGGTATTTTTCGATACGATTAGGGAAAGCTTCACCTTGGAAAACGTAGATTAAGTTTTTATTAAGTTTTTATGCCTAAAATGCAGGTAAGTTTCTTCCCCTAAACTGTAGAGAATAGTCCATAAAATGTAGGGAAATTTCAAATTGTTTTGTTTTTTTTTTGTCTAAAATGTGGGGAATAGGTGATAGTACTACACATTTAAAGCACATGCCCACTTTTCATTCAACTTTTGGGCCCGATATCTGCAGACATGAGAGATGTCTTAAACGATGCATTATGATATTCTGAACATATTTTGTTAACAATCAGTACGTTTACATGAATACTTGAAGTATGCTTGAAGTATGCTTGAAGTAATCAAAATATCATGGAAACGCTCATTCAGCGCGTAAATTTCAACTTAAGTAATTGGAAAACTAAACTCAAGAACAATTCAAGTCAACTAATTGGAATTAATTCAATCAACCGCTTTACCTGAGCATCAAGTGGATTTCAAGTCAAGTACTCAAGTATTCATGTAAACGTACTGTGAATGTTTATTTCAATTAAGCTTTGGCGACCAGATGTAGCTTGAGCGACTTTCTTGGGTGAAAAAGTGTCTTGTGATTGCGCGGAATTGCTGAGTTATGGATAATGACTTTCTGTGAAAAAGTTGTTCACAATAGAATATTAATGGCCGTGGAAGAAAGAACTGCAAAAATATATTCGAAATTTAGTAACTGGTGTCTATGTGACCCAATTGCTTGAAAATGGGGTTTCCGGTGCCAAAAATGCTCCGAAAAAGTTTTCTGAATCGGGAAGAAAGTACACTACCTAAAAGTACTTGGCAAGAGCTTTTATTTGATGTGTAAAATGCGGTATTGGTATCACCCGGAGGTTCCTACCCCCACCCAAAAAGTATGCAGAGAAACATTTTTATTCTACGAATTTTAGCTGGTAATGAGCTGAGCCGAACAGTGAAACCCGTTTTCCGATCGGATATAACCCTACGAAGTTAGAGCCGATATAAGGTGCGAAAAATCTAGTACTTCAGTTCGAATAAAAAAGACGGTAATACTAAAAGGGGAGTACGGGGATGGCTATTTGAGCCACCGGGTATAGGAGTGTGAGTACTCAAACTTCTTCTCAGGATCTAAGGAATTCGATTCTGTACTAGATAAAACTTTAACCCCCCCCCACGCTTTCCCCCATTTAATTGAAATAAACTTTGTTAATAAAATATGTTCAGAGTATCATAATGCATCGCTTAGGACATCTCTCATGTCTGGAGGTGTCGGGCCTAAAATGGGCATTCCCCTTTAGGCAATTGTGCTATTTTTTTATTATAGTGTTCTTCGGATTTTTCCTTTTTTTTTGCATATATTCATAGCTGAACTCTTACTGACTAGTTCATCAGTTGATTCATTCCCTGGTATATAATTTTTGATAGGTAGCCAGCGGAAAATATCTGAAACCTAATTTTCGCAGAGTATTTTGACAATGTTGAATTAGATGCAATCTGATAGTGTTGGAAGATACTGCAGTTGTCTGGTAGGCGGTAAGATTCTTGTATTTGAAAGTCTGCTGAGTATACATCTATTTGTAATCCATCTGTGGCTACACATACATTTATCCGAGTCATGTGCTATGCGATTTTCCTCTCACTTTTCTCTACTACAAATGCTAGTTGAGAACGCTTTAAAGTTTTGGGATTATAATCTGTGGCCCCTTGTAAATATTGCTCGAGACAGATCTTCATTATTCTGCTGTGACCATGATATGCAGTTGCAGGTACCCAGGAGCCTATCTCTTGAAATTTCAGTCAGAAATGCTGTATTTTGGAAAAACTTTTCAGGTGAGTAGCTGTCTTTAGAGCACTTCAACCAAGATTAAATTTCACAGATGAGATAGCTTTTCTATTTAATATGGGGATCGTTGCCCATCTTTTACTAAAAGTTTTTTTTGCAGGAATATAAAGCATTGGCGCCTTTTAAATGCGCTTATTCCTTCTTTTTTCAATTCTAGGATGACGTTTGACATCGGTTAGTTCATTGATTGTCCGAAAGAAATTTCCTGTGTCAAGAGGGACTAAATCATTCATGTGAAGAGAGATGAGAATTCTATTGTCCACTAATAACCAGAGTCGAGGTGAGAGTACCTCTCTCTCCTTATGGAGTTCCTTTACATATTCCGCTACTAATCATACCTTTGCTTAGCTCTGCGTTTATTATGCGACTTATAAGCATTGAGTTAATTCATCTGCGAATAGAGGTCTCCACTAATAGCACCTTTAGGGCATCATGAATGCCCCTTGTTTTGATATTTTTGAAGGTTCCGTCCATATCGAGGAATACACTTTATTTCTGGTTTGCGATTAATTTTTCAATCGAAGTTTCAATTTATCTACTGTCCAAAGGTTTTTTTCTTTGTCGCCTCCCGAAGTTGACAGAAACTGAAAAAAAATTTTCGCTGGCAGCAATAGATATAAAACCTTTCATCTTTTCGTCTGACTTTTCCTTATTATTGTTGGATAATTGTATTGATCAGCTTACATATGTACCTTTCGTACCACAGTGTTGGGACACATAATTGGAGTATTTGCATTTAAGTAAGATTCCACTTGAACTCGATTTTTTACAAGCTGAGAAGGTAGAAAGGTTCACTGAAATAAACTATATACTACCGGTGTGATCTGGTAATGCCGGTTCACCAATCAACTGAGTTTTCAGTCTATAAGTGAGAAGTGAGCTCACAAACAGACATACAGGCAGGCACCCAAGACTCTTCTCTCGAATCCATATAGGAACAATAAGATTTATAGTCAGTACAACCAGGTTATCTGTCAGATAAATTTTCAATACTATGAAAGCTTTCACTGACCCAAAGTATTCATGAATATATGCCTATCTTTGGGATTCCTTCATAAGTTTTTTATACTTTGTCTCGCATAGTTCATGTACCGGGAAATCATTTTAGCTTAGCTCGAAAGGTTTCTATCCGCCTGGAAAATTAAAACTGTCGTTCTACAATGGCTTTTCTATCGAAATTGGAATGGTGCCTTCAAACTGTCGATTGTACATTCGACATCATCTACTTATCAATAACGGCGATGCTCTTAATATATACAACCGGAGCATGTAGAATCTCTCATGGAATTTCCCTTACGATGACTTCCAGTTAATGAAAATTTTCTAAGATATCGAAGAGATTTGAACTCAAGATATAGTCGCATTCAACCACGATGCCTAGATAGTCCCTGCAACCTTAACTGTCTACCTTAGTCAGATCCCTGGGGCCGGATTCACTAGCTCGGAGAGTTGTGGAGCTGTGAAGATGAGAGTTCTTTTGACACACTCGGAATTCTGTAACTCGGGGTATTTGTATTGAGAATTACCAAACTCTCTATTCCACTCGTCAAAATTCTCGGCTGTGTTAGTTGTGGAGAAGTAAGAAGAATATTTCTCAACTAACAGTAATGTCTGTTTTTGTTGTGTTTTGTGAAGGTACCTAGGTACCTAGGATTTTCAAATTGAATTATGGACTCACCCCATATCCTGGCTATGTTTGCAAAAACAAATTATGGAAATCCTTGCAATACTTACAGAGAAATAAGGATTTTGATGTCTCAAGATACCCGCTAAAAATTTTAAATCACGCGAAAATTGTCAATTTGGTTGTCTTCCAGTACAGAAGAGATGCTATAAACATTTTAAATATGCACGCTCAAGCTTGTATGTAGTTTAATTTGCATTTACATTTTGTCCCCTAATTAGATATGTAATTAGTTTTTCAGTCCGGTAAATAGTTTTGGAGATAACTGCAAAAGAAATGAATCAGTCCTTCTTAAGATGAAAAAATTTTTTGGTACAAAAATGGACAAATTTTCAACTTATCATTATGACGAGCTGGTAGGTCGTGGAAATTCACTTTCCACGACAAAAATGTTAGCAACAGAGTTCCAATGAATGTGAAAGAAAGAACGGAAGAAATATATACAAAATTAGGAAGTGGGGTGTATATGACCCAAGTGCAAAACATCCGTCTTTTGGCGGAAAAAAGTCAGTTATGAAGTTAAAATGATCAAACTACAACACTCGATTACCCGTTTCTCCCTCTTTAATTTGATAGCAAACATGACGTATTTTGGATAACCCCCAATGCGGAGCGGTATCACCCCCCATTCCCAAAAGCCCTTCCCCCAAAAATTGTTCATCTATAATTTTGTATTCTAGACCCTAAATCCGTAGGGGAAAACCCCAATGCTCTACGGCTCTCCCACACAGAGTAAGCCGTCCTTCAATATTGCGATACTTCTCACATTTTCCTTAACTCCTCTCCCCAAGTATGTTAGAGAATCTCGAATGGAGATTTAGGGAGTTTTATTCGGGGAAAATGAAAATTCTCATCTCCCAAACTCCCAAACTCTCCGAGTTACAGAATCCGGCCCCTGCTGTGAGAGAGAGTAATAGGATTGGATGAAAGTTAGGCTGATACAAGCAGCTCTTTAGTAGCTCCTCCAGCCTGTTTGAAAGTAATGCTCACCGATGTATTTCATATCTACGCATATTGGAATAGAACCACAACGGTGATGGTCTGTCCAGATTCAAGGCTGCTGTAAATAAACGTCTTACTTAAAAAATAATTATTACTCAAGTTTCGGTGTAATAATCTTCTGCTGAGCAGCTCTCCTTCATCTTCTTGTGATTCTGACGAATATGTATATGGTGAATATCTGGAGGTCAGGCTTCTCTGTCAGAATCACCAGAAGATGAAGAAGAGCTCTGCAGGAAGTTATTGCATCGGACCAATCGAATGTTGCTTGTGAATATTTTTCGGTTGCTTTACTTTGTACGAAAATTAAGTAGAAGACTTGATGGGAGAGGAGGCAAAATGAAGATAGACTCCATGCTTTTTCTTCTCTACTCCTAAACCTATTTTATATAAGGTTTATTGTCACCGATAAGATTTTCAACAGCTTCCGTTGCTTATTCTTTCTATATAAGGGAAAGTTTTGATCTCCCTAGATCAACTCGACTTATCGTTTTCATTTTAACGGGCTCTGAGTAAAGTGGGTGTCACACCGGGAGCGGCGCGGTAATTTTAGATTGCCGCTGCACGATTGCTTTTACCGGGCCGCGATTTTGGAGATTACTCAAAAACACATTTTTGACGCTGCCGCTGGCGGCAAAAAATGTCTTTTTCATTCGAAATAATTCCACGCAATTCGTTAAATGAGGCTTTTGACATTCTAAAGTATTCGTAATCGAACTTTATCACTTTTCTCTGTTTTTCTTCAACCAGAGCTACTAATAACAGAACTTCTTCATCGGAACTAGAGTACATTTGGATAAAATCTGCCATTCCCGGTGTGAACACTCTATTTTGCCGCGTGCCACTGCACCGTGCCGCGCCGCGCCGAGCCGCTCCCAGTGTGACCAGGGCTTAATAATCGCAAAAACTTTCTGTGTTAATCCCCTTGCCACATCCTACTTTATTCTTAATATTCCAATATTGATTCTCAATTTTTCACAATTTTATATGGCATAAAATGAAACCAACCCCTTCTTTACGTTCAACTTGAAAAAGAAATTCTTGTCCTTTGAGTTGGAAATCTATAGCCAATTGAATAAGGATAATCTTAAAAAAAACATACATATCTACAACTGCAACTATAAAAACCCTTTCCCTTTTTTTTTTAAATTTCATCACGGATCAATTTCAAATTAAATTTCAATTAAGGACTCTTCAAGACTGTATTAGGGTAGAATTTCCTTCTTAAATAAGAAGTAAGGCGATATCTTTCCGTATAATAATGTTTAAGGGAACGTAAAATTTTTTTTTTCTTCTAAACATGCTGCGAGCTTTGTCTAGACAAAAGCCATTTCAGAAGGGAATACTTTCATTTTCGAAGGACTGAAAGGTGCAATTAGGTTTGAGGTGATTCACGATATATTTCCGCCCTCCAAAAAATTTTCAGAATTTAGTTCTAGAGAAATTATTACCTTTGCGTGCCAATGGTAATTAATCATTCGATACGATACCAACATACATACATAAGCTGTCTGAATTCGTTTGTTATTTTGGAAAGGTAAGGCTTCTACGAAAGTGGGTTTTTAGATAATTTTTACTTTTTTTTTTTTAATGAAAATAGATAATTAATCATTTCATAGTCATTACTCAATTGAGAATATTTTGGGTATTATTTTTGCATACTCGTATGTATACACATAAACAGAGATAATTAGATATAAATGGATACTTACCAAATGCCTTCTATAATTACGAAACCAAATCATTTCCTACTGCTTGTTTTTCCACGTTCATTAACAAGAACAGTAATCTTGTTGCGTTTCGTATTAACTACTAACAATTGTTCCTTATGTATCCACAGTCAACGCTATATTTAACTCGAACAAGAAATTTCAATTATTTTGTCTTTCCACCCGCTATGCTATATGCTTCTGGATTCCGGTTCTGGGTGATTCTTGTCTGACAAAACCAAAGAAACTTCTATGGCTTGTTGAGGAAGAATACACCATTGGCACATACATATGTATATGTGTACGCCTGTAACAGGGATGGGAATATCTTGAGAAATATATTTGTTTCCTTAAATGGTTGAAAAATCACAAAATACATTCAATTTTCACACGGCTGAGGCGGTGTTTCTAATTTATTCCATGTCAAATTGCAGCTGATGGAAAGCTTTCGTGTTTTAACCAAAATGGTATGACATGTGTCAAGACAAGAATTCACTTAAAATTAAGGTTGATTTAAGATTCTTTAGCATGAAAGTTAAACGTGAAATGTTAGGGGTTTTCCCTGGAAAAGTGATGAATCAGCTTAGAGAGGGAGGAGGGAATGTGTCATTCAGGGTATTGCTGGAAAATTTATGATTTTGAATTAATTATCATATATTAGAGAGAGGTATATAGGTACTTTAGATGAAATTTATATATAGGTATACATTCAATGTGTTAACATTTGGGGGTATAATAAAAAGGGTTATATTATACCTAATGTGAATGAAATAACATTTAGATGGTTCCATGCTTGTTAATCCATCTGTTTGTCTATATGATAACTTTAGAAGCTACTCATTAAAAGTTTTTGGTTTCGCTATGCAACGATGTAGATATTCGTCCTTATACCGGAGAATACATTTTTTAACTGATGCAGATATATCTTTAATAACAATTGAAATTACAGCACCGAGACTGAAAGTCTAAGTACCTACAGTACCACTTTAAACAAGCACTAAGCTTTTAGTCAATGTCTTTAATAACATTTCCCGGCCTTATGCGAAACTGTTCCAGCATCTGGCTGACTGTGAAAACTATAAAATTATGTATATGGAGTGAGTTTGTTGTTCCTTCAGAGAAGTATACATTAAAATAAATTTTAAAATTACCATATTGCGAGAATATTAATGCTGCGTGAAAAATTAATTGAATCTGAAGATTAACTGGTATTTATATACGTTACTAGAACTGGCACTGTCGCGTGTAAGCTCCTACTGACTAATAAGTATACATACTTGGGTAAAATTTTGTCAATATTAACTGCTCATTGTATGGTTAAACGTAAATTCAAAATAGTGAAAAGTAATATTAAAATGATAATGAAAATTTGTATTTGTACTTACTATTCAAACTTCCTGTTCTTAATTTTTTTTTTGTTTTTTAGAAGAAAATAGCAGACAGAATTTTAAACAGGGAAGAAGTCACTTCCTTTCACCGACTTACAAGATTTTAAATCAGCAGAAAACATCCCATCCAAATACTTGTTTTGTACGATTCAGTTTTTAAAATTATCTGATAGGTCAGTTTTTGATCGAATGCAACACCAATGAATCAAAAGATCTGAGTACGTTAACTGAGTATGTAACTTTTTTATACTGTACAAGATATATCAAACAAATTTTGTGAAATTAATCTTTACATTATTTACCTTTGATGGTTTTTTATATATTTACGCCATCGCCACACCCATGCTCTGTATTCCACTGGAGACAACAATTGAATGAATGAATGAATGATTTATTAGCCAGGTTGTGTAAAGATGTCCATACTTTTTATGGGACGAGGTGTGATACTTTAATTTACTCTAAACTATGATTCTGATTCTCTTCTGATGTATGAGAAGATAAGCGTACTGCCGAAGAGAAATTAATAGAGACCTAAAAGAGATTTAAAAGATATAAGGGTATCAAATTAAAGAAACATAAACATAACATCAATTTTTAAATTCCTTGAATTTTCCCGCAAAGCCCGCGCGCTTAATCCCGACAGGAAGCTAATTATATACCCACATACCGCCGACGAAGAGCGAACGATCCGTGAGTAAATTCGAAAAACGTGGTAAAATAAGGTTAATACACCTCCATGATGTTCCCATGCGCATATTAGATTGGCTGAAGAATAGGAATTTATTAATGAACACACAAATCCTGTATTGAAAATGAGCATCCAATCTAATTCCCAAAATTCTTCCCGAGTATGGTGAGGATATTGTCATATCTCTAAGAAGAAAAATGTATCGAGCACAGGCAAAAGTCACGTTATACCCTAGTAAACTGACTCTGCCCGTAATGACTTAATTTGAAATTCAGCCATTTCAAGAAAATGATGAGTTGACAGGGTATGGACAAAAATTATTTCATTTGGAATGTCATTATTGACAGTTCCTCAATTTACTGTTGCAAAGCATTTAGTAGAAGACAATTTTTGTTGTTGAAAGAGGCCAAAAATAGAAAAAAGCGGCAAAATTTTTTTTTTCACGATCAGCTGATTGCTGTTGCTACTAACTTTATTGGAAAAGCTTTCCAATTTCCAATAAATTCAGCTGATTTTAATGACTGTAGATGGCACTTTTACTCCAATTTCATTAAATGGAGTAAAATTTGGTCCATTTGAGAATGAAGCGAAATGTTGAAAATGAGTCCTTGATGGACTTCAGTTGTGTGACACAATGCACATTTGACTCCATTTAATTAAAAATTAAGTCATTATGGAGACGGTGTGTTTGGGGTATTAAGCTGGCGCCAGGGGTCCGGAAAGAAACGATATGGGAACTGTTCTTAAACGTTCCCGTAACTTTTCGTTCCTTCCGGAACGATATAATTTTTTTTAAAAAATATTGTTCCGGAGTGAATTTAAAAATATTGCTCCGGTGGAACGAATTCGTTTTATAAATAATGAAAAGTTATTTTTAGAACTTTTCCGATTAAATTTTCGAATAAAATTCCCGTGTCATATTTAACAAAAATGTCGATAAAATTCAAGCGGCAGATATTAACCAACTGCAAATGAAAGAAGCAAGCGCATGATTTAACAACAGCATTGCTAATCTTTTGAGGGTACACACTGGACAAACAAACGCAAACACATGTGTTTGAATTCTTGATGGAACTTAAACTAAAAATACGGTCATTTTCATCAAGTGTCCTTGCAAAAGAATTTGCACTAAGCCTTGATGACAGAGAAAATATGCTGATGAGTTCTGAGGTTTTTTTAATCGGACTGTATTTAGATCGAAGGTTTGAAAATATTATTTTACTTATCTTCAGTTGGGCTCTAGAATCTGTGTTCCTTTTACAGATTGCATTGTGTTGCCAGAAAAATCCACCATTTTGTAAGAAGCTTTTATCATAGTACTGAATGTTGTCACTTATTCACTTTTTAAAGGAAACCATAGAGAGGCCGGATAGCAGTTCCACTAGAAGCGATTTACTAGGTAACTTTCCGGTAGGCCAAAATGAAAGTTTATTACCTCGAGCTACCAATGAAAACTCAGGATTGAGTTTGGCTTCGGACATTTCTGAATCCACCACTAATTCTATATTGGGGGAATTTTTAAGTGCATCTTTTGGAGGAGATGCCAATATGAGTCCTGCTGCATGTTTCAAGAAGGTATCCCCTCTCCACGAGTGTTTTATCTTTTTGGCATGAAAAAAGCTTTCGAAGTGAATCAATGCAGATGGCAAAAATTGCAAAGGTTGTATTAGCAACTCAGCTACTCAAGTGAGGTTGAAAGGAGTTTCTCAGCAGTTAGGTACGTTCTAAATGATTATAGAACTAAGCTCACTAACACAAACCTGGAAAACGTGTACAATATGTAAATAAAAGCAAAAATATGTATAATTCTAAAAAATTTTCAAATAAAGGAACGAAAGTGTTGAAAGATCGAATCTTTTTGTTCTTTTAGGAACTAAATCTCTAAGGAGCAATTCAATAGTTCTTTGAAAAATAAAGTTCGGAGCGGAACTTTTCACTCGGAACGATATTTTTTCGTTCCGACAAAACCACTCCGCTCGGAAGTTTTGATTTTTTTTCGTTTCTTTCCGGACCCTGGCTGGCGCTTACTATCGGAATCCAGACCGGCATATACGACGTCACTTAAGGTTATAATAGGGGCCATCAACGCTCTGATAAGTTGGGGAATAAAATCATCAGTCATCCAGAGTTTTCTCAATCCGTCATAAATATTTCCTATCAAGAGGCTAACATGATCAGACCAATCAAAGACTTTATTAATTACAGCGCTCAGATTCTTAACTTTAGGCTCCTAAGAAGTAATGGAATCACCAATCTCCAAATGGGGGAAAACAAGAGGTATCAAGGTTTTCTTTATAACTAGCAATGTTACTACACTTCTGCGGGTTCAGCTTAAGTTTATATACGTCAAACCAGTGTAAAACAGTAGACAGATAATCATTCAGCCGGGATAAAGCGTCCTCAATTGGTTCCAATGGCCTTTATATTAAAGTTGTATATCATCGTCATACAAATAAATATGACAATGATTTAAGCACTCATAAATAGCATTAATAAACATAGAGAACAGAATGGAGCCACTTCAGGAACTCCCACCATGACTGGAAGAAACGAAGAAGATGTACTTCCATTTGCTGGAATCTATCTGTCATGTAACTTGTGAAAAAACTCATTGCGGCCTCTTAGAAACTGAAATAGTTCAGTCAAATTAAATGGTAAAGGTCTCAATTTTGGTATATACATGCTTATTACAGCTTGCTATTGAACATACTAAAAGTCCCCGTCAAAATCTGTTGCGCTTTTCAGTCTTTTTCCTATATCTGGGCAAGTATAACTGATACGAGAAAATAGTTCAGATAAAAAATGAAGTTTATTAAATTGCCCCCAAAAAGCATGACCTGACAAATGACATCATTAAATTCATTGAAAATTGTCGTAGTATTTGTTAAATATGTGAAAATTCGTCTATTCTTACCAATTAAAATCATTGCATGCCACTTGTATCTACTAGGTGTAGCACTGTCTGAAACCCAATCGTCTGGTGGAAGCTGTTCATCGGGGTTGGCATCGTCGAAGTCGTCGTACTGAAGTTGGCTCGTTTTTAATGTCGAGATTTCTGTTTGAATTCAAACACACGATACTTTGGCAATGTCTACAAATCGCTGCGAATTTTATTCCAGCTTTCCGGCATCCACAAGATGAGGTACATCCCTTTTTACAATTAAATGAGAGTAATGAGACTGCCGCATCTGGAGCAGGAGCCTTCAGTGTCCGAACAGGGTCAAGGAAATCGTGGACTTTCCTCCAAATATCCACAGTGTGGAAGATGTTTCATATCCACGCCATTTCTGGACTTCTTGATAAACACGAAACGAGTGTTGCTGGGCCACTGCAACCACTGGATAATAATGCCAGATTTGGTTTACTCTTGTACGCGAATTTTCTGAAGGTGTGATAACGATATTGGTTTAAAGATCTGTCATTATATACAGGTAAGAAAAAGCATTCTCCAGCGTGAGTAATTTCATCGTGAGTGGCATTAGCGTCATTGAAAATTCTTACGATATTTTGCACATCATTTCGTTTCTCCAACAATTTTAAACACTTTCGTTTACCTATTTGGAAAAGACATGATGTGGTGTCACACCCAGTGAAGGCATGTGCAAACAAAATAAAATCCTGAATCCCTTCATGTGATTGCGCGAATAGTAAATTTTTCGCTCAGTTTTTCTTTTTCCTGGTTTCCTGAAGTTGATATTTCTTTCGTTCGGGGCCAATGCAGTTAGTAGATCGAGGAGATAAATATCTTCGTCAACAATGACGACATTTGCAGATGGAGATAATTCTATTGCTGTTTCGACGATAAGGGTATCAGCATCGTCTTGAGCTTGTCTGACTCATTTCGAAATCTCTCTGATAACATTGAAATCAATCGAGATTTATTTTTATCGTTACCCAAAAGTTTTTCTTGTGTTAATGTAGCGATCATAGTAGCATCGAAGATAGTATCAGCGCTAGAATGCTTTATAGCACGACGACGCTGTTCAGTTTTTTTTATTAAACTCGACTTTTGAGGTAATAAAATTAAGCAATTTTTAATTGTCCATAATCCCGTTCTGACACGGCATTTGATGCCTCTCATTTCTCTCTCTCTCTCTTTGTAAATAAATTTCAAAAAATATGTTTCACCGTTTGTACAGAGTACAAAAAAAAAGGCAAAACGAGGCCAAAAGTATAAATAATTTTGCTATTCAACGTCGGATTACAACTAAGGTATTGGAGATACAAAAAAAGTATTTATACGCTTTTTTATGGGCAATTTAATAAACTTCATTTTTTATCTGAACTATTTTTCGTATCGGTTATAGTTGCCGAGATATAGGCAAAAAACTGAAATGTGCACCTTTTTTCCAAGATGGCGGCTCGAGCGCAACAGATTTTGACGGGGACTTTTAGTATGTTCAATAGGAAGCCGTAATAAGCATGTATACCAACATTGAGACCTTTACAATTTAATGTTTTTATTTGTCGAATATTAGTCTTATTTGACTGGACCAAAATGGTTATAAAGTTTATTCAATCAAAAGCCTTGGAAAAATCAAGAAGAGCCAGCACAGTCAGATAGTCCCTATCAATTCCCTACTCCCGTATGTCATCAGTTATCTTTAAAATAGCGCGGTAGTACTATGGCCATTCCGAAATCCGGACTGTCATTTACATAGTAATTCGTTCTCATCCAAGTATGGCCCAATCCGCATGCCTACGAGCTTTTCCAATATTTTAGACAGAAATGATGTGATACTTATTGGTCGGAAATCACCAACAAAGGGTGCCTTTGCATTCTTAGGGATTGGAATAACCCTTGCAATCTTCCAGATTTGAAGAAAGTATAATAAATTAATACAAAAATTAAAAATGTTGATCAGCTCCAGAATAACAAGGGGCAGTAACAGTTTTAAGAAACGTGGACAGATCTCATCCAACCCTTTAATTCAATTTAATTTAATTTAATTTAATAAAAAAAATTGTATTTATAACGTGGTCACACATACATTAGAAAGGCAGACGCTAAATGTTGTTAGTGCATTTGGTATTTCAATATTTTGAATCAAATTAGATGTAAAATTAGTATTTGAAGTAAAATATTGAAAACGTCGGGGCCTGATATTCGAGTGGTTTTTGCTCCTAGTTCTTGTATGTAGATACACTGACGCGAAAAATAAGCTTTCTTTTGCTTATTCTAGAAAGAAAATCACTTTCTGTAATTTGGGTTTGTAATTCAGCACTAAACCACGGTGAGTATTCTCCAACTCTTCTGGTTTTTAGTGGAAAATATTTTTCGAAAAGTGTATAGAGAAAAAGATTCTTAAAGTGTTCCACCTGGTTATCCGGGTTAGTTAAGAAGAGCACATCCTTCCATGGCAAGGTTAGACACTCATTTGACAGTTGATCAGTATTTATTCCTTTATAGTCACGAAAAATATTATTAGTTGCTACTTGTAATTCATAAGTGACAAAAATTAGATCATGATCGGACAAGATATTGAGTGACATTTCGTTCCTAAATACAGTCAAGTCATTCCGTGAAGCAATAAAAGGATCAAGCTGTATTAGCTGTGAAGAAGAAAAGTGGGTAGAAGTATCATTCAAAACATTTAAATCACATAAGGATAGAATATGCCTAAATCTGCGTGCCCCGGTGCTATTCAGAAGCATATTTACATTGAAGTCCCCTGCAGGAATTGTATGAATGTATTTTGCACTAAATTCGCATAGGGATTCTTCTAATAGTGTCCATATATGACAATCATGAGCAATATAAACATAGCCAACACAATGACTTTTGATTACAAACCGTCACCTCAACAAAAATGAATTCCATTTCAGTACCTACTTGCAGAATTCAATATTTTTGTTTCAATATGTTCGTTCCCGGACGTAAATTGACATTTCCTTTACCACGTTAATGGACCATGAACCAATCAAACAACATGATAGCCCGGAATATTTACAAGCTCATCAGGGAGATCATCATTAAGCCACGTTTCACATACCATAATAACATTAAATCTTTTATTTCTGTAAGGTTTGGGATAATTTTTAAAGAAACTCCGATCTTTGGATTATGCTTTTTTATTATTCACTCGACGTGATAAAATTAATGTGTATTTTTTTGTGAAATATGTTCAATAATATTTTTAAAAAATTTTTTCATCATACCAATAACAATGATGAGAACATCAAATATTTGAATTGTACGTAATACTATCTTGTATTCTAATGTAGCTAACTCCTGATGAGGGGTACTAATCAATACCCGAAACGTCGAGTGAATAATAAAAAAGCATAATCCAAAGATCGGAGTTTCTTTAAAAAATATCCCAAACCTTATATCATAGACCCGATCAAAAACATAACCAGCTGGAAAACTCCAATCAGCTGTGAACCATTTTTTATTTCTGAAAATCAAGCGAAATTCATCCATTTTGTTCAATATACTTCTTGCATTGAAAAGGCAAAGTGGATGCCTGGCTTGTTGCCTTGTAAAAATATTCAAAAGCGAAGCAGAATTTATCGTCCCATCGACGGCAAAGGCACCACCATCCCTAATCGAGCCCATAGATCATACAGTCGAGCCACACGAACAAACGAAGCAAAATTCTCCAATAAATCCACAATATTATTATTATTATTTTGTTTTTGAAAATAGTGAAGAGAGCGAAAAATAAAAAGAAGCAATCGATCACCGCTTACTCTTCGATACACCGAAAGCCTTTATAAAAACCAACATTAGAAATTTTAGAGATTTTAAACACATTTTTCCAAAATTTTCGACTAATACAATTCAAAGCTGCTCGTCGCTGGATTTTAACAGATTTAACAAAATCAAAACAAACGTGAGGCGTAACTTCATTCAAGGTTATTTGATTAATCCCGCTAAGTGTCGGCTGTGAGATTATCTGTGTTGATAACTTTAATAGGAATATCGCCGTTCCATAAGCAACATAAACTATGCCGTTTTTAATTATCACCCTAGTCAGTAGGCCATAATTTTTCATCTTTCGTGCGATGTAATGAATCTCCTCCCTCTGCTTGGTTGATAAACTATCGTTTCACCTCGCCTAATTTATTAGTAGTCATATACTTGGCATTGCAATTTGTGCTGAACAACTTAATCTCTTATTCTACATATGTATATGCATCTAACAAATAACATTTTCGATATAAATCTATATAAAATATATATAAATCTTGTATCTATTTACAAGCCATATACATAAGTACCAGCCATATAAAAATACAATTATCATATAAAGTTTGAAGCCGGATGCACTGCTACTTCAAGGTCAATGATTTTGAGAAATATCGAATCTGATTGCTGTAGTTGACACATCTACCGCGCAACCAATCCTGCCAACCAATTTGACGTGATTCAACCTATCTTCGGATATATTAATTCACAAATATTGTAGACGTGGAACAATTTGCTATTTACTGTTGACTTTTTGTAAACTGCGGGTGTTTGGTCGAAATCTTCATCGTGATTATTCTCTTGTCATATAATGGGTGATTCTTTTTCTGCTTGGTTTTTCAGCGCTCTGTTTTTGACAGTTGACTCGTGATTCGTGGCATATGTCAAAGTCAAAGTTGTTCAGTTTGCATTGCCATTTCATCATGGAAAGACTTTCACCAGAACAACGCTTACAAATTATTGAATTTTATACTCAAAATTCGCGCACTGATAAAAATGTATTTCGGCGACTTCGACCATTTTATGGTCGTCATGATCGCCCTACAGAGCAAGCTATTCAAGCCATAGTGACCAAATTTCACCCACCCGTGTGAGTAGAGTGCGTACAGAAGAAAATATTGCTGCTGTACCCGCCAGTGTTGGTGAAGATCGTGATGTGTCCATTCGTCGCCGTTCACAGCACTGGGATTGTGTTATTCCACGACGTGGAAGATTTTATGCAACGATCTTGGTTTGAAGACGTATAAAGTACAGCTCGTTCAAGAACTGAAGCCGGGCGATCTGCCACAGCGTCGTATTTTCGGTGAATGGGCCTTGGAAAAGCTGTAGGAATATTCGCTTTTTTACCAAAAAATTGTCTTCAGCGATGAAGCACATTTCTGGTTGAACGATGAGAATTCACAAGCAATAGGTTAGGTTAGGTTAGGTAAGAGGGGTGCCGCTAGACAACCAGCCAACCTCACTTAGACCTCCAACGGGTCCATTGTGCCCCTAGACCTCATGGGATAACCCTTCAAGCCGCGGATTTATCCTGCTTTCCTTGGGAAACTCAGGATATATCCAAGACCTTTAACCTAGATCCATCCTGCCTCACTCAGAAAACTCAGGATGTCTCTGAACTTTATACTTTGAAGCTCCCCCAGACTTGAAAAGAAGTACCTACCTAGTAGCCTACCTCTTTTACTCATCAGAGCGGGGCATTTGCAAAGCACATGTTTGATGGATTCAATTTCCTCCGAGTCCCTACAACTCCTGCAGAAAACGCTCGCCGCTATTCCCAGTCTTCTAGCATGGTCCCCTATGGCCCAGTGACCCGTCATGATCCCTACTAGATTCCTGGTATTTGGTCTGCTGCTATTAAGCAGTTCCCTTGTCCGTTTCCTGTCATATGCAGGCCACAATTGCCTCGCGGTACGACAGGTATCCCTGCTGGTCCATCGGAGGCCTGCCTTTAGATAGATGTCCCTGATGATTTCCTCTTTTAAGGCTCCGATTGGGATCCTCACGTAAGCTACAGCTGCGGAGCTATCCAATTCGGAGCCCTTTTTGAGCAACTCATCAGTCATCTTGTTGCCTGAGATATCCTTATGGCCAGGTACCTAGCTTAGGGTCACCTTGTGCCTTACAGTCAATTCCTCAAGCAGTCAAGTCACACGCAATACAAGAGCTGCAAATGCATCCTGAAAAATGCTCTGTTTGGTTTGGTTTATGGGCTGGTGGAATCATTGGTCCGTACTTTTTCAAAGATGACAAGGAAAACAACGTTACCGTCAATGGTGCTCACTATCGTGCAATGATTTCCAACCTTTTATTGCCCAAAATACACAAGCTGAATCTGGTTGACGTTTGGTTTTAATAAGACGGTGCCACATACCACACAGCACGCGCAACGATTGACCTATTGCGAAATGAATTTGGTGAGCAATTTATCTCTCGTTTTGGATCAGTGAATTGGCCGTCTAGATCGCGCGACTTGACAACGTTGGACTACTTTTTGTGGGGGTACGTCAAATCCCTAGTTTATGCCGATAAATCAGCATCGAATCAAGCGCTAGAAGACAACATCATACGTGTTATCGGTGAGATGCCAGCGGCTATTCTCGAAAAAGTCACTCAAAATTGGACTTCCTGTATTGACCACCTGGAACGTAGTCGCGGCCAACATTTACATGAAATAATCTTTAAAAAAATAATAAAAATTTTATACCTTTTCCAGTTTCTCTGTTTTTTTTTTTTTTGAAAATTAATAACCAAACACAAAAATCACCCTTTACATATATTTTGAGCTCTCGTTATATACCTTGCTTGTATTGTACTGCACTATGAAGTTTCCATAAGCTGCGTTTTGAAATATTCTATCCAGAGGTCTGATTTTCTGATCTGAGGATGTTCTGTCTGAGTATAGAAATGTTCAAATCAGGATTTTCTATCATAGTACGTCATAGTTAGACATTTATAGAATTATGTGTGAAGTTTTCTATAGGAAATTTTCCTTCGTATAATTCACAATTGCTATTTGAATTTATATTATAAGTAGAGCAATAAACATTCACTAGGACCTTCTACCACTTAGCCGAATATCCTATACGAATTTCTAGAAAGTTAAACTGGCTTGTCCCGGAGATCTAGGAAATCCTCCTCCGACCCCAAACCCTGCCAGCAAGCCTGTACGTCATCAAGAGAATTGGTTGTACGTGTATCGAACAGAACCCTTTATTTGGTATATGTACAATGGAAGGCAATCCTATAAGCGAGGACGTGTACAACGGAAAGCTATCATATAAGCGAGGACGTGAACAACGGAGAGTTAGTGGTAGTACGTGAACAAGGAAATCACCTAGTCAGTACGTGTAGAACGGAAGGCTGTCCTATTACCGATATGAGAACAACAGAGGACTAGTGGTAGTACGTGTACAATGGAAAGCCCTTCCGTCACAATACGTCACACCATGTTACAGTTATAATAGGGATGCAAGAAATAAAAGCATAATTTGAATTCAGGTCAGCTGTTGTCATTTGGACCCCTTACACCACTGAAGCTGCCCAGAGTCAAATTCCGACATTTGTTACTGATTGAACTATTGGTGCCCGAGCAAAAATCTCCGACCGAGCAAACGACGCCATACATTATAAAAAAATCACAACAAATACTACGCAGCAAACATTGATATGAAAAATAATCAGCGCAATAATTGGACGACATCTTCCAGTTATTATCTTCGGAATATTTAAGCAATACAAATATATGAAAATTGCCTTAAGTAGCTTAAGCCATAATTAGATGACATATGAGTGCGGTTGCTTCCAATTCCAGTTTTACATTTTTTTCAGACGAAAAGAGGACGATATTGCTTGTAATTTCAGTATTATCTGGATGACAAAATGGCAATAAAATAGCAAAAGGAATTATGTGTTTTTCCTCCAGACGAAAAGAGAATGATAACCAAGGGCGAAAACCCGTTTATGTATATTTTTAATGAAGAAGATGCGTTACATGAAAATTTAGGTCTGTTCATTCTGTATTAATAAGCGTTCGGAGTAAATCATAGTAAAGTTTTCTACATATATTATACTTTACTCCTAGGATTTGTACAGTTGTATTTTAAAAAAAACTTCCTTTTATTACCATGGCGATATTATGGAGACATTTTTGTGATGTCACTTTCCTCTCTTTCAGGCACAATGCTCATTGATACATCAACGTGATTCCTCAACGATATCTTCCTCTTATCTTATGCAGGTATTGCTTTCGTGTTCCCTAGATGATACGAAAGCAATTCATCAAGAAGTATTGCTTTCGTGATTCCTAGATAATACGAAAGCAATTCATCAAGAAGTATTGCATTCGAGACACATCCCTTAACGATGGAGGTAACTTCCGCAAAATAGAAGATGATAATCTTCCGCGATAAAATTTATCTTCACCAAAATATGATGCGCCAGTCATCCGCGTATCATATTGCTTGCTGGGACGTTTCATTGTACAGAAAGACATACACAGAGCTTTTTAGAAGATATCTCTTAATATAATTTACATTAACTGAGATGTCCTAAAGCACAAAAAGTAACTATTTTCAACCATTACATTCATTTTGTATTTGTGTTGAAAAAAAAAAACATTATTCAAATTCATGTTTTTGTTGATTTTACTGATTATGAAAACATCACATATCTCCTAGTTATACTGCGCTCATGTTTGGTATATATGATGTAGTTCCATTTCATATCCATTCTTTAAATTATGTGCTGCCATCAAATATCTTCTATATATATATATCTATCTATATACACGTCAGACAGACTGGATTGAATAAAAGACTACTGCTATTTATTGCAACATTTAAATGAAACTCGAATAGTAAATTGTTCCGTGCAAACATGAAGCGAGCAGTCATTAGTATTTAGCAGCCAAGCTTGTGGCGGCTATAGTTTAATTTCATGACGATTTTTCTTCCCTTTCAATTAAACTTTCGCATGACTATGAGCATACAGCTTGATGGTTATCTATCCAGCATAGAAATAATGTGCGGTTCTCATTTAAAAGGATGTTTTTAAATGAGACTAGACACTGGCTCCATAGAACCTTACAAACCAGTTTCATATATTTCAGATTTTCTAAATGGCATATATACTGTCGTTATTTTATCTAAACATATCCGCAGATATCATAATTTTTCATTTTACTTTAGAAATTTTGTACATATCTGCTTTATGTAGGTATATACACATTTATTATGCAAGTTTCATGATATCAGAAGCAATCTGTCATTTTATAAATATGTAATTGAAACGATAGTTATTATAAAGTCTGGATCGCACGAGGCGAAGCTCTCCACGCGAAAATTCCAACGTGTACATACATAGCTGCCGGAAGAATATTTACCCTGAAATCAATTTTGCGCATTCTGGTTTAAAAAAAGAAAAAGAAAAAAACAAACAAAATCAAATTCAAGTAAATTTGGTAAATTGATGGTAATTGGACTTCTTATTTTCCAGCGGTAAGAATTTCTGTGTAATACCGGAGCTTAACTGGCAATAAAACATCGAAGACTATATACTGTCCTATACCTGCAGAAGAACTTTCAGTAAGAAATTGGGTTTCCAAGCCGTTATATCGATATTCTGTATTTCAAAACTTCTGGATTACAAAATTCTTTATTAAAAATTTCATGTTTTCGTTTTTCTTGAGTAATGAAGTAAGGATTCACAGAACTCATAATCTGAATTTTATATTGAAAAAAGCAGCTGTTCTTCTTCCGAAATGCTAGGGGGTCAGATAGTCTTGTGGTTTAACGAGGACACCTACCTATTAAGCTTCATTTCCACGGCAGTCTAAATGTACGGATTAGTAACAACGCGACAATCAGTGACCCCATGGGACAGAGTATATCCTTCCCCTAAGAGTGCCAGTAATGCCAGTGCATGCTAGACATCAACTTGCTGGTCGAAGCGAGATCCATCTAAAATCTCTGCTGATCTGTGGGTCACGGCACCCGGTTGGTTTAGCGCAACTCCACGCCGAGAGGTAAATATCTGAGCATGCAATGTGTAAGCAACGATACTTCAAATTGCGGAACGCATTATATGCAAGCAACATACTTCTTCCATGTGAACCTACCCAAGCTAGACTCTGATATTATCTCTCTCTGCCCGCATATGGACTACCACAACCACCACGATGCTCCCATCAAGGGGCCTTCTCCGTGTTGAGGTAAACAGTAATACAATAGTAAAACTATTCAGGGCTCCTCAACTCCGTGGTACCAAGCTAGCAATGTCGACTACCCAGTTGGTATGGCGTAATCCATGACCAAGCTTGTAGGCAATACGTACTCTCAGTAAATTCTTCATGCAGAATCCTTATAAAACGAGACTGGTGACTTCGTTCGATCTTATCATATTGGCACATAACGGTGACGGAAGTGGACCCCGTGAAGGTTATAATCCGCCCTTCAAATAAGGAGAGGCTTGAGATTACAGCTAGTAATCTGATATGTTCAGTCCTCACATAAATAGGTGTTTAGTCCACCTCCATTCCTTTGGCAAAATCCAGTTCTCCAACATAACTTGGTTTCCACGAAATAAGACACTTCCTAGAAATATAGAAAAGCCACAAAGTATTCATTTTCTAAATAAATAAAACAAAACTTAAATACTTATCTAAAATAAATTATCCTCCAATAAATAATCCACTTCCGATGATTGTCTCGAGATTCATCCGATCTAGAAACAGACACAAATTATTAATAACTAATTAATAAATCAAGAAATCACATCTTACCAAGTTATAGGTACATCCCTCCGTATATTGACATCTTTGATGACAGAAAATGACATTACGTCGGCCAGCTCTCTGTGGTACGTTCAGACATAGCATCAAACGTTGCTAGGGCAACACCAAGAGGCGAGAGCTTATAACTGGATGCGGCGACTATATAAAGCCGACGAGCCGCAGCATAAAATCATTCTTGGTCACGAGTTCATCTGGTTTAGAGACTAATCTAAGTACAAGAATATTCCCAACCTCATTATAGAAGCTAATTCAGTATTTCAGAAATTAATCTGAAAATCCTATCGTTTCCAACTTTCCTGCCCGCACCTAAGCAGAAGTTTAATTCTGCGCAGAGATTAATCTGCAACATTTCCTGCCCACATCTAAACAGAAGAATAATTCTGCTGCAGAGATTACCTTGCGCTTCTTCTTTATAGTAGCATATTTCTACACTTCTGCGCACGCGCAGAATACTGTCAGAGAGTAATCTGACTCGTTTTACCAACTATAGCACTTTGCTACCCTGGTGCCCTCACGTACAAGCAGAGAAAGAATAAGCCCAGAGCAGGACTCACCTCATTGAATTTTATTTTGAATTTTTAATTGTTTTACTTGAAGTTTTCTCTTTGAATTGTATAGTAGTTTGTAGGTTAGTTTTAGTTTTGAATTTTAAGTTTTAATTAAATTTTATATTTGAATTTTAAAATGTCTGAGTTATCCATTATAAACCGGCACTCCCTCCCACGTCCGAGACTAGCTCTCACTTTGGTCCTTCGAGCCGGATCAGTAAAATATAAAATTAAATTCATTGCTTAATTCTGAACACGCACAATCATCAGCAATAAGTGTACCTGTGTTCTCTCAGCACGAAGCCTATATGCACCCTTTCCTTTACATATCTTTTCCCATTGGTGGCATTCCGCATCACAAACTTCTTCTGCAGTTGCCATGATAAGGAGTCACTAAGGAGATTTTAAAAGTCTGTTATTACCGATGCACAGTACTCGTACATTTCTTTGTATGGGAGGTGCTCCAAAAATTCTTTTACTTTTAGAAACAAGTAAATGCTGGGAGTGAAAAAGCAAAATATTGCAGTAATAGTATATATTTTATCATAAAAACCTAAAATAATAAAAATAATACATTAAAAATTCATAATAGAAGATAATAACAAATATTATTTTACACTTCAGTAGAACTATTAGTATTTCCAAGAAACATTCCAAATATTTATTACTTAATTAATTTTAATTACTAAATGAACTAATAAACAAAGAATTTGAATATATAAATAAGAAAATACTTTTAATAATAATGTTCTGCTTACTTTTGCCTAATAACTTTATGTATGTCATAGCAATTTACCTAGTATCCTAATAAATATTTGTAAACCTAGTCTATTTTATATATATTTTTACAGTAATACTGATAATAGATCCTTACACATAGTATTTTTCTCCTTCCGCGGAATTTTTCTTAACCCCGTAATAGCGGATCGGAACTTAAAAGAAGTCTGTATTTGTAGCGACTCGCGACGTTTTCCTCGTATAATTAACTCGAAATAATTTTGTATCTTTATTTTTGGCCTCAGCCGCTTCCTCTGACAACTGTCCGATAGCCAGTACTGCAAAGTCTATCACATCCGATTCATAGATAAGAATCTTGTAAACTGACACAGGCAGATAGTGCGACGGATATTTGCTAACAAGCAATCTGGCTGTTTCCGTGAGCAAACTCTTTAAATTTCAAGGAGTTTATTTTATAAGCCGATGAAAGAGCTATTAAAATTATCGCACATCAGGTTAATCAGACGTTTGTCCAGCCCTGTTATTTCTGATGAAATATCAGAGTTGGAGAAAAATTTTCGTGCGGTATTACCATCATTACACGTTTTATTTCCACCCATGTGAAATTGATCTACGATGAGACCTAATCTAGCCCTAAGGTGCGATTTGAAAAGCTATTTTCGAGCTAAAAACTGCTCTTTATCTTCTTGGGATCTCACTTGCCAGTTTTTTTTACATCCAGTCTGCATGCAATGTGAATGAAATACTTGAAAAAGCGGATCCAAGAATTGAGTGGAGATAAGCCAAATTCGTATCTATCTTCATTCATATGCTTTTGTAAGCAACTGTTTGATGTCATTCATTTCAGTTGGCTTAGCCTTACAAAGAAAACACTTTGACGAGCTAGTCGCAGTGAAAGCGTTGCACACTTTACCCTCGAACAGAGTTAACTGCAACTTGTGCGAGATGGACAATATTTTGTTATAAGCAGTGACTACTGTGGAGACTAAAAATTTAATTTGGTCCTTGAAATAGGATTACTCTTGAATGGAAACTTCGGTCGTTTACTTCTTAAATTGAAACCTAATTGGTCCATATGATCTTCTCTGATGATGTGTCTACTAAACGTAAAGGCACATATGAAGTAACAAACAGACTCGCATCTCTGGTTTCCGGATTACAGAAATACTGCTTGTACTCACTCTAGCCTGTATTGCCATCAAAACCCCACTTTCCGATTAGGCATAAGTTTTACAAAGGCTTGGACACATTCTCGATCAATTTTTTTTGCGACTAAACAATACACGAAGCCATATGGTCTAAAAGAATTTGTAGCGCAATTTCCGCGGAATTTTCTGTTACTATGTACAAAGCTAGCGGGATAGCTGCTAATTTTGTATTTATTAAATCTTTAACTAACAAATACTGGTGTTTAGTCAATTTTGCCTCTTCGGTTTCGATTTTTGGTATGTCGCTATTTGAATGCAATGAATTTTCCCGAAATGATAGACTCGCCATTTAATTCTGCTAATCTTCGTTGTTTTGTCCTATCACTGCACTTGGGAAACGGTTTCCTATGCCTCCCGCGCCGACTACACTCATTTTGCGAGTCACTACTTTCTAGCGTGATATCTTCTACTACATTCAACCAATCTGAGTTTTTATGCAAAAATTGAGCCTTGCAACGCGAAGCACTTTTCCAAAATACTGAAATTCTAGTACATACGTACTTCACTCTAAATTTGTCAGATCGTTCTCTTGAGTTGTTTTCAATACATCTTCCCAGACATATCGACATTTTTCACTCACTATACCACGTTTCATGTACCATATTTCGTAGATATATATTTTTTTCAATTCAATTCAATTTATTATATAACTACAACACTATACATATTTATTCATGGCAATACACCAGTAAGATACAAGATCTTTTAGGAGGTACATGTTTAGAAAAAAATAAAATAATACAAGTGCCTATGTAAGAGACAGGTTCAAAGCTACTTTAAATACATTGCATTGGTTTGTATAATACAAAGGAAAAGCATACAACTAGAGCTAAGTACATAATTCAGATAAAGTGTTTACAAAATAGTGAATAACATCACTAATCCATACTATGCCACTAAATCTCAGTTAAACTGCTGAGTGACTTGACCGAACATATACAAATCACATTAATTAAAATTCGCGTAATTCTCAAGACCTAAGATATTCCATAATGAGTCGCCTGATCGAGGAGAGCGAGTCTGCCCAGACGGATCGCTTAATAGAAGCAGGTAAGGAGTTCCAAAGCTTGATTGTATGAACGAATAACAGACGCTGGGAAGTTAAGTAGGAAAAACTGGGCAAAATTAAGTTGCTATTTCTGTTAGAATTTTCCGAAATTGAGAAGGCGAAACAAGTATGCTGGACAGCGAAACTTCATTAACTTGACCAGGACAACAAGACACCGATAATTCAAATAGCAGAAAAGGCCATAACCAAATACAGAGTTACTAAAGGGCGAAACATGGTCAAATCTACGCAGATTAAATATGTATCTGACCATAGCATTAAAAGCCATCTCAAGTTTACGTAAATTATTGTAATCAAGCTGGCCATACACTTTGCTCCCGAAAATGAGCACAGGAACAAGGAGAGATCGACATAAGAATAATCTTGTTGCAGTAGGTGTAAAGTGACTGGAGGCCCACAGAGAGCGTAAAGAACCATAGAGTTTATGAATTACAGCCGAGACATGATTGTCCCAGATTGTTAAAAATAACTCCAAGATTGCGAGCAGTCTTTTCAAAAGGAATAATTTCCTCCCCGATCATGACAGGAGAGAAGCCAATAGTGTCAGTACAGGTTCTGATAATTAACAAACAGTTAGATTTACTGGGCATTGACCACAGTCCAGCGAAGAATGCTTAGTAAGTCGTCATTAATGCAACTAGTGGCATCTTCAATAAGACCAAGCGGCCTTGACAGGTATAGGTGAGCACCATCAGCATATAAGTGAAGCCTGCTGTGTGTAACACACTCGAAGATATCATTAATGAACAACGAGAAAAGTAAAGGACCAAGAATCGATCTTTGCGGCACACCAGAACCAACTCGCAGAAGAGACGAAGAAGAACCATTGCAGAAAACACTCCGAAATCTATCAGTAAGATAATTGCAAATCAAATGTGTTACAGACGCCGAAAAATTAAATTTTTGTAATTAACTTCTTACAAAGAAGATTGTGATCGACTACATCAAACGCCTTGGAAAAGTCCAACAAAACTAAAATAGTAATATTGTCGGCATCAATTGCCCGTCGAATATCTTCAGAAACATTAAATAGCGCTGTCGAGCAACTGTGACCAGGTCGAAAGCCAGATTGATGTTCATGAGCAAGACCGTGTTCATGTAAATATTTAGAGATTTGGACCGAAATTAACTTCTCAAGGACTTTTGATAGGATTGGCAATATACTAATGAGACGATATTCACAGGGATTTACAGCTCTAGTTTTAGGTAGAGGGATGATCTTTGATTTTTTCCAAGAATTAGGTAAAATGGAAAACTTGCAATGCACTGAAGTACCTTAAGTAAATGAAAAAATACATGTTGAAATGAAATATCTCCTATCAAATGCCAAATCGGTTAATTACATCGGCATGAAACATCTATGATGGCGTAAACCCTTTCTTGTTAGAAACGATGCACCTATTTGCAAAGATTATTATTTTCCTAATCAAACTTAAACTTTTATCTACAATTTAACAGCTAAACTATATTAAAAGTTGCGATGAATTCAAGAAATTAGAAAATTCTATTGTCAAAAACTAAAGATTGTAGAACCCTTGTTAAACACAATTCAAACCTCGTAGGATGATAACAAGTATAAAAATACGTAAACCTTACCTTGTTTATTAAGCTCCATTTTGTAAAATCACAATATCACAGTATAGATTTTTCAAATACAATACGATTCACAAAAAGGGTCTTGGTGACTCACTGTCTCACAGGCGCGTATACATGGGGAGATCACAGGGGTCATGACCCCCCCCCCCCCGCGGTGAATTAAAAGTGGCGCTGGACTGTAGAGCGAGCTTTAAAAGTTTAACAGGACGATTTTAGTATGATACGGTTTGTTTGTCGTCTTATAAGTAGTAATAGTGGATTGGGTATAATTGTCATTCTCTCCTAGCTCTTCGTCTTTTAAAGGTGTACAAATTTTTTAGAATTTTCTTGCGTTTTAATATATCTAGTGTCGAAAAGTCATCTATCGTAACTAGCACAGGATAGTAAAGTACTTTTGGAATGCATATTTATTTTAGTATTTGATTTTTTAGAAAATGGCACGTAATGCTTAGCAGCTATGAAGATGCTTTTATATTTTTGTTGCGCCAATTAAAAAGTTTAGAAAGTGTTATTGTTTCTAAAAAATTGGTTAGCGATCATAATTTTTTTTACATATCTGATTTTCCGATGGTAGACAGCAGCGGGAAATTCGCTGTCAAAACAGGTAGACGAAAAATTGAGAGTACAATTGCAACGACAGGCGGTGTGCGGCGATTGTGAAAGAAGAAGATACTGAATTTTCATTTATTATTAGTTTTGAGCGTTTTGAAACAGATTCTTATCGAAAATATTTTATATTATTTTGAAAGAATTGCAATGGACCAAAGTGTGGAAAGGAAAAATTTTAAATACAGAAATTAACTAATTTAAAATCAAACTACATGCCAAAATTATCACAATTTTACCATTTGATATTTAAGCGCCTCGAAATATCCATCCGAATCATGTCTTTTTTTGTCAACTCGTCTATACTGGTTGTCTTGTATATCATAAATTATTTTATGACTTCACAATTCCTCAATCAATTTTTCATCAAATTCATTATTTTAAAATTGCCGGACATCAACCTTGACAAAAATAAATGCCACAAGAAGTTCATTCATTTGATTTTGTTGGTAGTAGGTACCGCAATGACCACGGAAAAATTAGCAATTGTCAATCCCGACGGCAACTTCGTCGACCGCTGACCGTCACCCCTCGTAATTTGCAGGGATGTAAAGGACTCACATTTTGACTCAACTCATCGCTCAACTCAGGATTTGAGTCCGCTCAAACATTGAGTCCGCTCAACAGTTGAGCGGTGGTTCATCGCTCGAAATTTGAGCGGACTCACTGGTTGAGCGGACTCAATCGTGAACGGACTCAGTCTTGAGCGGACTCATTGCTTGAATGGACTTGAGCGGACTCAAGTCATGAGCGGACTCATCATTTGAGTTGAGCGGACTCAAATAATATTTTAAATAAGAAAGGAAGGAGGAAGAAGAAATGTTGGCTAAGAAAATTAGCAAAACCTAAATTAATAAAATATAATATAATGAATGAGTTTTTTATAAGCTTTTGTTATTTTATTGAAATTTCAGTTTCAATTTTAATTAAATCAGATTCTCTTTATGTTATTTAAAATATGAATTGAGTCCGCTCAGGCAGTGAGTCCGCTCAAGACTTGAGTCCGCTCAAGTCCATTCAAGCAATGAGTCCGCTCAAGACTGAGTCCGCTCACGATTGAGTCCGCTCAACCAGTGAGTCCGCTCAAATTTCGAGCGATGAACCACCGCTCAACTGTTGAGCGGACTCAAATCCTGAGTTGAGCGATGAGTTGATATGATAAATGAGTCCGCTCATTTACAACCCTGGTAATTTGGGCATTTACATAAGACGCTATGCTTTTAAAAGTTCGACAGCGGCATTTTTTCGTCATTTTCCGTTGCCCGTCGCAATTGTATTCAAGCCTTGACTTGACAAATTTTTGTCTTACGGTTCTTCCATTGATTTTACATAGCGACACTGATTCAAGCCTGAGTTGTTCAAAATATTTACGTTCGCAGGGAAGCATTAAATTTTTCTTGGGGTTCGTGCACAATAAGGCGAGGCGAGACGATGCGTGGCTAGGCAGTTTGGCGAGGCGAGGTGAAGATATATCTCGAGGGGTAGTGTTCACAACAAGGCGTTCAGTTTCTTGGTAAATCGTGAAGTGAGAGCATAAATAATGTCATCAGATTCAGAAGAAGAAATTTTGTGTTTGTCAAGTAGTGCAACAATATGGAATTTTTAACCTAAATGTACTTTCCGCTCTTTTGCTTGCCAACCGATAAAGACGAAACGTCTGGAATTTGGCGAATTCATCATTCGTGTGAAGATTTTCGGACTGATCCTGATAGATTCTTCCAATATATGAGAATGAATAAATACCCCTTCGGTTATATCAAAGAAAAAACCTAGAAGAATATACCAGCTATCAAAATTAGTGCGCTGCACCTCGCGAAAAAATTAAAAATGTCATTCCCGAGCGATTTACCTTGAAGTGTCTCGGCACATCGCGCACTGCCTTAGCATTTTTATGAACACTCTCATAGTACATCGTGCAATCATTTTATTTCTTTAACTCTTGATATAGCCTCGCTACACTTCGCCATGTTGTGCACGTACCTTTAGAGATATAGTTGCAAATTGTTCTTAAGAATTTGAATGATTAACTATTCACTGACAACGGTCCAAACGAATTGGTGGATTGATTCTGTTGGTTCTCTCTTTCGGACAGAGGCACAAGGATTCAGTTTTCTGAGAAAGATCTGAACATTTTTCTTTAGATTTTTCATGCACTATTGGCGACGGACAATGGTTCCAAAGAGTTATATTGATTCAGGTGTCTTGACTGATCTGGGTCGCTAAAGATATTTATGAGCGTTGGCAACCATAGATTTTGTTCTTACAAATTTTATTGAACATTTTTCTTTCGAATTTTTATACACTATTGGTTGCTGAAAACGATCAGTTGGATTGATGCCACTAAAATTAATTGTACAATTTTTCTTCACAATATTTACGGCAAGACAATAACAATAAAAACCATTCGCTTTCCTCTCCCTGCGGTAATTGCAGTTGCTTTGCTTGTACTTTCGTATTTTTCGTATTAATTCAAGTAGTGTTGTTTAACTTTACTTCACGTTTGCTTTTAATTTGTAGGAGAAGGATAAACTTGCTATATTAGTTAGCGATGGAGGTAGAAATAGTAGCGAAAATGTAAAGCAGAAGACTGATAAGACCATTGACAACTTTTTTCAGAAGAAAACAAGATGAGTTAAGTTCCCATCAGAAGAATTAGTCAGTAACATATCATGCACTCCTACTCCTATTCCTTTGAATGTGAATCAAGCTCTCACTCTCAGTCATTTACTTCAGCCTTGACAGAATCGGTTGCATCACATCAATGTCTACAATCTTTGCACGAGAAAGAGTATCTGGATATGAGTCCGTAATGTCTGTCCACTCTGAGATCGACATTGATGTGGATAATATTATCGACAGGTTTTTCCTAATCGAACCAAAAATTTAATTTTGTGATATCTAACTTAAATATGATAAAAAAAAAAATTTAAAAGCGACTACTTCCGACTTTTTCCTCCCCCTCGAACATTTTAGTTGTGCCCCCCCCCCCCCCCCCCCGCAAGTTGCTGGTCTGGATACGCGCCTGGTCTCAGGTAATAAGCGCACGGTTAGTTTATTCACTTCAGATGTCAAACAAATAAAGAAGTTGTGCTTGAAACCAAAGAACATCTAACAGAGTTAAGTTATATGTTCTTTGTTGAAACGTAAGAATATTTATCCCCTGGATTAATGGTGGTATCCTACTTTGCTAATTAACTGTAATTTCAATGGAATTATGATGAGACATTTTTTATTTTTGACATATGAAAAAATCTTCTGTGCGATGGTTTGCTCGATTCTCATCATAAGTACATAAATGGTTAAATTTAATACCAGCCTCGTATTGTGCATTAAAACTTAAGAAAGGCTGGCTCCTTGAAAGCTTAACCCTAAGACCATAGCAATGCCTAAAATCACTACTCTAGAGGAGCTGTTGGGGCTTAATTGTTAAAATGCCAGCCAGTATTAAGTGAAGGGACAATACAAATTTTCATACACTGAAGATTCCACGACGGAATTCATTTTAGGTTGTGGGTGGATGTCTCATCTAAGCTATTTAATATATTTGAAAATTTTGACACCTTCACATAACGGAATGGGTCGAATTCATTATATTTCTAGAATAAGTCCATTTATCTTTTAATTTGAATAATTTATACATTGAAGTTTTTTCTTCTAACTTTGTACATTACAATTAATTTTTCTTTCCTGCTTTGATCATTTTCTATTTTGCTGCATTTGCAAACTAAACTTGTTATTATTTCCAACCAGTTTCTTTTTTTTTCAATTAGACCACTTGTAAGAAAGTGAAAATCTAATCATAATCAAAATAGAAACTCCATAATTACTTTTGATTTTGTAACTGTCTACATACATACCAGAGAGTGTAAGACATATTTTTCATGTCTGGTTCAATTTCAAAAGAGTTAGGTAGGTAAAAGTATTCGTGTCTTTAAAAAGAAAAGATTTGAATGTATGTATGTACACTGTTATAAATCAGAAATAATCTTCTAAATGGTAATCGACCATATAATGCGCAAGAATAATTTTCTTAAGTAGTTAAATGAAGATATGTTCTCTTCTAATTAACATCACACGTTTTTCCACTTGGTAAATGATTTGAAGAAATTTTCGGGTCTGTGAACCATGAAAACATTTCATCACTTTTCATATTAATCTTCTTACTTTATAGCTATGCAATAACATGCAAGTAATGTTACAGATCAAAGAATGTGAATAACTTAATTATTATGGCTTCAAGTTGCTGTTAATTAATTGGTTAATTGCTATTACTGATATACATATAATACGAGTATATGGTTCTATCGGGCTCATGTGCTGCAGGAAACGATAAAAAGTCCAAGCACCGTGAAAAATTAATTGTAAGTGAAAGTTATGCATTTTAAAGTGTGGTGATCTATTATATAATTAGATCTTTCCAGTGAGCTATTTCAAGACTTCTTAAATATAAATAATGGGTTGAAATAAACTGGTGTACAAGTGCAGCATTTTCTCGAAGCTATAGTGTTGCAGGGATAATAATTATAAAGAATTTAGCTGTTGTAATTGAATTTAAAGATATCATTTCAACTTTCAGGTATACATCATTTTCAAAATCCAACTATGAAGTTAGCACTGACACAGACACTGCAATACATAGACGCTAGTCTTTTTATACCCTAGATGAAATCTAAAGGGTACCTATACTAAGTTTGTCATTCCGTTTGTAACACATAGAAATTATGAGGGTAGAGCAAAATGGATTGGACACCCACGCATAATATTAAAAGTTATTTTGATTTTTGCATGTCCGTCTGTCCGTTCTCACGATATCTCGAGAACGCGTGTACGTACTTAGAGAGCTGAAATTTGCTATGGCCTTTAAAAATAAAAGTTAAAATAAGTTCGAAAATGAAAAAGATCGGGTAACTCTTTCATAGGGTAAGGAAACAATCGGGTTACAATACAAAAATTTCAGTTTTCGCTACATATTTGGACACTACCTGAGAACGCGTCAATGTAGAGAGCTGAAATTTTGCTATGGCCTTTAAAAATAAAAGTAAAAAATAAGTAAAAAAGGAGTTTTCAAACAAAACTGAGGCCAAGCCGCATGAAAAAGTAGAAAATAAACTTTTCTTCACACACAGAGGTGGACTCAGATTTTATTCGCTGACAATCACCGATATATTTCAGTATGATCAATCAGAGGTAATATGTGATTTGATTCATGAAGAGAAAGAATATTCAAGAGAAATGTCCCAATCAAAAACTCTGAGTCCACCTCTGTGTGTGAAGAAAAGTTTATTTTCTACTTTTTCACGCAGCTTGGCCTCAGGTTTATTTGAAAACTCGTTTTTTACTTATTTTATTTTCTGCTTTTTTCACGTTAACTAAATTGTTATTACGTGCTGCTTTCGATGTTTTCCTATTAATATGAATTTTTTTTAAAAATTTACATGAATTTTCCTCGATTTTTCATGCAAGTTTTAATGATTGTTGAAGAGAAAGTATTGATGCCAGTAGGACGGAAAAAAATGATTCCGCATAGCTTATAAAACTTTTTTGTCGGAACATTTTCCGGAAAAGTCGGAAAATTCCGGAAATTTTCATAAAATTTTCCAGAAAAATTGGAAAATTCTGCATTTTTCCGGAAACAGATTTATCACTAATCATATCGATGAAAATTTATCCGATGATTTTCCAGCTTTTCCGGGTTTTTCCACGGTGTTTTCCACAAAAGCAAAAATTGGAAAACTCTGCATTTTTTCCTGAAACTGATTTATCACTAATCAAATTTGTACCAAATTTTCAAATGATTTTTCCCGATTTTCCGGGTTTTCCATGGAAATTTCCGGTTCAAATTTTGATAGATTCAATTGTCCCGCGACATGAACCTGTGTGCTAAATTTCAGCTCGCTGTGATGACGAAAAGTGGGTCTACGAGAGTGTCGAAAATAGTAAAAAGAAATATATAAACAGACAAATTCGTGTAGGAGTTAAAGGGAATGGCCTCAAAAATAAGTTCTAAGATGAGACAAATCGGGTATCTCTTTCATAGGGTTACAATACAAAAATGTCAGTTTTCGCTGCATATTTGGAGACCTGAGAACGCGTCAATGTAGAGAGCTGAAATTTTGCTATGGCCTTTAAAAATAAAAGTAAAAATAAGTTCGAAGATGAGACAAATCGGGTAACTCTTTCATAAGGTTACAATACAAAAATTTCAGTTTTCGCTACATATTTTTACACCTTTTACATGGCCTTTAAAAATAAAAGTAAAAATAAGTTCGAAGATGAGACAAATCGGGTAACTCTTTCATAGGGTTACAACACAAAAATTTCAGTTTTCGCTACATATTTGGACACTACCTGAGAACGCATCAATGTAGAGAGCTGAAATTTTGTTATGGCCTTTAAAATAAAAGTAAAAACAGGTTCGAAGATGAGATAAATCGGGTAACTCCTTCGTAGAGTTGTCATCCAAAAATTTCGGTCTCAGTACATATTTGGACACTACCTGAGAAAGCGTCAACCTCGAGAGCTTTTTGTTTTGTTCATAGTGCATTCATTAAAATAGTAAATATAATTTCAAAAATGGACTAAATCGGGCAACTCCTTTTTGGTATTACCATATAAAAATTTAGGATTTTTACGTATACTGTGAAAAGGATTTGTCCTATACGGTTTAAATGTACTAAAAAGTTCTTCAAAATATGAAATCCTACAAAATTGGTTATAATCATTTTTTCTGTCCGACGAACCGTTCTAGATATGCGAAAAACCACATCAAAAATCAAAATTGCACAAATGGGTGACCATTCGGGATTACATACGGGCATCTAGGATATCATAAGAATTGGTCATAGACCAATTCTATCATTTTTACTTGTTTCTTTTTAAATATTATTAAAGTATTTTAAAGGGTGGAGTGATGTGTGCGGCTTCCAGCACGAGTATTACTTGCAGCAATTAAGCTACAAGGGATCACACTAGATTTTTTCTGAGAATATTGACCATGCATGTAGCGATAAATCCAGGAAAGGCATCCGACATAAAGGCGCTTCTGGAGCGAGTCGATATGATCAGTTACTATCATATCGCCAAATGAATTTGAAGGCTCTCTTTTAGACAGTATCCAATGAAGCAAGGCTGTGAGATAAGCCGACGACCATCTCCTGCTAAAATATGGTGATTTTGTTCTATTCTAGATGTGCTATCGGACTGTTAGAGCAGCAGGCCACTAGATTGAACCAAATTAAAGGTAGGGTATCAGAAATTTGAAGTAGGGCGCAAATTTTCGGTGCATTTGGGATACATCAGGTCAGGTGAAAGGACATCTTTTTGAACCCTCATTTTATTAAATTTTCTTATACGTGAACTAAAACAGGTGTCTACAATAAAAAGAAATAAATGAACCAAACACAACATGGTAAAAATATTCAATATAATTGCAGTCTTCGATTTATATTGTGGAATTGTCGTAGCACTTCGTCTGCTCTTTTCCATTCAAATGCAAGAAACACCATTCCTGCCATTATCTCGTGAGCCATTAACATTCTTTGAGGCATATTGATAGCAATTAGTGTCGAATAGGTAGATTCGCACGAAGCAGTACCTACTACATCCGATTGTTGCGACTGATGCAAATCTTTCATACGTATATCGTTCTGATCTCCTCGACCATTCAACTCATTCAAGTACCTTTTCACAATAGTAGCATCTTCTTTGGACGGAATTTTAATACCTGAAAAATAATTGTGAATACGGATTTGTTTGTTTTTTTCTCGTTAATTTCCTCACAATAATTATATATTTAAATTTTGAACAGACTTAAACTTTGTCCAACTCATCAACTCATTGTCCGCAAATCATCTTTTCATCTCAGCTGTTATTATGTCTACAGTTTTAATATTCCGTTTTAAACAGGGACCGAAAGAGTTATAAGAAATATTTTAAAAGTCTGGTTTTAACACTTTGTTATTGATATTTTATATTTTATCTTTTAATGAAATAGTTAAAAAAAGAATTATATTTTCTTCTGAGCAAATAACAGTCTTATCTTAAGTTTTATAATTCCCTCTCGGTTTAACATTTAAAAATGAGTTTTATTTTTTCTCTCAAAAAATAAAACTCATAATTCGAGTTTTTCGTTTTTCTCAGCTTTTAACAGTTAAAAATGAGTTTTATTTTTTCCTCAAGAAATAAAACTCCTTAATTGAGTTTATCATTTTTGCTCAGCATTTAACAGTTAAAAATGAGTGTTATTTTTTCCCTCAAGAAATAAACCTGTCCGAGTAAGGTTCTTAGGGAAAGAAAATTTGGAATCGGCAACCCCTTCTTGGTGTTGCTATATATAGCTTTGGTTTTTCACTGTAAACGGCTGTTTTAAAATAAATGTAAATTTAAGTTCAAAAATAGGACCAATCGGGCAACTGTTTCGTACGGTTGCTATACAAAATTGTTTAAAAAAATTGAAAAATTCTATCTTCTAACAAATATATGATAACAAAAATAGAGAACGTCCATTGATAACTTTTATTTCTTGAGGAAAAGAATAAAACCCATTTTTAACTGTTTTAAGACGAGGAAAATATAAAACTCGAATTAAGAGTTTTATTTTTTGAGGAAAAAAAAAAGGCCTTTCACATCGAAACCGAAAACCGAAAACCGATAAGTTCTACACCGAAAATTCGCTTTTGCTTTCACATCAAAAACCGAAAACTTTTTTTTCGGTTATATAGAAGTAACATTTAATTATCATAAAAGTTGTATGATGAGAGCTCATACAAAAAACTTATTTTAATTTTACTTCGAAATCCCTATCCATATTATAATAATATAATAAATAATAAAATAAAATAATATAATTTTCAATGTAAACACAAAGGTGAGGTTTAGTACGATCGAAAAAATTTTTCGTCCCGAAACGTTCCACATGTGGAAACCGAAAAGAAATTGACAGAAGCAACCGAAATTTCATTTTTCGGCCGAAAAAAGATAAAAGTTGTGTTTTTCTTTAAAATCTGAAATAAATAATCTATTTTATTAGTAAAATTATTAGTTTATCCTATTTCCCATGATTTTGTTAATCATTGGAGCAAAAAACTTGTGTTAAAGTGGAATAAATTGAGTTTTTCGGTTTTCATGTGAAAGTGCCTTAATACAGAAAATGGCGGGATACAATTTTCGAGCATGCAGACTACAACTCGCAGAGCTTTCAAAGCCAATGAATGCTTTCCGAAACATTATTCCATCTAACGGTGATGAAATGAATTAAAAACGCCAAATTGTATGCAAAATATATAAAAACAAGAAATTTTTGCCGTTACGATGGTTAACATTATTGACTTTATTTCCTTCATTATACTAAATAATTTGAGTTTTTCAAAATAAACAGAAAAACGTTCTAAATTTGTTACAAATTGAACTTTCTTTGAAATAATGTCATAATTTTGATAGTTATTCGTCTCTGAAAATAGCAACTTTCAAACGAAGATATATTAGTAACCAAAAGTGTTTTACTAGTTTTCCCTCCGTCACTTCCTCTTCCAATTCAATATCTTCCATACTCAAGTACAAATTTATCTGCTTGATGTACCATTGTTACGTTACTATTTACCAAACTTTGCAAATTTCATGAATTCGACAGTTTTCTTAAGCTAATTACATACATAAAAACCCCGAAATCTTTATTTTTGACACGTCATTACCTAAGTTTATGCTTTCTCTCTAACTATGTGCAATTTTTCTCATGATAATACGCACAAATTTGACGCAAAGTTGTATTAACTTTTCGTGTTTTTTTAAGATTTCAGTGGTAACCCCCTTAACCCATATCTTAAAATTTTCTTTCAACAAACACTTCGATCAAGAAGAGCTCAAAACGTTCTTATAACTTCTTATAACAAACCCACTTTGTGGAAAACTAATTTTAAGGAAAAGTTAGTATACTAAAGATGGAATTCAATATTACTAAATTTACTATTTCTTGCGAAATAGGTAAAAATTACACTCACAGAAATATGTGGTAGTGAAATAAACAGGATTATAACCTAACTCACCTAATTGGAGTATGTACCCTGTTGGCCTCCTCAACATCGTTTTTCTGAAAAAGAGGAAATATGTGGAAAAAGTGTTGCCGATTTCTGAAAGAGGGGTATTTATTTATTTATTTATTCGGTCAATTAAAAATGGTAGATTACAGAGCTTTTTACACTCCTATTATGATACTACCATTATAGCTATACAAACAAGTGGATGGTTTTACAAGCTAAATTAAGAAGAAGAAAATAATACAAGTGATACAATAACTTAAGAGCTAGTAGTGCATAACTAAACTTACAACCAAATACTACAAAAGTACAATTCAATAGAGTAGTTAAAAAATTAATCAATATAAGTACATTGGAGGGAAAAATTCAAGCTATTCAATATCAATCAGTTAAAATAAAACTAGTATTTACAGCTTAGAAATACAGAACTACAAACCAGAATTCAAATATGGTACTTACGAGACAAAAACCACTGCATCAACTGCAGAACTAAATTTCAATAAAATAATTACAGATATAAACAATCCGCAAATTCAAAGCTACAATGTTACAGCTAGTTAATTCAATAGAATATTCACTACAAAATTAGCAGCATACTTACAAAATAAATTCAAAATACCACACTAAAGGGCTGAAATTCAGTAGGATAGCAGCAAAACAGAACGATGCGTGCGCATTTAAAGGTGTACCTAAATGAGATAGTTAATTAGGAATGAGCAGGAAAAATACAGTTGTAGTTGGACTACAGAGGCATCAAAGATGGGGAGAACTATAGAAGGATAAAAATAGTAATAATATAAAAATAGAATATTCATCAATATCATACTAAAAACTGGGTTAAATATAAATATAAACGGGAAGGGCAAAGCAATATTTGAAAAAGGAATAAGCCAATATTTATTGTCCGATCTCAAGCAGAATCAACCTTTTAAATGTCAGAGGATCAGTGTTGAAAATGTATATATTATTAAATCTGGAGTTGTATGACTTTTGTATTCTGACGATGGGCGATTTATCTTTTATGTTGGTTATACTAGTTGGCAATCTAAAAAGGGTGTTATGTCTAGAGTTCCGGTGCGGAATATGGAAGTCTATACGGGATATCTGATCATTAAGGATTTTATATAAGAACATTGAATCCAGGAAGGCTCTTCGGTTCTCAAGTGTAGACAAGTTGAATTTGGTTAGTCTCTCGTGGTATTCTATGGACATGTTTTCAAGCTTGAATAATGTGATTCTGGTGAATCTACACTGGACGACCTCGATCTGTGATATATATGAGGAGTAAAATGGATTCCATACTTGGCTCGCATACTCGAGAATGCTTCTTACTAGGGAGTTAAAAAGAGTAGTATATGAAGCCGCACACTTAAATGACTGAAAAATGAAGCAAGGCCATTAGACGGAAAGCTTTGGATGTAATGAAATTTATATGTGATGCAAAGAGAAGCTTACGATCAAATATAACTCCCAAGTTATTTAATTCATCAACACGAGACAAAGATATATTATGGATTCTATAATCGAAGTAGATAAAGTCCCTTTTGCGGTAAAAAGTTATAAATTTGCACTTTCTGACATTAATTTCAATGCAGTTCTCTACACTCCACTTTTCTAATTGAAGAATATCCTTTTGAAGGAGGACGCAGTCGGTAACATTGCTAATAACTCTATATAGTTTCGCATCGTCTGCATATAAGGCAAGCCATTAATATAGATAAGAAATATCAATGGTCCAAGTATTGTACCGTGGGGTACACCGGAGATTTGTTAGAATAATGGAGATTCCTGACCATTAAAGACTACGACATTTTCTCCTTTGGACAAGTAGGAAGAGAACCAGGATACGGTGTCGGGATGAAGCCCTAAGCTAGCCATTCTGGAAAGGCATAGCTTATGGTTTATTTTATCAAAAGCCTTACTAAATTCTGTATGTACAGAGTCCAGCTGCTTAGTTTCGTCAAGGGCACAGGCGATCGAGTCCGTAAATAGAGCTAAGTTTGAGACTGTGGATCGACCAGGTAGAAATCCGTGCTGCTGTTCCGAGACAGGCAAAACGAAACATTTCTTGAGGGTTGCAGGGTAAATTTTGTTATTTATTGAGAGATTGAATAATTTGCAAAGGGGTTCTGCTAGACTGACAGCGCATTTTCTGAAGACGATATTAGGGATGCCGTCAGGACCCGCGTTTTTATTACAATCTAGATCGTTCTGCGAATAATTTCAATTATTTAACTTGGAAGAATCTGGAAGGACTCATTTTGAATTCTTCTTCTTCTTAAATATATATCATTAAACAGCATAAGATCTGTTTTTTTTTCTTTTTATAACATTTAAAAATATTGTGATGTGACTATGCACAATAACAACCAACAATTTACAAATCAATTAAAGAATGCACATTCTGCGTTATTGCCTTTATTCAATTGACCTGAAAACCATTGCTCAATTAATTGATCACATTAAATGAGATCGATAATGTTATTGCATTTAAGCAAAGCATGCGTTAAACCAAATGTATGTTACAACCATAAGAGATGACTACATTTGTTTACATAGATTTGATTACATGTTTTGCGACATGCTTAATAGGGCTAAGCTGGTTGTGTCACATCTTTCTTTTAAGTTAAGCCCATAAGTGCAAATAAGCAATTTAGATTAACCTGCCCCAAATCACGGGCATGTAGGTACCTATCGAAAAGGCAATGTTCCAAGCATAATTATGTTTAGGCTAGCATATTTACTTTTATATAAATAAGCTAGGAATATATCAATAAACAAGAAGTTGTTCTTTAGTCTTAACATAGTCAAGACATTTTATTCGAGTGTCTGCTAGCCTTAGCTGCACTCCCCTTTTTTTAGGCATTTGCTATTATAGCTGCGCCTATAAAGAGATCTGCTCTCTGAGCTTCTCTTGGGAGGCAGCCAACCTCCACCCATCATTAAATTGTTGCGAAAGCAGTTAAATCGCTACGAAGCTACAAATGGGATTTAGGTACTTCAGAGTGTTTACAATAAGAAACACAAGTCAAAATCTATAAAATATAAAATTCATAAATTAGCAATAAAGTAGAATTTTTGTGCAGCGCATCGTTGGGAAAAACTCAGTAGGTAGAAAAAGCTCTTCTTCAACACTGTAAATAGCAATTATGTATATATACAACATCCAGATGAAAGATGTATATAATGAGAACATGCAATCTCTACGAATTAATACTCAAGCATAGACATGCTGCAAATATATTCAAGAATCTCAACAGATATCCTACTACAAATCTTTGACAGAACATGGAGTATCCCTGAAATTTTGAGCGATAATAAAAGCTTCCATTACGTCGGTACCATAATTACTGAATTTGGCTGTACAGAAGAGGTTTTTTCCCAGATATCCCAGATGGGGAACTCTTGGTATAAATCTTTCTCTAAGAACAAAACGTGGACTTTTTAAATCAAATGTAGCCATAAACTGTCTTTTCCTTTCGTTTCCAATTTTGTGTACTTCAAGCGAATATTACATTTTGGACGATTGGCTTATAGAGGAATCTATAAAAATTCTCCGCTCTTTTTTGCTTCGCTTACGAAATGCTTGACGACACTCATTTCTGTTTAATGCTGGAATTTTGTAATAAACAATTGTATAGTATTAGTATTGCGTCAACAACAGATAAATGATAGCTACAGACGTCGGATATCTGAAATTGAAGGATACAATCGATAAAGAAAAAAAAATTATAAAAAATAAAAACCTAGCATTTGTTCACTCAAGTAGAAGTTGATATAACGTGGATAGCTGTTTATTTTCTTGGAGAATTATTCTTTTCATTTACTGTTTTCGTTGCGAGTGCATTTGTGAATTCGAATACCTATGAAAAAATTCGTCTCTTCAATTGAGGAGCTGTGATTTTATGGCTCGTATATATAGGGGGATGTCGTCTAGGTCGGCCATCTTCCATTTTTTAAGTTTTGGCCACAAGCGTCACCAATGTTCGAGCGCGGAAAAACTTCTCTCAGTAACAGCGAACTTTTCGTGACATACATTGCAGATTTAGAGCACCCATTTGCACACAGTGGTTAGGATTTCAAAAAAAAAAAAATAATAATAATAATACGGCCAGAAAGTGAGGAGAAAGTATTCAATCATCTAGGTAAGCATTGTAAATGTGTTATGTGACTCATACTTGAAAATATAGCACGAGGAAAATCCAATCCTGTAACATGTTTGGTTGTGATGTCACGTGATGCGGTAATGGTGCTTGTCGTCGAGGTTGGCAATTTTGTGTAGTTACGGCTGGCCCACTGTGATCGTTTGTTTGGAAAGCACCCCAAAAACGTCCAGCACCAATCCCAACGACGAGCGCCAATAGAGCACCACCTAAAGGAAGATGCCCGCCAAAAAAGCGCAGAAAAAGCCCTCTTAGGAGAATGCAAGAGAGAAGTGCATTTGAAGTGTGTATCATTTGCCGGAAATGCGATTTCGAATAATGTGCCATTCAAATTTTGCTAAAAAAACAGAAAAATGCAACAAATTCAGCTTTTTATTTCATTAAATAAATGTTTCCACGTCATTTTCAATCATTTCAGCACATTTTCCGTCGACTGGGCAACTTAGACGTACAGGCCAACCCTGACAGCATTTCACTTTTGTTTTTAAATACCTAAATTTTTTTCACTTTTCACCCAATCAATCTGCAATGGTCAGCAAAAGTGTTCTTTTTCCCAGACCTTTCCAAAGATGTGCTTTGATTAATGAAATTCTTCCTTAAACGGAAGTTATGGGCAAAAATCATCAAAAGGGTGTCCATGTCCAACCCTGATGACATTTCCCTACTAATATGTCCTAATGAAAGATAATATCAGAGCACTAAGCATGTTTTATCATAGGCTCTACCTTTTACATAACAATATGAAAAAGAATGATTCTCGAATCTCGAGGTGTATGAAATTTCCGGGCAGCTAGGATGCGTATAGAAAACTTTCTAAAGGCTGAATTACAATGGACACAACGGAACGCAACTGAACGGTGTGAAATGTGAAATTTACGCAGTAAAACGGACGTCGAGGTTAGCTGCTTACAATGGACGCATGATAAATTGAAAGTGACAGTGACGTTTGCCTCAAAATTTATAAACAAATATGGATAAAATCAAAAAACTCTTTTCATCCCATTCCCTCTCTGCTTATTACACACTTACCGCAGCACAGTTTCACTTGACGGAACAAAATAAACAATCCCAAAGCTAATTTGAGGTTATGTTTATCCGTTCAGTTGCGTTAATTTCAGATTTTATTAAACTTGCTGCGTACAACTGCGTTTTCGTCCGTCCACTGTAAGCAACTCCATTTGAGTACCATACAAAGAAAACCGGTTTGACATTTCTCTCCGTTCAGTTGCGTTCCGTTGCATCCATTGTAATTCCACCTTAAGAACTGATAACGCTTCAGATGGATTGCGAATGATTCCATTATAAACAGCTGAATGATTCCTCGGCAGTGTGGACAATATTGTATTGGAAATGCTGATGGTTCCAGGCAACACGAAATATCTCGAATTAGGCATATAGGTATATGATGTAGGAAGCAACAACCAAACCAGCGTGAGCGCACTCTGCTGCACCTGAATGAAAAAGCCTAGTAAAAGTTTGTTACTTAGTTCTTTCATATTTAAGGAAGAAAACATAATTAAAATCTAACCGCGCAGGTAGTTAAAATATTCAAATTTTTCTTCACATTTTGAAATTTTTTATTAAGTCGAAAATTTTTGTCTAGCATCCTGTGTTATGTGATGCTGTTACTTGAGAGCATCTTCATATATAGGTAGGTGTTCGCTCTCACGTAACATAAGAGCAATTAAGTTTGGTTCACTGAACCATTAAGACAAAGAATTAAGAGGCACACATAAAACATACTTGAGCCAGCCAGTTGGTTTTTACCCAACACTCCAGTGACATCCGAGGCATATGTGACTTTATTATATTTTCCATGTACCAACGACATGACTGGGATCCAAAAGGGTAGACCTCAAAAGCCACAGGTAGTATAAAAAGCCATTGAATCTGATTAAATTTGATACACATCAGTCGTTTTAATTTCGACCTATACATCACCTTGGCAGTAATGAGTAAGAGAAACAAAAAGGCTCCTAAAAATTCTACGAAAAGTATATACTTTCCTTATGTTTAAATTAAAGCGTCTAATTACATACTTAAAGTTGCGGTGTTTATCTTGAAGACCTTGTGTACTTTATGATACCTGGGACTATAAACTGGTTGTTAAATCACTTGGGATTATTATGGAGTAACGGTGGTTTTTAAGGGTTTTGATGTCTCTAACAAGTTTCCGTTCATCTTTAACGCGGCTTAAGGGAAAAGGTACAAATGTCATCTAATTGTATACGTACTGATGTTACTTATCCGTCTGCAAAATTATTATTGTACATTAAATTTTCAGCCTGGGAATTACATAAATAAATGAACAAAAGTAACTGACAGAGGACTCATAATAACATAAAGTGACCAATCTGAGATTAAATTTTCACCCAGATGTGAAATTGGTCTAGTTCTTCAGGTTTAAGCAAGTTTACAATAACCACATTAAACTGTTCACCCTTGCTCTCTCGGCCGTGGGATAGGTTTATAACCATCAAAATGTCATTTAGACATACTTTTAATTACTATGAGAAACCTTTTCAATTTGAAAATGCTCCTATGTATCTCATGGGAAAAATTGCCATATAACCACTACGAAAATTTTTTAGTGAAATAATTTCTTTATATTGTTCTCGTGCGGATAAAATAGTGAAACTGTTTTATTGTTTTAATAACCATTTTTTTAACTTCATCCACTAATTTTAATTGACTTTAATTTATAGAGTGATTCAGAGCATAATAATTAATACGTTTGTATTCCATATAATGAAATGTTAGAGTATAATAAGTTTATTTATTCGGTACCCATCTGTCCACCTATGCGTCCGATAATTTGAGAACATGTTGACCTGACAGTTTTTACACAGTAATTTTATAATTTCTATGAGGTAAATGTCAATATAAAATGCAAGGAAAAGTGTAATGCAAGAAAAAGTCGAATGAAAATAAAAAAATAATAAAATTGCACAAAGTTTTTATTATTGAAATTAAAACAATTTAAAACATCCCAATCCTTATCTTCTTCGCTTTGTTCTTCTTTTGAATCTACCACGTCCGTTGTTGGTAACAGGAATTGAAGTACTTCTTTAGAAAATGGCTTACTATTTTTTTTTACGCACTGTTGGGCGAGAGCATGACAGTAATGGGTCTGAGCGTAGTAATAATCTACTTATTGTGTCTATATTAGATGATGATGATGATGATGATTAGATTACGAACCTCAGCCGCTTCAGAAAATTGGCCAATGGGTAACAGGGTAAGTTCTATAACCGTAGGGCCGTGAATATGTATCTTATCACTCGTATAATTTCACGTATAGCTGTGTTGTTTCCCATAAAAATTTAGAAAATTTATGAACGTCTATCTATTGTGCACTTGAGATCACATTTAATATAATTCTCAACTTATGTATGAGATCCTGGTTAATACAAAACAGGTTCTCGGCATTCCATTAAGAACTACAGAGGAATTGCCAAACTTCTACCTATTCCCAAGTATTTTGAAAGCATAATAACGAACAGGATGTATTTTCACGTAAAAGAAATGATTTGCTCCCAGCAACATGGCTTCGTGAAGTGTAAATCCTCAACAACCAATTTGCTATTATTTAAAATTTTTTGTATTAACGAAATTGAAAATTTTGCGCAAGTCGACTTTGTTAAGGCTTTTGACCGGGTAAATATTGATCTGCTTATAAGGAAACTGCGTGTCTTCGGGTTTCACTCCTCCTTTCTTAAGTGGATTAATTCGTACTTAAGTAATCGTTCGCAGTGTGTAAAAATGGATTTTGTTAAATCTCGTAAATTTGTAATTAAATCAGGGGTGCCTCAAGACAGTCATCTTGGCCTCCTGTTGTTTATTATTTATATTAATGATGTGGTTAAACTATTCTCTTTCGCTAGATGTTTTTTGTACGCTGATGACCTAAAAATTTTCTTGCCAATTAGAGATCTAGCAGATTGTCTACATCTTCAAAATCACCTAAATAAACTTCTAGGTTGGTGTTCGTTAAGTGGTTTGGAGCTCAATCCTAGCAAGTGTTAGAGCTTCAGCTTTTATCGTTGAATTAATCCTATTTTGTTTGATTACGTGATTAAAGACATTACTGTAGACAGACCTACTGAGATTAAAGATCTTGGTATCATTTTTGATAACAAGTTGAACTACTCTTTGCATGTTGACTATGTCACCTGCAATGCATTTAAAATGCTCGGTTTCATTAAGCGTAACTGCATTGTTTTTTAAGACCCTTACACTTTAAAAGCTTTATATGTTTCACTAGTTCGCTCCATATTGGAGTATTCCTCTGTTGCCTGGTGCCCTTATACTGCGTTACATATTAAACGCATTGAATCTATACAAAGATCATTTACTCGCTACGCTTTGCGCGGGCTTAACTGGTAAGTTGGTCTTCCTTATACGAGGCCAGGTGCTAGTTACTTGGGCTCCAAACTTTAGAGTCTCGTAGAAAGGCTTTCAGTGTTATGTTTGTCAGAGATGTTTTCTGCTACAAGATTTGCTCACCCGAATTGATTGCCTTATTTAAAATTTATGTGGCTGGCTTTCTATTCGATCTAGAGATTTATTATATATTCTTTCTCATAGAACTTGTTACGATCAGTATGAACCCATCACTCAGTGCTCTCGAAATTTTAACGTTGTTTGTACTTTCGTAGATCTTACTGATGAACGTAATAGTTTCAGAAATACTGTAATGCAAATTAATAGATAATTACGTCTTTAGATATTCTTGACATTTCTACATTTTATAGAATATATTTATATCCTTTTGACTTAATGTTAAGTTAGTTTTAATGCTTAGTCTGTAGGAGCTTTTCTCTGTAGACCTAAATAAATAAATAAAAACCAGTGATTCGCGAAGCTGTTTCGGGATCAGAAAATAATCTTTGAGAAGTATCGCCATCATTTGTATTTCCGAATCCGGTTTTCAGCATGTCTACTAATATGGACATTTCTTCTTTTAAGGTATCTTGAATGTTCTTCTTTTCTTTTCTGTAACATAATTTTTTTCACTCACGGTTTTTGTTTGCCATTTCTTTATTGTATTCTTACGTGCGTGGCCTTAGTTTCTTATTTAAAACACAATATTTCCAAGGAAGGATTAAGACTTTTTTCGACCCTGGCCGATAAAAACTATTTCGCCCTCTCCCGGGCCCACCCTTCAATTTTTTGATATGAAGATACTTAAAAAAAAAAACTTAGGTTTTTTACTAGGAAATTCAAGACTACATTTGTGACTAATACTGATAAAAAACTATAGTTTTGTTCTGCCCAATGAGAACACTCAAAAACAATATTATTAAGGATGTGGATTGTAAATAAGAACGCCCCGGGGAATAATTTTAAAGTGAGTGGTTTATTGGACGCACACGTAAAACTTATGTACAAAATTATAACTAGAACTAAACTAAAAGAAATCAATTTCACTTCTATTATTTCAATAACGAGACTTAAGAACTAAACTTCAATTACTAGTTTCCCTTATGTTTCTAATTTTACTCTCAACACAATACTGTCAAAGCTGAGACAACTTTGAATAATGGCAATATATATACATATATATATATATAAATATAACAATCAATATGAACTATAATATATGTTGTTCTAGTCGTTCCCCGGAACAAGATACTTTACTTCAGTCGAGACCCAAAGCAAAGTTGTATTAGTCGTGCTTATTCTACTCGGTTCCCAGAATAAATATCTTTATCTCAGTCGAGACCCAAGATAAAGGTTTCAGATTAGTGAGTGTTATTTTAGTCGCTACCCGGAATAACTATCTTTATCTCAGTCGAGACCCAAGATAAAGGTTTGAGATTAGTGAGTGTTATTCTAGTCGCTACCCGGGATAACTATCTTTATCTCAGTCGAGACCCAAGATACAGGTATTGAGTTAGTGAAATCTATCCCAGTCGAGACCCAGAATAAATATCTTTATCTCAGTCGAGACCCAAGATAAAGGTTTGAGATTAGTGAGTGCTATTCTAGTCGCTATCCGGAATAACTATCTTTATCTCAGTCGAGACCCAAGATAAAAGTTTGAGATATGTGAGTGTTATTCTAGTCGCTACCCGGGATAACTATCTTTATCTCAGTCGAGACCCAAGATAAAGGTATTGAGTTAGTGAAATCTATCCCAGTCGAGACCCAGAATAAATATCTTTATCTCAGTCGAGACCCAAGATAAAGGTTTGAGATTAGTGAGTGTTATTCTAGTCGCTACCCAGTCGGTACCAAAGATAAAGTTGTTATGTTAGTAGAATTTATTCCAGTCGAGACCCAGAATAAATATCTGTATCTCAGTCGGTACCCAAGATAATGTTGTTATGTTAGTAGAATTTATCCCAGTCGAGACCCAGAAGAAATATCTTTATCTCAGTCGGTACCCAAGATAAAGTTGTTATGTTAGTAGAATTTATCCCAGTCGAGACCCAGAATAAATATCTTTATCTCAGTCGATACCCAAGATAAAGGTTTGAGATTAGTGAGTGTTATTCTAGTCGCTACCCGGGATAACTATCTTTATCTCAGTCGAGACCCAAGATAAAGGTATTGAGTTAGTGAAATCTATCCCAGTCGAGACCCAGAATAAATATCTTTATCTCAGTCGAGACCCAAGATAAAGGTATTGAGTTAGTGAAATCTATCCCAGTCGAGACCCAGAATAAATATCTTTATCTCAGTCGACACCCAAGATAAAGGTTTGAGATTAGTGAGTGTTATTCTAGTCGCTACCCAGTCGGTACCAAAGATAAAGTTGTTATGTTAGCAGAATTTATCCCAGTCGAGACCCAGAATAAATATCTTTATCTCAGTCGATACCCAAGATAAAGTTATTGAGTTAATAATTATATTTTATTACACTAGCCAAGTCGAATTCCAAATGTTCCGCAATCTATGAAAGCTGGATGCGAAAAGAGGAAGATTCAAGTTGGCCTGCGACTTATATTGCCTCTGAATTGCGCACGGCTCCAACAAATTATTTTACATTACGCATAGTAACCAAAGTACGTTGACTTTAGCAGCTGTGAGTAGGTAGCAACCAAAAAGTCCGTTGACCTTAGCAGCTGTGCGTAGGTCTGAAGAGTACATTGACCCTAGCAGCTGTGCAAAGCAACTGGAATTGTGAGCATTTTTTGTTGCCGTTCCTGATTTTGCCTAGCTAAAGTTATTATGATTATAATTATACAATAAGATACCTATTACAATATTGCAAATTTGCTACTTTAGAAGATACATTTAACTGTACAGAGGACTTAATCTAATTCCATTTGATTCGCGCACTGTTATCGAAGACAAGTTACTTTCCTCTTATTGGATTGTGTCCCGGATTTGTTTATGTGGAATGTAGCCATGAAGTGTTGATTGTTATCTACACTAAAAACTGCCTTATCGATATGCTTGTAGGTAGGTATATATCGTTTCGTTCCCGACCTATTTTCAATAATTAGAAAAACTTGGATTTAGAAACTTTTAAACTATTTTACTTCCAGGTGGCTATTTAATGTTGTTTAATTTGAACAAGTTTTGAATAGGAATTAGATTTGATATGAACTAAAAGTTAGCATTCGGAATTATGCTTATGCAGCTTAACAATGTTTTCTTTGTTTTAATAATACAAATCTATTTATTAGTTCAAAATTTCATAAGAAACGTTGATTAATGTCAACTCACTTGTCTTCTCATCTGAAAGTGTGTTTCTGAGATAATCTTTATTCCTTCATAATGTGTAAAAAGACTTCTCTCCAGGGCTGTTGGTAGATGGAAGTCAGAGATAAATTCTCAGTACTACCTCGATATTAGAAAACGTCGAGATTAGTTTTCAGATTTTAAACCCTTTAAGGTCTTCCGGAAACCTTCTTCAATCAAGCTTTGTCTTTCTAGAGTAGTGTTTATCCTGCCTTGTGGCTTTAGTCTTAGAATGTATGTAGTGATATTATTTTTGTGATCAAGCGAGCGCTCAAGATCAACTATTATTCTTACCAAATGCATCCAATCATTGAAACCATAAACAAATGCATTCACATTTTGAGTATTCCGACTGCTAAATAATTTGCAGGGTAAGCAGTGTACCTTGTTAGTAGATGAAAAATACAAGATCCAGTCACGGCGAACAGTTTTGCCATTCACGAGTTGAATATAAAACCTTTTTCTTGTTGCATAGGCTCTCTTTGAATTTTTGAAGTCAAGCTGATCTAAATCTTGAACTAAATATGATTTTATAATCTTATTAATAAAACTGTCGGCAACTTTCCACGTTGCAGGATGAGACTGGTCAAAATCAGAACAGTCATAATCGGCTTCAATTTAAAATCCAATTGTTTCAGTATTAGTTGTGTTCATTTGCTCTGTTTCATTTGGTTTTGAGAAACTGAAGTTGAGGATTCACTGTTGTCTACATCTACTTGAACAGCTTGCCCTAAGAAATATGGACATTAAATTTGAAATCCATGTTTTCAATTTGGATTGAATCGGGTCCGAAATGAAGCGAATTTCAGCATCTTTAATATAAACCCATATTTCGCTTGCCATTTAATGAAATGGCAAAGATTATGTCGTGCTTTCCACCATGCTAAAGTGTAGTTTTCTTGTGTTTTTTTTATGAAAAAAGTACCTTAATTTAATTTGCCACTGATGATTGGAGAACGTTACACTGCGGTTTAGCACTTGCAATCGCTCATAAAGCACGGACAAAACGCTGTACTTCTTTACGCCCTAAAGCATGCAATGGGACGCGGGCTGCCAAATCAGTTATTTATGTTAAATTTAAATTGGATGCTATTTAGCGGTATTATCAAGTGATTAATTTTTTATTTTTTTTTAAATAATTTTTACTTTCTCTTTTCGGTTTCGCCCCTTTGAATATTCGCCCCGGAGGATCGTCCAATCCCGCCTTATGGTTAATCCGCCCCTGAATATTTCAGATATCATTAACAAGTTCTTCTTTTATTTAACTTCACTGTTTACTTTTATAACTTTTACAAACAATTATCAAATCAACTCTATATAGTTATCGCTAGTACTGTACTTCTAATTATCGCAATCCAAATAGTTCACTTCGTTCTTTTCGCTATCTGAAATAACACTCGCCTCCTGGATGTGAGTAACGCCGTATTTATACTTTACAAATTATCCTATAGGAACTTTCCCGAACCCAAAATTTACTAGGATGTCACTAACCTAAAGTTGTTTCCATTTTCAATAGATGTCGCTTGTATCACTTAGTGGCACTTAACAGTATTTTATATGCTAAATGTAATAAAGACTCTAAGGGCCGTAAACACCAATGCGGATATCCTATTTCCTGTGTAAAGATTATTCCTATCCGAGAATAATCCTGCTTGCTTTAGTCGTAAACACCAACTCGTGTGAAACAGTGAGTTTTTTGTTTATGTGGCATTACTTTCGGTTATTTTCGGTATGTCGAAATAAAAGAATATTATATTTTAAAATAAGAAATGTTGATTAAGCAATATAATAAACAAAATTAATTAAATTTTCAGTTTTCTTTTTTAAATAATATTAAAAAAAAAGATCAGTGCATCTAACCGAAATATCGTTGCCACGGAAACGTGAAATTCTTTCTTGTCTGCTATAATTGTCACTTAAATTCAAATTTTGCTCATCTGTCACCCATTGGGAATAATCCTCGAATAGAAATTTTACCTCCGCGAAATCTCAAATAAAATATTACACATACGATGGATTAAATCGCGAGTAATCTTGCTTGGTGTTTGTGCATTACACGTGAATATGGATTATTCTAAGGAAATGCAATAGGGTCGAATGATATTGATTTGCGGTCCCTTAAGCTCATCTTGCCTTTTATAATTAGACCAATGGTACATATTTTCAATACGGCCATTACAACAGCATCATTTCCGACACAGTGGAAGATTGCAAAGGTTTATCCGATGAAGAAAATAAGTAAACCCTCTGTGACAAAAGACTTTAGACCTATAACTATTCTTCCAGTACTATCTAAAGTTCTCGAGAGGTTACTCTATATGAGCAGATTAGGACTTATACGGAGGCTCATTGTCTGATAGCAAAGCAGCAGTGTGGCTTTAGACCTAAGCACAGTACTGCTACTGCTTTATTACATCTCAATGAATCTGTTAGACAAAATATTGAACTGCGAAAAGCCACAATACTATGCTTATAGGATTTTTCCAAGGCCCTCGATTCTGTCAGTTTTCATATTCTTTATCAAAAATTAGTGAATCAGTTCAATTTTGGTCATATTTAACTCACCGTAAGCAAGCTACTGTCTTGAATGCGTCCTCGTCAAAACTGTTATCTCTTCAATCAGGTGTCCCACAAGGGTCAATATTGGGTCCTTTCTTATTTATGTTGTATATTAATGATATCGTGATAGTTCCTAAGTACTCTTCCATGATACTGTATGCTGATGACATACAGTTATTCCTGTCGTCATCTAAAACTAATGCTGCTAGCGATATCTCTCACTTTAATGAGGATCTTTCTCTTATATATAACTGGTCACTCAGAAACAAGTTATCCTTGAACCCTAATAAAACTCAGAGCATAATTCTTTACAATCAGCCACTTGACGTTTCATCCTTTCCATATCTTTATCTAAATGGCATTCCTATTGAATATAAGACCGTGGTTAAGAATTTAGGTATGCTTATTGATAGCGATCTGTCCTGGCAAAGTCATATGAATGCTACGTGTCTAAGGTTTACTGCGGGTTGAGAAGCTTGTGGCGACATGCAGAGTATACCCCCAGACTGATACGCGAACGTGGCATTCAATGCTTACGCTAGATACATTTTTGACCTCAGGAGATATGATCACGTGTCAGCTGTAACTAAGCAAATTTTTAGATGAAAGTTGAATCACTACTTGGACTACCTGATAAGCGTTATGAAGGACAATATAATCAATGATAATTCTGCCGAATTCCTTAAGGATAATATTGAATTTCTGTCATCACAACGTACGCTATTATTGCGGGTTCCTCGCCATTTTTTCCTATATAGTTCTCGCACCTTTTTCATCTATGGAGTCAGAGTCTGGAATAGTCTCCCTGTATAAGTTCGGGCACTTCAGAGGTTCAGGATGGAGGCCTCAAGTTATTTTAATAAACTGAGTGAATACTAAACGCGTAAATAGCCATTATTTTTTCTTCGTTTTTATTTTTTTTATTACTCCTTTCTACTATATATAGCTTATTATTTTATTAGTTGTTATTTTCCTTATTTCATTTTGAAATTTTATTTTTATTTTTTAATTCTATTTCTTTTTTTTTATAATTTCTTATTTTTAACTTTTCTTTCTGTTTTAGAATTGTGTTTTTTTTCTGAATTAAATCATTATACGCATTATTTTTGTAAAACCTGTGTACGGGAGTATGCACATATTAATGAGTCATACAATTCAGTTGTGCAAATTAATAAAGCAAATTTAATTTAATTTAATTATCCTCTGCACTGGAGAGCCATCGGCAGCAGATCAAGCATGACCTGTCACAAAACGTGCATAGATATGGGAAGTAAAAGCAACTATGATTAAAAAACAGAGTATAATTGCTGCTAATTAAGTTCACATCAATTTATTTCAAAGAAAAATGTAGTGATTTTTAGAGCTGTGCATTTACCAGCGCTATGACTTACTCATAATATCTCTAGGTAAAAAAAAACGGAGGCTAGTAACAAGATCCCTTGATGTAAAGTCTGAATAGATAGAAATTTCAGATCATTATTGAGCAGACATGTACGAATAGTCCTTAATTTCACTCTATTCACTCCAGAGCTCTTGGATAATCCATAAGTTCTTCTGAGGTAGCCTTTGCATTATGCAAGTTTACGTAGATTCATTTTAGGGGTGTATTTGCGAAGCGCACAAGCCATATAAACACACTTCACCTAGCGCACAAGCGGGAGTTTGCGAAGCGTACACCTATAGTTAAGGGATTACGCATTGTTTTGGAAACGCGCGGGTATGGTTAAGGACAACGCATTGTTTCAGCACGTATCTTTACCTGATCTCTGTCATATACCTATACATATAGACTTAAAAACCTATACCTATATATACGTATAGATTTAAATGACTGGATTGAAATTTTCATCATTATCAGTTTGATGCATGTGGATTAAAAAAAATTCTTCAAGTGTTCTTCAGTGTTTTTATTCGGTTATCTAAATTGTGAACATTTCTGCAAACATATATTCTATGTTTAGCCGAAATATTAAGGCGCGGAAAATAGTGGATGGCTTTACATTCCATTTGGGTCGTCTGACAGAACAGGGTCAAACATGGAGATGCACGAATAAAAAATACCTACACCCATTTTTATCTGGTTTATGCGCTTGGCAAATACACCCTAAGTAGGTATATTACTTAGAGTAGGTAAAGATAAGTGCTAGAGCAATGCGTAATCCCTTAACAATAGGTGTGCGCTTCGCAAAGTATTTTCGACTAGATTAATTTTGAGTTGTGCGCTTCGCAAATATACCCCATTTTAGCGAGTCTTCTAGCGTCTTTTCGCAGTTTATCTGTGCACGTTGAATTGTTGGATTTCTTTTAGTCCGGCGTGGGCCCACTGGACTGGTTGTCTTTTCTTCTCTTTTTATAATGGCATTCATACAAGATTTGGTTTCTAGCTTTTTTGACTCCAAAGCTTTTGTTGATGGTTATTTTGGTATTGCCGTTTATCTCCTTTGGTTTGATGTCTCTGCTAATTATAAGACTAATCGTGAATAGGTTCCACTGAACGAGCCTTCTTTGTTATTTTATCCTACCACCCGTCTTACAATTTTGATTCTCTTATCAAATTTTTAAAACATTCATCATAGTTTTTATTATTAAATAATAATTTCATTTTCATATTGCGTTACTATTTAATCTCTTATCCTTTTTTTTCAGATGGGCACAAATTCAACGAAGACGTCACAAATGAAATATTGATCTCAAAGACTTCTGGAATAACAAAATGTCTGGCAGCATAGCCACATGGAATGTGCTGTCTACAATAGTATTAATTTTTACGACAAATTTATTAATAGTGCAATCGATAGCTTATCTGATAATAGTAAATGAGTCTGCCGAACCGGGGACAATAATATTCAATGCGTCTGTATACAAACTCGGTTCGGAAAGGAGTTACAAAATTAATGCACACAAATCAGCGAATTTCGTTCATCATTTAGTTGAAGTTGATGCCAAAGATGGTCAGATACGTCTCAAAAAACATCTCAAATGTGATGGCATCTACTATCCGAATTTGTTTACATTTTATGTAGACTCAACAACAAATCGTTTACGCAGCATAGATTACTATAGTTTACCACTTAGAGTATTTATCGTAGGAAAAAAGTGCAATGATGATCGAAGGATCGAAGTATATGGACGCTACTTCGAAGACGAGGAAGACAGCTATTTTGGACGACGAAAGAGAAGCTTAGATTTAGATGACGAAGATGAAAGAATGCTAATGGATAGTTTTGTAAATAATAACCTTTTGTATAATACCAATTTTCCTTGGATGTATTTTAATAATTTAAATGAAACTCGATACACAAATTTTCGTGATGGCGACATTTTGTTTGGAGATCGTGAATCTAATGATATGCGACGAAAGATTTTAAGCCGGAAAAGACGGCACATTGGAGAAAATGTTAATCAAAAATTGCACCGAAAAATTGCAGACGCTAAACAATGGATCTCAGAAACTTATGCATCCTATGCAATCCATACCACCGACAAATGGAGCAATATTTGTTTGAAAAAATCTCAGTACATCAATAGCTTGAATGCATTCCTACCGAAATCAATTTGCCAGAATTGTCGAGTGAATTTTTTGGATGTTAATGATGAACGATTTAAAATCGAGACTCGAAATCGAGATCTTGTTGCTAGCAGAGATGTATGCATTCAAGAGCCTATTTGGAAGGTGATTGTAACGTTCAGTATAAGATGTAATAGAAATGATCTTGTTGACGCTGATCATAGATTAAAGATCGTTTATCATTATCAAGAGTTTAATGATACAGACATCGCTAGACGAGTTAGAAGAGAGTTAAGAAATCAAAGTCCGTATTTTGAACAAGCTTTATATGTAGCTTCTGTTTTAGAAGAACAACCTCCGGGTTCAATGGTAACTACAGTTCGTGCTAGAGATCCAGAAGATTCTCCGGTTGTGTACTCAATGGTATCACTGCTAGACTCAAGATCACAATCTCTTTTTAAGGTTGATTCAAGAACTGGAATTATAGCAACATCATCTAGTTTAGATCGAGAATTAATGGACGTTCATTACTTCAGAGTGGTAGCGACAGATGATAGCTTTCCACCGAGATCAGGTACAACTACATTACAAGTTAATGTCTTAGATTGTAACGATCATAGTCCCACTTTTGAAGCTGAACAATTCGAAGCAAATATAAGAGAAGGTGCTACTGTAGGTTCAACGGTAATTACGTTGCGAGCAACTGATCAAGATATTGGTAAAAATGCTGAAATCGAATATGCAATTGAAAGTGTCACCGGTGGTGGTATGACAACACATGAAGAAGATGCTCAAGCATTTAGAATTGATGCAAAGACAGGTGTTATAGTTACACGTAGCGCTCTTGACCGAGAAGCTTCCGAAATTTATACGCTCATTGTAACAGCTACGGATATGGCAACACCGCAAAGTGAACGAAAATCGGCTACTGCAACAGTTGTCGTTAAGGTTCTGGATGACAATGATAATTATCCTCAGTTTAGTGAGAGAACCTACACGGTACAAGTAAGTGAAGACAAGTGGGACGACAACAATATTATTGCTCATATCAGGGCCACTGATGCTGATCAGGGAAATAATGCTGCAATTCGATATGCAATAATTGGTGGAAATACTCAGTCACAGTTTTCTATAGATTCAATGAGTGGTGATGTATCACTTGTAAAACCATTGGATTACGAAAGTGTTAGAAGCTATCGGTTAGTGATTAGAGCCCAGGATGGAGGTAGTCCATCACGTAGTAATACGACTCAGCTACTTGTAAATGTCCTTGATGCAAACGACAATGCTCCACGATTTTATACTTCACAATTTCAAGAATCAGTTTTGGAAAGTGTTCCGGTTGGATACAATATAATACGTGTGCAAGCGTATGATTCTGATGAAGGCCAAAATGCTGAGATAACTTATAGCATATCCGAGCGAGATGATAATTTTCCATTAACCGTAGATCCTAGAACTGGATGGATTCAAACAGTTAAGCAACTCGATCGAGAAGAGCAAGCACGTTATACTTTTCAGGTGATTGCTGTTGATGGTGGTATACCACCAAAATCAGCTAGCTCATCGGTGGTAATTACTGTACAAGATGTGAATGATAATGATCCTACATTTTTGCCAAAATACTATGAAGCTACTGTTGGTGAGGATCAACCGCCTGGAACTCCTGTTGTTACAGTAACAGCTACAGATCCCGATGAAGATTCTCGACTCCATTATGAGATTACAGCCGGAAATACTAGAGGTCGATTTGCAATTACTTCACAAAATGGACGAGGTTTAATAACAGTTGCTCAATCTCTTGATTATAAACAAGAAAGGAGATTCCTACTTACGATCACGGCGACTGATTCTGGTGGTAGAACAGATACAGCAACTGTCAATATTAATATCACTGATGCGAATAATTTTGCACCAATATTTGAGAATGCTCCGTATAGTGCATCAGTCTTTGAGGATGCTCCCATTGGAACTACAGTTTTAGTTGTATTAGCAACGGACAGTGATGTTGGAATAAATGCACAGATCACGTATTCTCTGAATGATGAAACTGTAAATGGATTGGGACCGAATGATATTTTTGCAATAAATCCTCAAACTGGTGCTATAGTAACAACTGCTCTCTTGGATCGAGAAACAATAAGCGGATATCTTTTGACAGTCACAGCAAGGGATGGTGGAAATCCCTCGTTGAGTGATACCACTGATGTAGAAATTAGTTTAACAGACGTAAATGATAATGCTCCAGCATTTAAAGTATCTCTGTATCAGGCGTCAATATCAGAAGATGCTCTTATAGGTACTTCTGTCGTTCAAATATCAGCAACTGATCCTGATATAGGTCTTAATGGACGTATAAAATATATGCTTGGTGATAAAGACATGGAAGATGGTTCATTCGTTGTAGATCCTACTTCAGGGATTATAAGAACAAATAAAGGCTTGGATCGTGAAAGTGTTGCTACGTATCATCTTACGGCTATTGCAGTGGATAAAGGTTCTCCCGCCCTAAGCAGCTCAGTAGAAGTACAGATTCGTCTAGAAGATGTTAATGATTCACCACCCACATTCCCTTCTGATAAAATTACATTATATGTACCGGAGAATTCACCGGTTGGGTCAGTTGTCGGAGAAATTCATGCTCATGATCCGGATGAAGGAGTGAATGCAATTGTTCATTATTCAATAATTGGCGGAGATGACTCTAATTCATTTTCTTTGGTGACTCGTCCCGGTTCTGAAAGAGCTCAACTGCTAACTATGACCGAACTGGACTATGAATCGTCGAGGAAACGATTTGAATTGGTCGTTAGAGCAGCAAGTCCACCACTGAGAAATGATGTTCATGTTGAAATTCTCGTCACTGATGTTAATGATAATGCACCTATTCTCAAGGACTTTCAGGTGATATTTAATAACTTTCGGGATCATTTTCCTAGCGGAGAAATAGGAAGAATACCAGCATTTGATGCAGATATAACAGATAAGCTAACCTATAGAATACTTTCCGGAAACAATGCTAACCTACTCAAGTTAAATATTAGCACAGGTGGATTAACTTTAAGTCCTCAATTAAATACGAATGTTCCCAAATCAGCAACAATGGAAGTTTCAGTCACCGATGGAATAAATGAAGCTAAAGCGGTAATGCAACTAATTGTTCGGTTGATTACTGAGGATATGCTCTTCAACTCAGTGACGGTACGACTTAATGAAATGACAGAGGAAGCATTTCTGTCGCCACTTTTAAACTTTTTTCTGGATGGACTGGCAGCTATAATTCCTTGTCCTAAAGAAAACATATTTTTGTTTTCCATTCAAGATGACACCGACGTAAGCTCTAGGATTCTGAATGTAAGCTTTTCTGCTAAACGACCTGATATATCACATGAAGAATACTATACTCCACAGTACTTACAAGAAAGAGTATACCTGAATCGAGCTATATTAGCACGACTTGCCACCGTGGATGTTCTTCCGTTTGATGATAATCTTTGTGTTCGCGAACCATGCTTAAATTTCGAACAATGTTTAACAGTTTTGAAATTTGGAAATGCATCGGATTTCATATATAGCGACACGGTACTGTTTCGACCAATATATCCTGTAAATACATTTGCCTGCGAATGTTCCGACGGATTTACTGGCAGCAAAGAGCACTATCTTTGTGACACAGAAGTAGATTTATGCTATTCTAATCCCTGTCAAAACGGAGGTAGCTGTGTTCGTCGAGAAGGTGGATATACTTGTGTTTGTGAGTCTGATTTTACCGGAGTGAATTGTGAGACAGACATAAAAACGCTTAAGCCTTGCATGACAGACCTTTGTGACGGTGGTTATTCGTGTATGCATAATTCACATTCAAGTCCTCGCCCACCTCCTTTTACGCCAACTTGTGAACTAAAGACGAGATCTTTTTCAAGAAATTCATTTCTTACCTTTGAGAGCCTTAGACAACGCCATAGATTCAACATAAAACTGAAATTTGCAACTGTTCATGAGGACGGTCTCCTACTTTATAATGGGCGCTATAATGAGCTGCATGATTTTGTCGCACTAGAAATCCTTGATGGATACGTGTCCTTTTCATTTTCACTCGGTGACTCTATAAAAAATGTCAGAGTTAGATCAAAAAATAAAGTTTCTGACGGGCAATGGCATTCAGTGGAAATTATTTATTTGAACAAGAGTGCCACGGTAGTTTTGGATGACTGTGATACTGCTTTAGCGTTAATTGGAAATCTTGGAGAAAAATGGAATTGTGCAAATCAAACTACTCTTGTGCTAGATAAGAAGTGTGCGTCACTAACAGAAACTTGTCATCGTTTCTTGGATTTGACAGGCCCTTTGCAGATAGGAGGATTGCCCAGAATTCCAGCACATTTTCCAGTACAAACAAGAGACTTTGTTGGATGTATATCTGATTTGAAAATCGATGAGAGATTTGTCGACCTAAATTCATTTGTTGCTGACAATGGAACGATTTCTGGATGTCCACAAAAGTCACCAACTTGTACATCAGAACCGTGTTTCAATGGTGGCACTTGTAAGGATGGATGGGGTGGACATACTTGTGAATGTTCTGAAGGTTTTACAGGAAATGCATGCCAGGAGGAAGTACCAGCTCCCTGGAGATTTTCTGGTGATGGTGTTTTAAGTTTTAATCCATTATTGCGACCCATTCAATTACCTTGGTTGACAGCACTTTCAATTCGCACTAGACAAAAGGATGCATTTCTGTTACAAGTTCAGGTCGGACAAAACAGTTCAACGGTTGTTTCCTTGAACAACGGCATTCTATACTACACATACAATGGTGAACCGATGTATTTGGCTGGAACTAATTTAGCAGATGGTGTATGGCATCGCGTTGAAATTAAATGGCTCGGAATTGAAATTCAATTTTCTGTTGATTATGGACAACGAACTGGAGTCGTTCCCATGTCTCAAAAGGTGGGTACCACATATGCAATTGTGTTTAAAGTAATTTTTGTGTTATTAATATTTTGTGGATATTCATTGTGAGATAATTTACAACATTATTTACTAAAATTTTGTATGGTAGATAAAATTCTATTGAACTGTGAAATTGCTTTAATTTTATAGATTTATACCGAGGCAGGCGATTGATTTCACGTTTAAATAATATTTTGGAAAAATCAAAGAGATTTTATAGTTATGAAGTTATCCTTGAACAAATTCTGATCTAGACCGATATACATATTTATAGAATAGTTTTAAACCAACATGCATTAAGTTGGCAGACACTCCAAATTGCCAAAACTCTGCAAAAACCTTACCAGGATATTCCCCACATGACAATATATTTTCATCCTTTATTTATTACTCCCAAATTTCTCACAATAGATTTATGCGTGGCTTAGTAGGATCGATTGTGGAAACTTCAGCTTCAAAACAGCTATAAATTACGTTTTTGGTTGCATTACCGAATACCAGTTGTCAATTGAAAATTTGTTGAGCATACAGTTTTATTGCTGCCCCTATATTGTACTTGTCCAACATATTTTGGACAATTTTCAAGAAACATATGAAAGTACTTTTGACTGAGGAAAAGGAAATCGAAACTTTGCTAGATTTTTAGAAGATTATTCACAAAGGCATGACATACCTACCTGAATGAGGTTTGGCAATTAGATTGTACATTTATTACAAAACTCCTGTTAGGAAATCCATATGGAAGTTTGCTTTTATGGACTTAAGTGAATATGAACGTAGGCTTCATATTGTGATAACATCCTAATCCTGCATTATCATGCAGCACTAATCGACAATGATTGAGCCATTCCAGGCAAGGTTGTTGTTGTCTAGATTTTACAATTCAGCTCCGTATCCATATAGATTTTTTTTCGTATCTCCGAAACAGCCCAACCGATTTCAATGAAATTTTGTGAATGTGTTTGGTTGGTTCCAGCTTGAAAGATAGGATAGTCTTGAACGCGATAGATGGCACTGTTGTCGACGTGGAAAGCTGAAATTTTTTACACGGTGTTTTCAGTCAATTCTAGATTTAACTAAGAGCTACGCGAGAATTCAGCCACAGCTAGAATTAACTAAATATTGTTAAGTTAATACTAGTTCTAACAAAGCGCTCTCGTTAATTCTATTTTTAACTGTGTTATATTAGTTAAAACTAGAATTACCGAGAGCGCTTTGTTAGAACTAGAATTTCCTAGTAAAATCGGGTTTTGACGGATTTCGTGTTTTGACTGTAACATATACATATTTGGATACTGCCTGATAACGAGTATAGGTAGAGAGCTGAAATTTGGTACGTACTGTTTTCTTAGCGATAGTAAATAAAATTTTAAAACTGGACTAAATCTGGCAACCCCTTGTTGGTGTTGACACACAAAATTTTGGTTTTTCATAATAGGTATAGGAAACTGTCTTAGAACGCGTCGACGTGGAGAGCTAAAATTTTGTTCACAGCGTTTTTATGAAAATTACAAATACAAGTTCAAAATAGGGCGACCCTTTTTTGGTGTTACCATACAAAATTTGAAATTTTCATTATATATTTGGATACTGCTTCGTGCGTCGACGTAGAAAGCTAAAATTTTGTACAAGGGACTTTAAAAAAAATAGGCCAAATCGAGCAAAACGTAGGGTTGCCATACAAAAAATTTGGAATGTGGTGTTTTCATAGCAATGGAAAAGAAAATATCAAAAATTGACTTAATCGGGTTACCCCTTCTTGGTGTTGCCATACAAAACTTTAGTTTTTCACTATATACTTAGAAACTGTTTGAGAACGTGTCGTTGTGGAGAGCTTAAATTTTGTACTCGGCGCTTTTAAAAAACCGTAAATTTGAGTTCATAAATGGGACAAATCGGGTAGCTCCTTCGTAGGGTTGCCGTACAAAAGTTTCGTTTTTAGCTATATATTTGGGCACTGCCTGAGAGGGCGACGACGTGGATAACTAAAATTTCACAGCAATAGTAAATAAAATTACAAAAATGAACCGAATCGGGCAACCCTTCTTGATGTTGCCATACAAAACTTTTGTTTTTCACTATATACTTAGAAACTGTTTGAGAACGTGTCATCGTGGAGAGCTTAAGCTTTGTACTCGGCGCTTTAAAAAAAAAGCGTAAATTTGAGTTCATAAATGGGACAAATCGGGCAGCTCCTTCGTAGGGTTGCCATACAAAAGTTTCGTTTTTAACTATATATTTGGGCGCGACGACGTAGGTAACTAAAATTGGGACCAAACGAGCAACTCCTTCGTAGGATTGCCATACAAAAAATTCGTGTCTTACTATTATTTGGAGCGCGTCGATTCACTCTCCTACATATGTTAATCTACACACACACACACACACACGAGTTAGATAACAACTTAGATATTATGCATCTCTAACCTCCACTCCCCCCTCATTTAGGTATCTTTATTATAGCCGGGCAACATCAACAGGCTCCCCCAAGTTGTTGTAGATAAATAATTTCATAGTTCTTTACATTCCGAAGAACGCTTAAGCCTAAGCACATTAAAAACATCTGGGATTGATCCAACAAATATGGAAATTTTTGTATGGCCTGCTGTGTGAATGCCCCAGCCTTGCAAAACCTAGAAGATCCCGATTGGTAGCTATAGTTACTTTTACTGCGAATTGGGGGAAATTGCATACAAAGAGTTGGTAGATCAAATAAGGTTCATTAACTCTTGTCGTTGGATTTAATGCATCCGCCCCCCCCCCCCCCGCAAATTAGGTAATCATCTCCAGGTAGAATCCCAATAAAGTGTGATGCTACTACGTGGCTGATCATAGGAGCATATTTCTAGAGACACTCTAACAAATACAAACACTTTATTAAAATTCATTATGAGCAGTTGCTCCTTAAAATGCAATTACTCTGCACAAAAAACTCAAATTATAGAGTGGACTATAACTTTGAGGAACTATATTCTGAGGAAGAGAGAAAAGAAAACAGAAAACAAATTTAAAAACTATAATTGCAGTTGAGAAAGGAAAACATAATTGCTTATCACAGTTAACTAGTAAACAACAATGCAAGCTTAAATAAGAGAAAAAAGAAAGATAAAGGAATCGTGTTGATGCAGTGAGTTGTGCCAAAATTCTAATACAGACCAGAGAAATAATTGAAATAATTGAAGCAGCTATTTTAAAACGATTGATTGTAGCATTACTTTGCAAGCAGTCAATAGGAGGAAAAACAAGCTGAATCTAACCTTAACTAACACTTGTTCAACCAGTATCCAAGTATATAGTTGAAAATCAAACCTTTTGTGTGGCAGCACTACGAAAGAGTTGTCCGACCTTCTCTCTATATACGTTTGAGCAACTCCTAACATAAATACATACTTTAACTGTGGTTACCTACTTATAAACGTGATTATTGTTTTTGAATTTTGTTATTCCAAACGTGTTTAGTGCAAATTGTAATTAACTATAATATTGTCGTGTTGCCATATCAATTTATTAATAAACATTTTCATGTACGGTTACTATACGCGTATTCTCCAGATAACAAATTTTTCGCTGTTTTGCTACACAACCTGAAAGAGAACTAAACGAATTTATTTAATTTCTTATGACGAATCTGAGCTTGGTAAATTTTTTAACTTGGGCAAGAATAATTTGTTAAAATGATGCGTAAAATGCGAAGCTCAAAATGGCCACTATTTTCATGCTGGAAATGTAGAGAATTAGAATAATATGTTGCGCGTACTTTAGATCTGCACCATTGAAAAGTGTATAGCATACCCCTCATCCTCAAAATTTGGAGCATGTTAACCGTCTGGGCTCTACAAAAGGACTGAAATCAGTTGGCTTCTTGTATATATGTAATTTTAGCTTGAACTCATATTTTGACATGAACACGAGGTTGGTGCTTCTAGGATAATGAGGTCGTAATTATGATTTTAATTTTTTTACACGCCTCATTTTAAATATGTTTCCCGCAATATCGAATTTTTTTAACACAAATGGAAAAGGTCACTTCAACTTGTGTATCGTATCTGTAGGTAGCGAATTTTAATCTCCGGGTCAAAAATAAAAAAAAATAATCTTAACCTTTTAGCACAGATTAAAAATATTTCTTATCTGTGCTTTAGTATACAAATTTACAATTAATTTTTATAAATTCTCTCAACAAATTATCATTTCTAAGTATTTCTCGTGAAATATAAGAGTTTTATTTTTCACTAAAACAGTAAAGGCAATTAATGCTCATGCAAGTATTTTGTGAAAAGTTTTAATGGTATTTCATGTAATGTAATGTATGTAGTCGTTAAAATATGAGATAACAAATGTTTTAATTTTGATTATTCTAATCATGTTTTAAATATGGCAAAATAGTTTTTTAATTTTACTGTATTCCTTTGCTATGTATGGTATAATCATATTTCTGAACAATTTCCTGCCAATCGGCTTTTTTTTCTATTTTGTTAGAATCAGACTTTGACCTAACTCGCGCGGGTAATTAGAATTAAGGCATCTCGACTGGAAATAAAGCAATTCTCTTGCAGCTATAAGTAAAACGATATGAAGAGAAAACTAGAGACAAAAATTATGAAAAATGTATTTATTACTTAGGGAGTCGTGTTTTTCAATCAGGTCGTTATAAATAGTAACTTATTCGTCAACATCGATGCAGAATAAAATATCATCCCAAAGTTGCACTAATCAATTTGAATATCGATATCAGATGACCAAAGGTTGTGGCTCAGTACAATAAGTCAAGTGTTTGAAATAAGTATACAAATAATAAATTATCCAAACTTTTGGGTTTTTGAAGTAATTGGAAAGTATTTGTGTGATTACAAGTAAAAGAACTGAAAACAAAAGGAATTGCCAGTTATCATTCATATAATTTTAATTAAATTTAATTACAATTATAATTCCTTATAATTAGCAACCTCACAATTACAATAATTATGAAAGAATATGTAATTACATACTTATTATTATTATCTTACAGTACGTACTGTATTAGACTAGCCAAAATCATCGAATAGTTCATAAATATTCTTGTTCAACGGTTTAATTTCAAAGATTATTGAATGGAATAAACCTGCTTAAGTGCTATTATTAAAATAGTGTCTAAAAGCTATAAATTTATTGTTATATTTACTATACAGGGTATTTCCACCTAGGTGTTCCATAGAGCAGGAGATGGTAGTACTCACCTAGTCAATCAAAAGAATATATGACAGCAGAGGCGGAGGAGGCATATCAACAGTTTCAGAGTTATAAGGTGATTATGCTAGTCTTTCACAAAACACCCTGTATCTTAAAAAGTCCAGGGTGTACCTTGACATCTTTTCTTTTTGTCGATATGCCCCTCTGATCATGTTAGTTTACTGATGGATTTTGACTTTCGTTCAATATATTAAAGAGCTTTGAAAAAGTGATTCGGGCTTATATGGAGATTTTCTTATCTACTTGAATGTTTTATTTGCTATAACTAAACTTGTCAGGGTTCATTCCCAAATACATTCTAATAGCTCTTATCGTAAAATTGACATTATTGTTTCTTTAATCACTTACGCGTGCGATTTATGCATGTCAATAGTTGTGCTCTTTTGTGTCTACAAAGCAGGGCAGAACAAAAGATACACAAAATAACGCCTCATTCCTAGAAAATTTATAAATGAAGCGAGCAGTACAAATAGCGCGCTTCAATTGACAGAACAATTTGTTCTCTTTAGTATATGGGAGTTCTAGAACAAGTTATATAGCTTATATATTTGTGAATATGAACCTGGGAAATATTGCGACGTCCGCTAAAGTAGTCCTTCATGAATGACAGGTGCATGCCTTTTTTCAATTTTTGTGATCAGATATTTAAAACTGAAGTCTGCTCTTTAGATTGTATTAATTTTAGAAAGATAAATATAAATTCGTACGTTCTCGCGTACCCCGAATATCTCATATTATTCCTTGCTAAGCCGGACTAGGGCCACAAGCAATTGAGCGCTAGTTCGATGGGCTGGTGATCGTCTTGGCTGTTGTAAGAGCAGTCGCTCGGAAAGCGGCTGTTCCCGGATTCAAAAGCTGGACGAGGCGATTGTTTTTTCTCTTGTATTTAATAATTTTATTTGGAATCGTAAAAATAAAAAAATTTTCTAAAAATTTTTCTATTCCATCTGACCGATTCTAAAAATTATGCGTTCGAGTCCTGCATGGGACCAAATTAAAAATAATAGAATATGGTTTATACTGTTAGTACTGATTGGCTGAAGTCAGGGCCGGACTGGGTCTTCCAACCGGCCCGGCCAAATATCCCCAAACCAGCCCCATTGGATTTTCAAAAATGATTTTTCTAAGGCAAACAACCCTGATTGTTAGGCTGATTTTCCACTGAGCCCAGCACAAGCAGGGTAGGATAGATTTTTCTATTCGTACGTCATTTTTACACTAAGTATACGTGTGGCCCGAATGGAACGTTTCCCTTTGAACCGAGAAAAACAAAGTTAAAATGTTTGCCAATCGAAGAGAAGTCGTCTGGAAAACTAAATACTACACATTTATATAAGTGCTTTCATAGTGAGCCAAACAAAATAAAAACACACTTTTCTTTAGGTGGGATTTACACCGGTTAGTAGATATTAGTTTTGTCGCAACTTACAGTTAAAAAGTATCAGTAGTCAGTGCGAATTTTAATTAATATTTATGTTTAACTTCTACTTTTCACGCTAGATAAAACAAAACTTATTTGTTGTCATTTTGTCTGGTGTTGTCTGCTCCACTATGAATTGCAACCAAACAAATCTAGTCTTTCCAAGCATTTCTGTTTTGCTCTGCTTTTTCTCGGTTCAGTGGGTAAGCAGCATTAACATTAAAGAACAATAAATTTGACATAAAATAAAAAAAATATATTAAAAAAAGAAACATTTTTAGATAATACACAAAATATAAAAAAGTAGACCAGATTAGCAAATTCTTATTGCACATAGATACAACCAGATAGTAAGAAAAAGGAACTAAAAATTAAGAAAAGGAACAAAAATTAAGAAAAGAAAAAAATACAGTATTAAGGCTAGGGAAAAATATCAAATTACAAATAAATCTCTCATATTTTTACACTTATCTGTCAGATTATGCAAAATATCTTCATTTTCAATCGTCGTTAGAATGTCTTTTTCGGAAGACATTAGCATGAAAGCCTCCATATGAGCTTGAGATAGACAGCTGCTTACTCTATTTAAAATAAATTTTAATTTAGAAAAGGATCTTTCGCATGCAAATTGTGAAATAGAAAGGGTTAATAAATATTTGTATGCTTTTTCTAGATCAGGGTATGCCTCAGCATATAAATTATATTTTTGCAGAACATAGTAGCAACAAATTATACATTCTTTGCAGAATCTGTGCTGTCGATCACCGTTTCCTGCTTCAACGTCATCCTGTTCAGCTTCTTTTTTGGTATACTCCTCTGGTAATGCTGATGACAACTTATTCCACATGGAACCGAAAACTAAAAGCTCCACTTGCAGATTATCCGGCGTCACTTCAAGGTTAAAATTTCGTCAGCTTTTCACAGACTTTTGGCAGAATATTCTTCGATAGATTAGGAAGGCTAGGGAAACTCGGGGGGTGAAAGCATTCAAAGTCCTGGTACAACTCCTTGTGATTTGCGAATCTGGACTCTAAGACACTGACAACTTTGTCCATAGTCACATTAAAAACAGCTATTCTAAATTTGTCAGCTGGATGTTGTGGTGCTTCCGTCGTGAAATCGTTTTTTCTGTCGTCTCTTCTGAGTACACATCTCTTTCCTTTTAACTTCTAGTGGGATTTCATTTTCAACGAATTGTACGTTTACCTTATGTATAAACGATTCGGTCTCTTCGGAAATCTTATTAAATACTCTGGACAAATTCTTCAGAGACTGTAAGGTATCTTCTACCATGCGGTATCCTTGCAAGAAATCCATGCCTGAAGTTTGCAGATACTTAGAGAGGGAGGAAGTAAGAATAAAAATTCTCCTAAATAATGTTGCGGTAATAATTGTTTCATACTTCAAGAAACCATCAAGAAGACTTTGTGCTTTGAAACTTACCTCTGTATTAAAGTTCAGGGATTCTGCTATTTCTAATAATGTTTGACATAACTCTACGAAGACCCCGTTATTGTTACCAAAAATTTTAAATAGTGCCTTGTCTTTGGCGCACCATCTGGTCTCTCCGATAATATTTAAAAATTTCTTGTTGATGCTGTTTTCCATACATTCATTCGTTCATTCAGTCTCTAACAAAGACTGCTGCGTTATTTATAAGTCCAAACAAAGAATAACCGGAACTGTTAGTTTTGTCACATCACCTATTACCAAATTTAGCACATGCGCATAGCATCAAACATAGGTTTGGCCAGGAGAGTTTTTTGACAGCCATATTGTGAAGCCATTATATTGGCCTTGGATGTTAGCTGCCGCATTGGTTGATTTACCAATACAGTTGGCTATATCGAGCCCCATTTCGCATATGCACTTGGCCACAATTTCATACATGTCTTTGCCTTTGCCAGACGTGCAATTTATTAGGCTAATTAATCGCTCATATACGTTATTGTCCTTAACATAACGGATTATTACTGAACATTGGTCAACAACATTATTGTCCTGGGTAGTGTCAATTTGATTAGAGTATATTTTGGCTTTTTTTAATTTATCAGAAAATTTCTCTGAATGAGGCTTAATATTGCCGTTATTATTATATTAGCAGTTGATTTTGACAAAAAAGTAATTAAATTACCTTAAAGCCTGTCAAAAATAAAAATATGTTGAAATGTCAGACACAGTATCAGACGGTTCTAACATAGCATTTTCAAATTAAATGAAACCATTTACGAATTGAACGAAATTACTTTTAAATTAAATGAAACTCTTTTCGTATGAAATAAGACCTTCTTTGTGTGGATGAAACTTTATTTCAAATGAAATGAAACTTTTTGAGTCAAATGAAACTTCTTTAAAATGAAATGAAACTTCAAGGAAAACAAATCGAATTTAATTTCCTTTTTTAACATAACGGTTAATTTTATAGTCACCGTTTTAAAATGTAATGAGATTTGATGTGCGGTTCAGTTTTAGTCAAGTATGTCTCACTTAATTACTCTCATCCAGTTAGCAAGGTAAAGTAAACAAACGCTTTTTGGGCCATTATTCTTGGAATTTATTGAAAAACGTTTCTTCTTTCAACATTTTCCAGGTGATGAAATGAGAAATACTGGCTAAAACCACCTGCATTTTACTACACTTCAAAACTAAAACTGTAAAAGTAATTACTCTGGTAGAAAAAATAAAATATACAATTAAGTTAATTGCACTTTTATTCGCTAAGGTTTGATTTCATTTGAAAAAGTTTCATTTCAATTAAAAAAAGTTTAATTCCATTTGAAAAAGTTTCAGTCCATACGAAGAAGGTTTCACTCCATGCGAAAAAGGTTGCGTTTAATTTAAAAATAGTTTCCTTCAATTCGAAAGTGGTTTTATTTAATCCAAAAATATAATGTAAGTGACACACGACTTACTTACTTGGTTCTAGAATATTTTTGAATGATTGAAAACAAGAATACTTAAACGTAAACACTTTATAATTAATGAAAATTCACTGTACGCAGAGAACAGCCTATCATGTCCTTTATAGAGATATTGAAAATGGCCGCGTATCGCACGGCAGTCAGAGAATTTAGCGGGAAACACAATGCGACGGTAATCACCATTTATTAGCTCAGATTCCGCTCTATTCCTATTATAATGAAATAATGCAACGCATGAATTGTGTTGCGTTGTACAATGTACAATGCATACAGAATTACAAACAGAGCTGCCAACTCTTGGCTAAGCTTTTTGGCTAAAATCTACTTAAAAAGTGGCGAAAATTGACTAAATTAAAAGAATTTGTGAATTTTCAATGGTAGTGTGTCAACAAATTTGCACTCATTTTAGAATAACTTGACTGCTCCTTCATGAATTCTGCTAGCTGACCTGCACGCAATATACTCTCACACTATGTTATATATTCTAAGTATTGAGCAGTTGCAATATTTCATTCGACTTGAGTTACTGCGTGTAGGTATATGCAGATTCGGTCGATTTGAACACCAGTTTATTCACATGTATGCAAAATAACATTTTATGCTCCTTGATTTATTTATACTGAACTCAACCCAGCATTTGACTTCGTGGAAAAAATTAATAAAAGCGTAGAAAGTACACCTAGGTAGATATAGAAACACTTCGAAATCCTTGTTGAAAATACATTGCTCATCTCAAGTAGGAAAAAACAAGGAAATAAGGCTAATCCTAGGGGCTTATCACCAAGCCGGTAAAGCGACTTGCGTTTTTCAAAATAAATATTATTATGATGTTAAATTCTTTTAAAAAAAAAAAAAAAGCGAATGCTTTCGAAGCCACGTGATGCCAGATTTGGCATCTATAATGTCATCGTTGTATTTGGCAGCGCTCACAAGCTACCTTGGCTCCGCGGCCGTCAGTGTTTAATGGTTGCGGGGAAATTCTGTGTATCTTCAACTTATAACTTTGCTCCTACCGCAGCAGCTGTACATGGTAAATACGTGTGGTCGCGATTAATTCGGAGACGACCGGTCCAAACACCACCGGCCCATCGGGCTAGCGTCCGATCGCTCGTACCGCCAGTCCGGCTCTGGCTGAAATCAAAATACTTTTGATTTGTTCATTAAAATTGGCACTGTTCTCCATTAGTAGGTACTGTTAACAATATATTGAAGAAATTTACTGCCAGAGTAAAAGCTTAACCCTTTGCACTCCGAACATTTTTTAATATGACCTATCAGCAACTCCGAAACATTTTTACTACTCCTGAATATAATCGTCCATATGTCGTCGAGCTTTTATATGTGTTGAATGTGAGCTTCTAACGAGAGATTTGGATGAAACTTTTACAGTTTGTATAGGATGCCAAAATAGCTCTCACGTATTTTTTTGTTTCCACTTACCATGCCCCACCTCCGCGCTAGAGAAGTTAGAAATAACGTGATTTTACAATGAAACGTCATTTTCAAAAAATCATATCTCGAGAACGGAGCAACCGATTTTTCTGATACAAATGCCGAATGAATGCTTTATATTTTTTACGATAAAATATAGCAGCACTGAACGAAAGTAAATATTGCTAATAATAGTACTTCATGATTTTACGGTATACGGTGAATTTAAAAATTCATGAAAAAAAATAACTTTATGTCGGATGACCATAGAGGAATGCGGTTTTTTAGTTGGACTTGCGGTATTCGGTAGAAAATGATAGATGAAGAAAAATTTGTCTTGCGGTTTGTGTGGGGAGGGGGGGGGGGCATGTAGGGCTGTGAAGGGCTGTCCAAAATGGGGCGTGTGAGGTATCAAATTAAAGAGAGAAGAGATTGTGAATGAGTAGAGAGGGTCTTGTTTTGATCATGTAAACTTCATACGGACGCTTTTAACGTTACAAATGGATTTTTTGGGACTTGGGTCATATACACCCCCTTCCATCATTGTGTATATATTGTGCCCGTTCTTTCTTGCGAATGCATTAGCGGTCTGTTCTGAACGTTTTTAGTTTAGGTGGCAAATTTCGCGGACGTAACGGTTCTTCGCAAACACGAGATTATAATAAAGCCGTTTTTTCACTCCAACCCACTTCGTCTTTTCGTAGAAATCTATCTCCTCCTACCCTTTTTAACCGATAACTATGATTCTTATGCCATTGGATTCACAACTTAATTTACCGTTCATAGGGTACTTTTCGACTTCGGATTTCGAAAATGGAGGAGGTAATTTCGAAAATCATTTTTTTACCAAACTTGGTATTTAAGTGAGACCTTTTATTTGATACGCGATATGCTAAACTGGAAGAACCCCCTTCAGGGGTACCTACCCCGCACCTGAAACACCTTTAAAGTACCCCTAAAAAAAATCTTCTACGAATTGTAGCTGGTACAAAGTTGAGGTGAACAGTGGTATTGATATTCCAATCGGAATTCACCCAGTCGAATTTGAGGTGATTTAATGTGCAAAAACCTAGTACCTAAATTAAAAGAAAGTAACGTACTAAAAAAAGTAGATATGGAGATCGAACTCTTTCTCTAAGTAAAAACAAATAATTATAACGGTTTTAGAAAAAGCTTAGAAAGTATACTGCGCTTCCTGCAGAGGGGTGAGCAGTTACTCTAGTACAAATTGGAATTTTTTTTTATATGGATTTTGAGTACCCACACCCCTATGGTCCGAGATGAAATGGCTGAGCTATAAGCGGAAAACTAAATACCTCCACCGCCCCCCCCCCCATCGCCAATCGAAAAACATAGTACCCTACTTGTCCTTCTAGGCGATTATTTAAAAACCGCTTTGAAATCAAGTCAATCAGATGGGTATCTTCGGAGATTATAACTGCAAATTTTTGTGTACATGAATAGGACGAAAAATTTGAATTTACGCTACCTCCATTCCGCCCTTTCGCCCACCAGCGACCTCGCCCCCACCACCTCCCAGCGACCATTTGTAGCCCCGGTAGCTTTCATTTAAGTCCTCAATGAGCTCTGTGCGCGTTTTTGATAAGGGGCTATAAGCAAAAGAAGTTGAAATTTTGCCCTCCTGCTCCGCCGGATGCAACGCCTTCTCCTAAAAACCAATACCGTTAAAAGATGTGCGACACCGGTACGACCCCACCCACAAAAAATGGTGAAAAAATATTTATATTTAAATAAAAAAAAAAAACAATGTTTCTTTTAGATGTCGCCGCTGCGGCGACAACGGAGTATTAGTTTATCTTACTGCGTCGCCGCAGCGGCGACAACAGAGTGCAAAGTGTTGCCGTGTGCAAAGGAAGGAAGAAACAGAAAAAATCAAACTCTCTCTAAAACTTTTATGAATAAGGCCGTGACACATTAAAAGCAGAAAGCAGCGACAGAAGCAGAGGCAGAAGCGGAAATTCGACATTTCTGCTTTGCTAACCACATTGAAAGCAGAAGCAGAAAACAGATGCTTGTCAACTACAAATGTCAGGTGTTATAATTTTCACGAATTTGATGTTAATTGTGAATTAATTTGTTATATTTAATTAATTATATTTTCCTCCATAGAAATTTTGTTTGTCTTGCATCAAACTCTTTGACACTTTTAAAAGAAAGGACGCCAACAATGAAATACAAATTTTAGCTCTTTTTATATTGGCAGTACTGGGCAGAAGCAGAGTTTTTGAGATTTGATCAACTTTCAAGTTCTGCTTCTGCTGCTGCCGCTACCTCTGCTTTCAATTTGTTAGTTCTCGAACAGTTGCATGGTTTCAGAAAAAATTCTGCTTCTGTCGCTGCTTTCTGCTTTTAATGTGTCACGGCTTTTAAGATGAAAAATGTAAAAGCCCAAATTGCATGCAACGAAACAGAAAGGCAAATGTTTCATTATCGTAAATATATGAGAAGCCCCTTCTCATTTCATGTTTTACTCTCATAAAATGCTCCCGTGCTTTTGTGAAAACCGATTTTCATGAAATATTGACAATGTTTGGTCACATGTTGCTGTAAATGGACACATGTTCTTGCTGTAATCCTATGATAGATATTTGAACAGCACGCGTGTTTCTGTTTACATTCATTTTGCTATGAAGAGATTAAGTGGGAGTAATTCATGCTGGACTCTCTGATATTTTCGGGGAAAATGAGAATTTTATTTGAGAGGCCCTCTCCTTTCAGCATCTTGGCCAAATCGAAATTTATCTTTTTTTTTTAAAATGGGAGGTAGTGTGACCCGAAGTACATTATTATGAATAGTTTGATAGGATTGTGAGGAATTCAATAAGATTTTATCGTACAATAGTACAAGTTCTTCCCCCCCCCCCTCCATTAATGTAAAAGACGAAAGTATATGAAATTACTTCTTTCATTCTAAAAAACACCAAACAATTTCCAATTTTGCTCTTCTGCTTCTTAACTTGTTATAAGCAGGATTTACATTATGATGACATCCAATTTTTACAGAAATTGTGAGGGAGATAGTACATCGTATACGGAAATTTATTTACGAGTGACGAGAGAAGCAAACGCGTCCTGAATTTTTTCCGGACGCCGATTTGTCACTGTGTGGGTGTCCGGAACCATAAAAAGACCTCAAGCATAGGGAGTTTTTATAATTACTGAAACTAAAACATTGTTATTGGCAGCCCTAATTTGTCAATTTCGACTACTAGAGCTGCCATATTGCTGTTTAGTTACTATAATTTTATGGCATATACATATCTGTAAGGTAAAATTATTTGTCGAAATAAACAAAAGTAAGGTTTGAGTTTGTAATTAAATATTGCGAAATAGAAAGTTATTAAATATTTCTTTATAGAAAATATTGAAGTTATTTCTGAGGTAGTTTTTATCTTCACCGGCGTTGGTTCGGTAGTGGAGTGGAATTATTTTCATGTGAGCACTTGAGTGAACTTTTTGTTTATTATATGAAATAAATATTAAATAAAAATTTCGTCGCCGTCGCAATTGTGCTTAGCCGTTTAGTTTTAAATTTAAGAGTGAAAGGGCCAACCGCCCTTATACATATTTTGTGCATACATGTATAATTTCTTGCTTCCTCTTCTTTATTAAATCTTGCAAATTCCAGACAAATAATCTACTATTTAACTATTATTAGTGGTTTGGTATTTACCATTTAATTGAGCATTCCTTGTTTGAAATATAAGATTACTCGTTTGTCGGAGGAATTCTCTTTGATTGGCAAACATTTCAACTTTGTTTTGCTTGGTTCAGTGGGAAAAGTCCTCTTTAAGCTACACGTGTGTATTGAGTGTAAAAATGACTTGTGAAAAGAAAACTCTGTCTTGCTCGGGTCGTGCTCAGTTCAGCGGGAATCAGCCTATTAATTTGGGTTGTTTGTACTAGAAAAAAGTCATTTTTGTAGACCCACATGAGCTGGTTTAGGGCCATTTTCCCGGACCGGTTCGAAGACCCACTCCGGCTGTAATACCTGTTAATTTGCTACCCAATTAGTCTTTATACATACAATTGACAGGTTCCACTTAGAATAAATTCTGATTAATTCAAACGCTACTATGTACGCTGTTGTGTACGACTATTTTTCACTGTATACCTCAATAGAGACAACGACAGCCGACTTGTGAACAATATCATAATTCACAATCATTCATCATCATAATTTCACAATCAAAGAGAATTATAAAAAGTTGTACAAAGAATAGGGAAAGCTGAAAGGTACTGTCACCTACTGTGCTGGTGAACAGAAGTACAAATCATGGTGTTCGAATCTCCAATGTCGGTGACCAATTTATATTTTCTCTAATTTCCACTTATGTACCTATATGATATCAAAATAAATAATAAATGGACGATATACATATACATTTATTAAATTAATTTCTCCGTTTATTGTCGCCCCCCTTTAATTCATGCATCACTACGTTAATGTTTCACAAGAGTTGAAAAATTGCCCATGTGATCCCTATCCCCAAGAAAGAGGCAGCAGATACTCCTGCAGAATTCAGGCCTATATTTGCCCTCTTAAGTGTCCGTGAAGCTGTTGTATTATCAGCTTGAGAAGAATCTCCTTATTTGAATGCAGTGTAGATTTCGACTTAAACATAGTTACAAAAGTGCTTTCGTGAAAGCTACAACGGACATTCCTGCGGTTTATGAAAGGAGGGCAGTTATTATCATTACGCTTCTGGACTTCTCCAAGGCATTCGATAGTGTCTTTCATAGTAACCTGTTGAGAAAGCTGGCAATTTTGGTTTTTTCGAACAGAGCTACCACTTAAAAGAAACATTCCTTTATGCTCAGTTCCTCCATCTTGCGGATCCCATTCTGGGTACTTAACTATCAACATTCAAATATGTATTGATAACGTGCTGATATATTATAAGTCGTCTTATAGGTGCAGTGACTTGCAGAACATTTTCAGTTGGTCATTGGAAAACAACCTTCAGCCCGAGTAAGGTCGATGCAAATTTAACGGAACAGCACAAACGGCACATACAGGCATCGACCGACACCGGCATTTTTCGTGCACACCTAACGACATAAAACGAAAAGGAAACTTTCAGTTAAGGAAGGTATCGCGAGAAAATTATAGAAAAATGATCTCATGTTTACTTCGCAACTAGTCCAGCAACCGACAAATGCCGGTCTGGTTTCTAGCCATCGATAGCGACCGGTAATGAAGTTTCCGTTTCGTGCCGGTGTCTGCCGGTGCCGGTTGATGTGAATTAGTTTTCGTCGAAAAATATTTTGCTTGTCTGTGCCGGTTCGTGTTGTGCCTGTGTACATCCACCTTAAGTCGCAGTGCACCGTTTTTTATCGTGAAGCTATTGACGTTTGACGCTTCCTACTATTTCAGTGGGGGCTTTCATCATACCATATGAAGATCGAGCTCGCAATCCTCGTGAGACCTTAAACTCTAACATGAGATGTTATGATCTCGTTGATTCAAACGTATGTCACTCTTTGTCATCTTTGACTGTTTGCTAGCGTACTTTCGCTAGTTTTCTGTTAGGTTTCATATTTTACAATATTTATCTTGTCTTTCTCAAGGTCGACTTGCACTATTCCAGGAAATTGCACATCGATCTTAATGAATGAACTAGATTTATTTTTTGGTTCAGGGGCTTTAAGCATCCTGCTGGGCTGCTCGCTTATATTTAGCAGAGAATTTTAGTTTTCCTGTATGCGCAGATTTTTATTAAAGTTATGTAATTGATAAAGAAATAGTAAACTCTTGTGCTGGCTATCATAAAAAATTAAATGTTCGACCTACATATTTGTCCCGCTAAGATTAGTCACACAAAAATCATACAAATATTTCACTCAGATTATAAGAGAAATCGTTAAATAATTAACCGAAATTCCCTTTTCTTCCAGGTACAAGGACTTTACGTCGGAAAAATAGTTATTGGAAGCCCAGATGGATCGATTGGAAATGTTGGAGAATTTGATCACTTTGAGGGATGTATACAAGATGTACGTGTTGGAGGATCGCAATCAATACTGAACAGGCCAACTATTCGCGAAAATGTTGAAGATGGCTGTGTCTCTAAGGCTCAATGTCCAGAATCATGTCCACTTCATTCTTCATGTATAACTAGCTGGGATGAGGCTCATTGTGAATGCCTTTCTGGATATGTGGGAACTGATTGCGCGCCAATTTGTACAGTCAAACCGTGTTCAGCGGGAATTTGTCGTGCAGATACAAATGAATCTCGAGGTTATCATTGTGAATGTAATAGCACCGTTCATTCAGGAGAATATTGTGAAATTGTGATAGAACAACCTTGCCCTGGTGGTTGGTGGGGTGAAAAAGTTTGTGGCCCTTGTCATTGTGATCTTAGCCAAGGATATCATCCAGATTGTAATAAAACATCTGGCCATTGTTATTGTAAAGTTAACCATTATCAACCACCGAATGAAACTGCATGTTTACCCTGTGACTGCTACTCAATCGGCTCTTATAATGGCGGATGTAATCAAATTACAGGGCAGTGTGAATGTCGAGAGGGAGTAATTGGCAGAAGGTGTGACTCTTGTTCTAATCCATATGCTGAAGTAACTCTTACAGGTTGCGAAGTTGTTTATGACGCTTGTCCAAGATCATTTTCTGGGGGTATATGGTGGCCTCGAACTCCGCTAGATAAAACTGCCTTAGAGAATTGTCCAACCCCTGCTCGTGGTAAGGGATCAAGGACGTGTAATAATAAATCCGGTAATTGGGGACATCCAGATATGTTTAATTGTACTTCAGAACCTTTTATAGAGCTAAGAAAACAGCTTTCTCAACTAGAAAAAATGGAGCTAGAACTGAACTCGTTTGTATCTGTGAAGATAGCTGAAAGTCTACAACATGCCTGCCAAGTTGTTGGTGGTAAGGGACGTCCCAATAAAGAACGAAAAGATGGCAAAGGTACAAAAAGATACAAAATGGAAACAACAGTTTTAAAAAATGATGGAGAAAATGAAGTATGGTCTGACGATCTTGACATGGAGTACCTTTCTGATGACATAAAATTCGTTCATGATTGCTTATATGGTGCTGACTTGCTTATAACAGAAGGAATCCTTCATGAGCTAATAAACTACGAGCTAATGCAGAATGGATTGAATTTGTCACATAGTCAAGATAAATACTTTATTAAAAATTTGGTAGAAAGTGCTGGAACCATTCTGGATAGAAAATACAAGTCAGAATGGAAACGGGTAACTCAGCTTATTCAACGAGGACCAGATGATTTGGTAGATACTTTCAATAAGTACATGATAATTCTAGCTCGTTCACAGCATGACATCTATACAAATCCTTTTGAAATTGTCCATAAAAATATGGTGTTAGGTCTTGATATTGTAACTATGGAATCACTTTTTGGATATGAGCCAGAACAGCTTAGTGAATATCACAAAACGAAATTTTTGAAACCAAATCAATTTACTACTGAAAGTGTTGTCCTCCCAGATACAAGCTCCTTTCTCCAACACTCAGCGAAGCAAAAACCAGTTATAACGTTTCCGAAATATAACAATTATTTACAGGACAAGACAAAATTTGATAAGCACAGTAAAATTCTTGTCCCACTGGACATGCTGGGTATAACACCACCAGGAAAAAATGAAGTTACACAGGGATCCAGTGATTATCGTGCAATTGTAAGCTATGCCCAATATAGAGATGTTGGTGCCCTCTTTCCAGGTAATTATGATGAAACTATCACCCGAAGATGGGGTGTTGATATTCAGATAGTCAGTCCTGTACTTTCATTGGCTATTTTAATACCCACTAACGAAGAAGATGTGACATATTCTGAAGTAACAATTAAACGAAGTCAGAAGAATATGAACGATAATGCTGAAATCTTAGAGGGTCCCAGCAAATTTAGTGAGGAGGATGAAAATTTGCATGAGAGTATAAAAATTATGGCACATGATTTAAATGAACACGATGAGCCGGAACGAGATCCTGAAATACAAGTTCATTTTAATGATGAAATAGAGCTCGAAGAATCGAAAGAAGTAGAAGATCAAGTTGACACAAATGATGAGAAGAGAACTGAGTTGGATGATGCAAAAGAAAATGAATCAATTTATAGAGAGCGTAGGGTGGTGAAGCGAGAATTAGAAGATTATATTGAACCTGTTTCTGAAAGTTTGGAAAAGCGGTTTATATATAAATCACTTGGTTCGCCACACTTATCGCATCCTATAAAACTGCAAATTTGGCTGGACATAGAACAATCAAGATTCGGACCACGCTCAAATCCACAATGTGTAAGATGGAATACTTTTACGAATACTTGGACTCGTCTAGGATGTCAGACTGAGATACCGAATTATGAGACCATAATTGAAGGGCAACCAATTAGTATTAATTGTTCTTGCACACATATATCAAATTATGCCGTTCTTGTTGATATCGTGGATCCGGAAGATATTCCAGAACCATCACTGCTTGTGCAAATTACATCGTACTCTGCCTTCTTGTTATCACTTCCCATATTAATGGGTGTTCTTATTGCACTAGCTTTACTGAGAGGAATGCAAACTAATTCGAATACAATTCATCAAAATTTGGTCTTGTGCGTTTTTTGTGCCGAATTGCTGTTTTTCGTTGGAATGCAATCCAGACGAACTCTACTAGACAACGAATTTCCTTGCAAATTAGTTGCAATTTGTTTACATTACACGTGGCTTGCAGCTTTTGCTTGGATAACTGTTGATTGTGTTCACCTTTACCGAATGTTGACTGAAATGAGAGATATCAATCATGGTCCGATGGGATTCTATTTTTCAATGGGTTATGGTGCTCCAGCCATAGTTGTTGGCTTGTCAGTTGGTGTTAGAGCACATGAATATGGAAATAGTCTTTTGTAAGTTAAGATAATATATATTTTTTTTAATTTTTTCAATAATCTTGTTTGTATCTTGCAGCTGTTGGTTGTCTGTTTATGAGCCTGTGGTATGGTGGCTAGTTGGACCAATAGCAGGAATGTCAATTATCAATTTGCTGATTTTATTTGTGTCCGTCAAAGCAGCATTTACTTTAAAAGATCACGTTCTTGGATTTGGAAATCTTCGTACGTTGCTGTGGTTGTCCGTTGTTTCTCTCCCCCTAATGGGTGTTATGTGGGTTTTGGCTGTACTAGCTGCATCGGATAATTCTCAACTTTTGAGTATTCTACTATCTGCAGTAATCGTTCTGCATGCTATATTCTGTCTAGTCGGTTATTGTATAATTAACAAGCGAGTTCGAGAGAATCTTCATCGCACATTTTTGAGATGCATGGGCCGCAAAGTACCACTGCTGGATTCATCTTTAGTTGCCAGTAATAGTTCACACAATGTTGCTGGCAGAGGAAGCAACTTCTTGGCTGGAAATTATGATACAGCGCGAAGAAATATTGGAATAAGTGCATCAAGTACTACGTCGAGGAGTACAGCTAAGACTAGTTCTAGTCCATACAGGTATGTATTTTTAGATTATCTAAAGAATAATTTATTTCAACTAAATAGTTCATGAAATTGTTGGTTTTTTTATCTATATTGTCGTTACTTTAAACCCTCCTACCTTTATGAAGTCATCATACTGCAAGTGTAGTCAGAAGAAACTTCCAATAGTTGTAAGATGTGTGTTTTAAGTTGGAAAGGATTTGCATTGAAATCTACACATGAGTTTCCTTTACATCCCAAACTACCCGTTCTACTCCTGGGGAACATTTTTTATGCTTCGACAGGGTGTCCCGTAAGTGGTGTAGTATCCGAAGGCTACAATTAGGTCATACTTGGACGAGCAAAAAATTGTATATTCGGTCTTTATCCGTACGAAGCTTATATTACACACTGTTAGGTTAGGTTAGGTAAGAGGGGTGCCGGTAGAAGTACCAAGCCTTCTCCACCACCACCAGTTGATCCATTGTGCCCCTTGTCCTCATGGGAAAGCATTTTAAATCGCCCTAGATTCATCTTGCTTCCCTTGGGAAACTCAAGATGCACCTGAACTCTTCTTTGCAGCTTCTTCAGACTTATAAAGAAGTAACCACCTAGTAGCATACCTCTTGTATTCATCAGAGCGGGACGATTTCCTCCGAATACACTGTTATACTTGCTTTTCTGGAGGAAGCAGACTGCATATATTCACAGATGGAGTTGTTTGAAACTCTCGCTTTAGAGCGAATCCAGCTCCGATTAAGATGCTATCTCAGAGTTGTGTAGGTACCCTTTTTCTTATAATAAATTGAACCGAATGTAGGCATTGAGGTTGAATTTGGTCCACTCATCACCAAAGATCAGCAGTATTACTCAGTTTTTCAGGACCTTGCCAGCTACCTCCTCTTATTCGATGAATGCCGGTTTCATTTACCACTAGTTGTATATTTGTTCTATTCTATAGCCACAATTCTATCAGAGTGCTACTTTGCTTCAGCTTGACCTTTTAACAGGTTCAATTAGCCGTTGAATTTACGGTGTTTACCGATTTCCATTGATCATGTTTTCTAGCAGAAGTGTTACACTTTTCATGCAGTGCTACACTGAAATTGTTCCATTGACCTGAACTGCCAGAAAAAGTGTACGTCAAAATGACCCTGGTGCTACACTCGAAAAATCGGCGGTGTTACACCGGAAAACGCACACATCTATCTCTGCTGTATGTCAAAACAAATGTCAACTGAAATTAATTTTAAAGCAAGATAAAGTTGTAATAACTCATTTACTTAATAAAATAAAAACGAAAATTCTGTTCAAAATTTAATATCTGCGCTTATAATTATAACGTGCCATACTTCATTCAGTGTTGTTTTTTCAGAAAATGTCAATCTGAAAAATTACATGGATATGAGCATCTGTATACATTTTCATCGAATTAAAAGTTGTTCCATTGAACTCGTTTGTCATTGATTGGCGTGCACTTTTTGTAAAATATCAATGGAAATCGACATTAGAATACAGAGAGTACAGGAAGTGTGATGAGCCAAATATTTAGCGTAGTCAAATTCTGGTTCTGTTAGTATCTGGTGCCACTGTAGTGAAAGCTAAGTACAGCCGTGTAGTAGAGTCAATATAAGGAGCGGGGTAACAAGACTTAGGGTTGAAAATACTGCAGTTGCTCCCACCGGAAATGCTCTTAGTCGCTGCCACTGCGCCAAGATACCCAGGGAGTTTCTCAGCTGTCACAAACGTAAACAAATCTTTGATATTTCATTGATTTTGTTATTAGCTTCAATTTAATTCAATATAAAAATGTGTGTAAAGTACACAAACTAATAGTTTAGTTCAAGAAAATTTTTTTTGGGATTCTCCGGTATATAGCAAAAGCTAAAAATGTTCTAATTTGTTATTTCATCACACAACCCATTAATTTTTAGTGACAAGTTTCAAGTCTTGGTTTGACTTAATACAAATAAAAAAATGAAAAAGAAGAAAGAAATGAAAAGTTTGAGAAAAATAGAAAAAACAATTTTTTTATTTATTAAAAAAATTTAAAAATTTTTTAAAGAAACAGATTCATTCGAAGCGAATCGAACCTGTATACGCCACGCAGTGGGCTGAAAAATAAAGAAGAAAAAGAAGAAGAAGAAGCGTTTCGTGTCAGCAGAAAACCTTCCACTCATGGGTGCAGCTAGGTTTTCTGCCTGCTGCAGACGCTTGAAAATAGATCAAACTGATCTCTTCTCATATAAACTCAGATTAAATTCTGGGTGTAAATTATATGAGGAAAAAACACACCTATACAAGCCCAGGAGGAAAAATAAATAAGTCCAATAGAGTAATCATTTTATTTACAAACTAATAGGTCTGTATGCTTACTTAGAGGAGATAATACTAGATGATAATGAAAAAAGTTAACAGACAACTTTGAAATCCATTCAAATCAAATCAAATCAAATCAAAAAGAATTTATTTATAAGCCCCTGCTCGAAGCAACGTACAACGTTGGACATTATGATATTAGTAGCTTAATATACAGCTTAGGATAACAGCAAAATAACATAAATCAGTGTAGCTGGTCAGACCATAGGCCATCCCGATATTAGACATAAAGAAAAAGAAAATGGAATAGCATTGTAAAAAGTCCACATATAATTTTGTTGAGATAACCCCAGGAGAGGCCGACTGAGAAGCCAACCGCAATCACAACTATGGATGTAGTTGTGATTACCATTGTCTGTACATAGATGTTGGTTAGCAAAAATAAAATGATAGACAAGAATAAAATGATAGGACTTACATATGGTACCATTCATTGCCTGTACATAGTTGTTGTTATTAAAGAGCCTTATCTAGTAATAAAGACCCTTACCTAGTGACATAACGGCTAAAATTCATTTTTCTTTTAGTAAATTTAGTCTTAGTTGTAAATTAATTAGGCCGACAGTGCGGACAATAGACAACTCTCAGCTAGGTACTGAAATTGCTAATCCGTCAACGATTTTGACAAAGCAAATGTTCAAACTTAAATTAAAAAAAAAATTAAAATTAAAGCTTAAGCCTATTCTTACAAAAAAGTTGTAAAGTTGCCCAATAGACACCGGAGAGCATATTCGCTAAACCCCAATTCAGTCGGGTCACGAGGTGCATAGCGGACAGCCCCCGAAGGTGGCATTACATTAGTTTTTATGATAGCCCTTAGCAATAGTAGATATTAGCTAGGATGATAGAATTAGCGATTAGACATTAACAACTGATTAGACATTAGTGATTGATCAGGCTTCTGTCAGAGAGCACATAGCTCTTATTTTGAATTCTTTGGTGGGACCAATTTCTTTGATCTCGCCGGGTAGGATGTTCCACTTTGTGACCCCCTGGGAATAGATGTTCCTGCTGCCAAACTGAGTACTCACCTAGGATATATCAGTCTGCGGCCGTCCTTATCACTCCACGAAAAACGTTTACACACACACCCAAGCAATAGACGAAGTCTGGCCTTATCTTTAAAGGAGAATGCTTTGAGTCATACATGCATTGTAGCGATCCGGGTAGAAGGATTTCCAACAGTGGACCCAAATGCGCCCTGCGTCTCAGGCTGAATACAAATCTGGCACATGCCTTGAGAGCACGCAGCAGTTTAGACAGTCAACTGTAAATTTTTTCTAGTTCGAGAAGTTAACATACACATTATGAGTAAAAAACTTTCGAGCCTGTGTAAAAACTTTGAAGTCTACGTACAAACTTTCGAGTAAACATACAGACCTAATATTTAATAACTATATACTTGCCTAAAAAATGATTTCACACGTCGTTATTTTCACAAAATTCAAATTCTTTCAAATTAGGCAAACTTTGTTTGACAGCTGAAAATACAGTTGTCTCCTTCTTCAATATAATTCTGACCTACTTCATGATACTCTGAAAAATGGCCAATGCACACGAATTTTACAGGTATCAACACTTCCTGTTGTCTCTATATTCTAAGGGTTTATAGAAACATTCCTATATGTCATTAATTTGGTTTAAGGAGATCCTTAAGGAACTTTCCGAGAATGAATATGTCATCCAATTCACCATGACACTAGTAATTAAGTCTGTCTCCTATTATTGGGATACTATATCGAGGTGACAAGTTTCGGTTTACGATGTTATCCTTGCATCAGCTGTGACAGTCCGAAAACTTTTTATTTATCAGAATTCCTAAGGATTCTCCTTGAATTTGTTTGGTTCCTTCTCCCAGAGCTGGGATCTATCCTCCTGACTGGGCACGTGGTGTTACTTTAAGGATAGAGGCTGGTTTTTATTATACCCTAGATGAAATCATAGGTGTTAAGTTCATTCATACATTTGTAATGTACAAAAACAATTATTTGAGTACACATTGAATAATGAAACTTTTGGTTTTTGCATGTTCGTTGATCTGTCTGTCCGTCCGCGCGATAACTTGGGATAATGTTTACCGAATGAAATTTCATTCACAGTTTTATGAAAAAAAGTAAGGTCAAGTTCGTAGATGCATAAAATCGTATAGGGGCACTACTTAGAAGGCATTGAGCTAGAAAACTGAAATTTTGTACACGTTAGTATTAAAAAAAATCAGCTTCCAGTTTTTACACTTCAGATGTCAGCGATTTCGTCTAGATCTAGAATATAATTTTATTGGTCTGCGATGTCGTTGAACGAGGCTGCGTCCTCAAGAAGCTTGCAACCTTCTTTTGGAAACAACGGAGTCAGAGCCCTCTTCTTTCTGGGGCTTTCCATCAACCTTGTGCCTATGGCAAGACGTTTGTTTCCCTTATTTTATCGCTATGACCTGAAAGGAAACCGTAGCCTAGATGTCTCTGGAGAGAGTGAACCCAGGCTGGCTCCTTGGTCTAATGTACAAACAGGAAATTTTCCGGTGTGTTTCTTTACTTGAGCCAACTTGCAATACAGAAATCCCAGATATGATTTCGATAACCGTCTCCTCCAAAGTTGACATTTACCTGCATAAATTAAATTTGAATGTCCATTTTATATTTTTAGAGAAATATATATAAATAAAAAAAAAGCTCATAGTTTGACCTTTAAAATTATGTAATCATTTTTGTGTCTGATTGTCTAACTTTAATATTACTCAAATAATTTTACAGTATACCGCACTTCTAAGCATTTAATTAATTATTTTTCAGAAGCGATGGCCAGCTACGGCATACCTCCACATCCACTTCAAATTATAACTCTGCAAGCGACGCTCCAACTTATATTCGGGGATATGAAACAAGACGAGAAGGTAATTCTTTATTTTGTAATTTTTCTTTATCTGCAAAATTCAATTTTCTTAGAAAAACATCGACGGCATAGGAAAGACTCGGACTCTGGTTCTGAAACTGATGGCCGCAGCTTAGAATTGGCAAGTAGCCATTCAAGTGATGATGATGAATCACGTGTCGGACGAAATTCTAGCACTCATCGAAGTACAGGAGTTAGTGCTGTACCATCATATCTTCCAAATATTACAGAACATGTTCAGGCAACAACACCACCTGAGCTTAATGTAGTTCAAAGTCCTCAGCTGTTTCCTAGCGTTAATAAGCCTGTATATGCTCCACGTTGGTCTAGCCAATTACCAGAAGCATATTTACCATCGCCCACAAATGTTGGTCGTTGGTCACAAGATACTGGATCGGATAATGAGATTCATTCGCATAAAACTAATTCACCAAATCCACTTCCGAATCCTGATTTGACAGACACATCGTACTTGCATCAGCATCAAAATAAGATAAATATGCCACCGTCAATATTGGAAAATATTCAAAATGTTCGAAATGATAATTCGTATGATGCAGAACGGGAGAGTTTATATGGACGTAGAAAGGATTATCAAGAAAATTATGGTCAATTTGAGCCTCCTATTAGTTATAAACCAGCACATTACGGAAGTGAAAAGGATTATGGGAGTACTCAAGTGATAAATCATATAAGAACGTACCATGAAAGTCCTTACTTGAAGGAACCGCTTTATGATAAACAACGGCCTGTTGTAGGCTATATAGGATCAAAAACAGATTCTCCATATATGTCCAAAGAAAGGATATCAACGGAACTTTACAGTCCGCGTGAAAGTCATTATTCGCTAAAATCACCACCATTATACAATGATTCAGTTCATAGTGTACATTCTTTACTGAAAAGCGATTACCAACAAAGTCAGCACAGGCCATTGGATTACCACTCAGATCGAATGTCAGAGGGATCTGATAAGAACGGTTATCATTTTCCATACACTGCCGAGGAAGATCATCTTTCTACTACATTATCGCGAAATTCTAATCATCATTTAGTTAACGACGTTAATAATCCTGGAGTTATATCTAGTCGAATGTCTTCTCGACATGGATCGAGAGCTTCCTCCCCGCCAAGTATCCCACCGATGCAGCAGCTAGCACCTCTAACCAGTATAACCGATACGAGCGAGTAAGTATTTGTATTAAGTTAAGAAATTTTGTGAAAAACATATTCACTTCATACATAATTTAATTAGTTTAATCTTTTTCTTCTTGAATAACAGATGGTGTTGGGAACGTCTTAAAAAAATCTAATTTGGTTTTTTCTATTTATTTCTGCGGCTATTGATTCGTGGACAATTTTTAATTGATTTGACATGAACAGATCTGAGGTAAAGGTTTTTCGCAGTGTGTGTGTACGTCGTTGAATTTTAGTTTGAAAGTAGAAAATAGAATAAAATGCTTGTTGAGGTTATCAGATCTCTAAATCTGTAACCAAAATTCCTTAATAAGTCGTAGGAACTAATGTTTACAAGAGTATTGATCGGTTTTTATTTAGCACTATATTTACCAACTGCACCTTAATCTGAAACTCAGACCAATGCAAAATACTGCACAGTGCACTTTATGTCCTTTATCCACAGAGAGAGAAAAGACAGTTATTTACCAGGATATTGTTTTACATATGTACGAATGATGTGTGTAAGGTTATTAAGAAATCCAATGTGCTCAAAACCAAGCTTCTATGTACCAACAAAATGCCATCTTTTAAATCATAGATTTAAAGTACCGAGTCTTTGGGTAACGATAGTATTCCGTATTCCTTTTCCAGTGTCAGTGATATTTCTCTGTATATAGGACGCGTCGTACATACATTGTGAATATCTTGCTTAGCACATATAACATTTTGATATATGTTCTAAGCTGTATTGGTTGTGAAAATCTTAAAAAAATCTTCATTGAAGTATTATGGAATTGATATCATCTTTTTCTAGAAAAAAGGAGAGTTCGAGAGACTTTCCTTTTTCCATGTACTTATACATTGAATGCATGCTTACCGAGAGTTGGAATCAATGTCTCCATTCGTTTGGTGAATCTGAAATCATCGCATTAGATATTCCGAAGGCCTTCGGTAGAGTCTGGCATCCTGCTCTTTTAGCTAAACTTCAGTCATTAGGTCTAAAGTCTAAACCATCTTTTCTTAAAATAGATTGAAAGTTCAATTCAAGTTATATTGAACGGAGTTACTTCTGACCGTTTTATAATCCATGCCGGAGGTTCTGTGCTCTCTCCTACTCTCTTCCTCATTTTTATTAATGATCTGCTAGCTCTCACTTTCAATCCTATTCATAGTTTTGCACCCTTGATTTCGTGTACTCATTCAATTCTATAGCGGATTACAGTGCGAATATTATAGCTGGCAAACGAAGCCAGATGTTCAGTTCACTAAACTATGACCTCACAACAATACTCGCTTGAAGCAGACCGAATCGGGTCTTGTTTAGTGTTTCCAAAATGCAACAATGTCTGTTATCACTCAAATGTACTGCAACACCCGCTCGACCCATTTCCGTCGATGGAGAAGATATCTCGAGCTCGCCATCCCTTAACATATTAGGCATTGAAACATCCAACAATCTTAGTTGGTGTGATCACATTTTTGGCATTGCCAAGGGTGCGATGAAATGCCTGAGCTTCTTGCAAAGATGCAAGAAATATTTGACTACATTAGACTTGCCGCAAATCTACAAGTCTCATATCAGGCGTAGATTAGAATATAATTCCCATATTTGGGCACGGGTGGACGTATTGCATTATCCGCGTTTGACAAAGTCCAACAGTCCTTTCGGCTTATTTGCGATGACATATCAATAGCAACTATTGATTCCCTAGAGCACCGACGTAATGTCGGTTGTCTAGCTTTTTTTTTATCGCTACTTCTAGGGCTATTGCTCTGACGAAATCTCTAGCCTGATTCCTTGTAGAACTCTTCCTATGCGCACCACATGAGCTGTAACCCGAGCTCACCCTCACACGCTCTAAGTCAAAATTGGCCGTACTGTGAAATTTCGCGAATCCTTCATAATAACGATCTTAACAATATCCTCGCTTGGGGCAAAGCGAATCTCATCGAATTCAATGCTTGTAAGACCCAAGCTGTCTCATCTCATTAAAACAAAGGCCATAACTTAACCAGTGCCGTTTCTTTTGATGGTGCATTAATTTCTGATTCACCGCCAGTAAGCATTCTTGGCACTAATATTTGCAGTAGGCTAAACGTCTAAGCTTTTCTGTTGCCAAAGAAGCATCGAAATGTTTTGGATTTCTGAAAAGGTGTAAGAAATATGTCAGCCCGTCAAATCTAGCGCTTCTCTACAAGTCCTACATAAGCCTAGAATGGAATACAATTCCCATATATGGGGTGGGGCTGGTCGCACAGCCTTAGCTTCATTGGATATTGTCTAAAAGAGAGTCTTCAAGCTCATTGGCGATGTGGCAATAACTTGTCATATCGACTCACTCGAGTACCGCCACAATGTCGGATGCCTTTCGCTCCTTTATCGCTACATGCATGGTCAATGTTCGGATGTAATATCTAGTCTAATTTCTTGTAGAATGATTCGTGCACGCAATACTCGCGTTGCAAACCGCGCACATCCTTTTACCATTCAAATTACTTTCGGCCGTACAGTAAAATTCCTTGATGCTTTTTTATCCCGAACAGTGCGAATGTGGAACAGTTTGCCATCATCTCTTTCCCCCTTAACTATGGGCTGTAAGAATTTATACCGTCACCTCCTTGGCTCAACCCAATTATCTCCAATTCCCTACCCTTTTTTCCTTTCGCCTGAGCCTTGGCATCATCATAAAAAACAAATGAGTCCACAAAACCGACCATCAGCAGGTTGAAAATGAACATCGTACTGTGTGGCCTTTTTATGTATGAAGACCTTGATTGAAGCCAGATTAAAATGTTTTTTTTTTGTGTGGCACACGTTGTTAGTCCAATGCATCTATAAATAACAAGAAGAAGTCATGAAGGAACAGTTCATTAATTCTAATAGGAATGCATTTTTTTCACATTTCTGTACGGTGTGCCATTTATTCATTTTCAGAAAAGCTTTCATCTGTTGCCAGATTTGTTTTTTATTTTATATCTGAATGTAATTTTCTTTCATAACATCTATCCTTGCCGGATATTATTATCTCTGTTATGTATTGTATTTGATATCCGTATTCCCTTTTGTTATACATATATGTTCCTAAATGAAGACAAGCAGAGTATTAAGACGCAAAAGATTTGGGCTGTATGTAAATCATAGAAGGTGCTCTAGGAATTCATTTTCATTGCTTATTGATTTTGACGGGTCGAAACATTTTGTAGGTAACTTGAGTGTTGAGCTATATACCTACTAGGCTGTTGTTGTTTCTAATTCCGCCAATGAAGTATATCGGAATTTCAGTAAAATGAACGATTTCGTTTGATTCCAAGGAGTTTCTCTAGTTATTACAATATATCAGTATCGCTGATGATCTCTGTAGGCTTTTTAACTTATGATATCCATCCAGATAGAAATGTTATGGTTTCTGCTGTGATTGTCTCTTTCGTAGTTTGACAAAGAACCAATGATACCTATCTAGATGCACATACATAAATGTCCTTTTAGCGGTGGAAAGTCTGGTATTGTAGATTTTATGAGTCTTTGAAGCTTAGTTTTTTGGCAAAGAACACATTTAATATAAATTTATGTAAAACAACATAAAGTAATTGTCCAAACCTTAGTGGAATATTAATAAGGTCATGCTTTGCTTGACGAACTTTATCTATTTTCCAAACACTTTGTTTGTCATAAAATTATATAAAAACCACACTTGTCAAAACAAAATAGCACAAGAACCACTTAAAATGATTTGCAATTGTAACTTAAATTTTTACAGGGCACGATAGTTTAGAGATATAAATTAAATTTAACATATAAATTATTATCTACACTGACTTATTGATTGCAAACTGCATCTTATCACTATTGGAACGGATCCAGTATATAAAACTATCGGAGGGGTTCTTGCACAATACAAAAGTAATTTTCTTTAACGTACAGTTTGTCCGAATATCGAAAGAAACTACAATCGCACTAACCGCTTTTACTCAACTACTTTTTACTAATAATTTATTTTAAGGATAACTCGCATACACATCGTCACCATTTCTTCATCATTCCATTTCCTTCTACAACTTTCTGTAAATTGAAAATTCCAAAATCATATCCTTCATTCAGTGGTAGAATAGATTCTTTCTACATATGGGCCATCCCAGACGAGTATTCTTAATACAGTATGCATACCGATTTTCTAGGGAAGAGGTAAAAGAAGCAGAGAGAAATCTTTAAAATTGTACTGCACTTTGGAGAGAAAATTTGCATCAAAAATCACTTGTTGTGCCGCACTAATCCAACCGCAACAAAATATTTCGAAATGAAATAATACACGCACACATTCAGTCCCCTATTCCTATCTGAATGAAAGCCTGCAGCAAGAATACCCGTCTGGAGGCGCCTACTCTGTTGTTAAATCGGTATGCATATTGCATCAAGAATACTCGTCTGAGATGGCCCACTGTAAGGAAGTGCCTGTCATATTCAATAGGATGCTCATATCCTCCCCCTAAACCAGAACAGGTGTAATTATTGGCATCAGTTTGCATTATTTTCAATTAAGTTTGATCTGACTTTTAAATTTTCAGATGATGGCAGCTCCTTTTAACCCCAAGTTGGTGAACAAACATAACACGAAAAGTAACTGATTATTATCCCTGACAAAACTTTTCTTTTTTTTCTTCGCATTTCAATCTGGAGATGCATGAACATCCTTGTCATTAGCCAATTATAGCTGCACTTGTAATTCTTGCTTTAGTGTTATTCAGTTTTTATTTTGCCTGTTTTTGACGGATTTATTCGAATAACATCATTCCTTAATTACAAGCAATAAGAGTTGCATTTTGAACGCTGCATTCACAGTTCGAATTGTCGCATTCATTGAAAACTTTTCTGAAGATCACCCACAGGCTTGAACAAATTATTTACAGCATATACTGAGGTCATGAGGGTAACAGAGTATTAGTGGAGTGCATGTGGCACCTGTCCTTTAGTTTTTGAAACGTTAAAATTTTGAATCTGAAGAGGACGATGTAATTGGAGGATGTGTAGGTACCTGTTTTGATTTGGTGATAAGCATAAGGTATTTCTTTACTATTAGAAGACCTCTTAGTTTCTTTCACGCACTGCTTAGTTAAGTGATTTCTTGCAAGTCTCGTTATAATGTGAAAATTATTTTCCTATAGACACGCTCTGACTTGATCTGAATAATGTTCTGCGAGATTATTACCAGTAAAGTATCAAAAAGTCAAACTTTTGGAAGAACAAGTACAAATTTAATAGAAAAACGTTGCACTTTCTAAGCCTGATACTTCGTTTTTGAATTTATCTTGTTCCATAAAGAACCAAATTTAGTTGAGTACAATTGTTGATCAAGCGTGATATTGCATTCAGCGTTGCTATTAATAATCTAAAAATTTATGGAGATTTTATGGTATCTATTTTTAAAGCAAAAATAAAGATCAGATCATTCATTCGTCTTTCAATCAAGGCTGAACGATTTTCTCACTGTTTTAGATTTGACATTTGAAAATATAAAGAAAAGCTAATTTCCATGCAGGTCGACAAGTTCTAGTTGCCTCAGAGGTTAGTAGATCGTTCTTCACAATGCTATCAGAGAAGTCATATTACAACTCAACAAATTATGGTGAAACTACCAACTCATTGTGCTCCCTACTGTCAATGCTACCAACTGTAGTGAACTGGTGTAATATTTAAATTATTTGGAATTCACTTATATACATGTCAGTGGGATTTACCGAATTTAGGATAATAGTATTTGGGACTATATTTGTTTTTGAATTTTTATTATGAGTCGAAGGAAGTAGATTGTACAAGCCGGATTTGGTAGGAAAGCTTACAAATTTCGCTGAACCTTAAGAAATGTCTCGTCACCAATAGTTTCAGTTCAGTGGGAAATAATGCTCTCATGGAAAGAGACAAGAATATAAAAGTGGTGGCATTAGCTTTGATGCATATTTGGCTCAACGAGCAGTCCATTTATATACATGTCAGTGACTCTAACTTATTGGGTGACAGATATCTCCGTTTGGCTCAAAGTAGCGCAGAGTGGAGCTGCATGAAAATATTTTAATTTCACGCTGGTATTTCAGAAAGCTTACAAACTGGAATTTCGAACTACTAGAATGTAGATGGCGTGGAAAAAGCTCCATACTTCTTCTATCATAACTAACATATTTCAATGTTATTTTCTGATTTAATATTTTTTCTGAATGCTAATAACAACAAGAGGTATTTTTTGTATACTTCATGATGTTAAAACCAAACAAATTACGTTAATTTGTATCTAGTTTCGAAGCTGGCTGATGGTGCAACAGGTGTCTCCTTTTTCGAATTTATTATTTTGACAAAAACAAGCATGTTGATTTGGCGTTGCTATGGCATTTTGTTATATTAATTTCAAAGTTGGAGTTTCACTGTGTGCTGTATTGTGAACAGTTTCGCTCTGTACTCAAAGCTCACTCTGCTCCACTCTGCATTGTGATTGCGGCAGTAGTGTTGAACTTGGTTCGAAATTGACATAATGTAAACTGAGAGCACCAAATTTAGTAGCTTAAGCCAAATATCAGGGTATAAGTGAGAGAAACGTAATTCTTTTTGGAACAGTCGCACTGAGCGTGCGTTTATTTATTGATTGTTGCTGTTTATTTATTGATTGCTTGTTGTTTCAATTGTAAAAATATTCAGTACAAAATAACAGTTAATTACTGTAAAATTGTAATGAACTTAGTTCAGCTGAGCTGAGCATAAAAACACACTCTGAAACAGTTTTGACTAGAGCTACAGCTTAATCTTACTGCTCAGGTTCAACTTAGTAAAAGCGTAAGCCGACACTGTGAAATCGGGTATAATACTATCTAAAAATTATTTCTAATGCCTCTCAAATACATATATACTATTTCTGTGAATTTTGGAAAAACATCTATCTCAAACCTTTTTTCAGCCCACTGCGGGCGTATACAGGTTCGATTCGTTTCGAATGAATCTGGTTTAAAAAAATTTTAATATTTGTTTTTCTATTTTGCTCAATTTTTTCATTTTTTCATTTCTTTTCTTTGTTCTATTTTTCATTTGTTTTTCAAGTCACTCAGTTTCGCTATTTGGGACCTGTTGATGAGTCAAAACCAAGACTTGAAACTTATCACCAAAAATAAAAAGCGTTGTATGATGAAATAACAAATTAAAAACATTTTTTAGCTTTTGCTATATACCGGAGAATCCAAATAAATTCCTTCTTGAACAAATATAAGTTTACCCCGGTAAAATATCCTAAAGAGTAATCTCTACTTTTATATCTACCATAAAGGATACATTTTTTTTTTGTAGCAAGGCTGGAGAAGAGCTTCTAGGAATTCCTTTTCATATAAATCTCTGAGATTCTAATCTACAACCTTGATATTTTGAATGTTTCTGTTTTTTCAATAGGTGACGATAAGTGGTTATTTATATATTTATAAGTCAATGATTATATGATAGTACTATATTTTCATCCTTCAATAGCAATATATTCATCCTTCAATAGCAACCATTACTATTAGTTAAAATTTCGATATTCCTATATACTTGAACATCTTAAGTGAAGGATTAGTTCTATGTTTTAATAAGCTGTTGATTTAAAGAAACTCTGCGTACCTACAAATGCCTACTTATTTAGTATATTATGAAAAGTATTTAGAATGTGCATGTGTCGCTTTCAATTTGAATAACTGTAGCTAACAAAACTACGAAGTATCTTTTGTTTAATTAAATTAACCAAAATTGTCTATAAACAACTTTATTTGATGTAAATACAAATGTAAAATTTCTAATTTTCTAATTACAGGAGGAATATTGATGATGACGAAACAACCGTATGACTTCAGTTGCATCAAATAGCGAAAATTTACGAGTAAAAATTACTGAAAAAAATTTCATTAGAAACCAATTCTTCGCCAATGTACAAAGTACTTGGCTTTAAATTAGTACACATCAATCTTGAATCTGTTCGCATAAAACATAATTATGCGAATGCCATAAAAACTCAATTTAATTTATGAGAAAACGTTTTCTGACTGATATTAAAAATATTTTTAAGTAAATTATTTAATTCAACACTTTTGTTGTAACTTAGTTAAGTCGTATGCCATTAGCTATGTATGTATAACTATCTTTCTACGTGTACATAAAAAACTCAGCTGCTTTTATTTAATATTTTATAATTTCCTAATCATAATATTGCAGGAAACTATAAAAAATTATTTTATGATATTTTTAGGAAGTTATTTAAACAAACAAATATCAAGATATCCTTCCACCAAAGTGAAGGATTACTTCTGCCACATTTTTAAAATCTCGAGAATAAAAGTTTTGAATACAATTTAGGTTTTGGTAAGTAATTTAAGTGTAGATTTTATACGTTTTGCTTTAGAAAACTTTTGTTTAAATTTTATAGTTTGCGAAAATAGAGCAAGGATGTATTTTTAGTAAATTTATCATCATATCTCCCCCACTGTGGAGGTCGTCGGGATTTTGAAATTTGTTTCAACATTTATAAGGATATATTGTGAGAGCCATATTGTCATGGAGCTACTTGTCTGTTGTGTATTAATGATTAAAATTAAGCAAAAGTAGTTTTGGTAATAAAAAATCGAAAAAAGATTCAAAATACCCTTTTTTTTCCAAATTATGGGAAATAGCACGCAATTAATTAAGGCGTTCAATAAGGTTTAATAATAATTCTTGTCGCTGGCTCTTATTTTTCGAACCTCCAACAAAACATTAATCTCTATCTACACAGGGTTTTTGTATCATAATGGACCATTCGAATGTCCAAGTAAGGAGTATTGTAAGACAGAAAATAATTATTTTCCTTTTAATTATGTCTAGTTAACGCATTTTCAATGTCTAGTTGACGCATTTTCAAAAAAATAATAGGATAAGGGCATAAGCATTATAACACGGTTGATTGAATTTATTATAAAAATACTTATCAGTTGGCTTGGATTTAAGAAAAATATAAAAAAATAGGCATGAGTGAAAGCTCATCCAAGTGATTAACTCTATAATAAATAAAGCCAATAGCAAATAACTATTACAGCCTCTGTAATTTTCTTCACATCTAAAGTGAAACATCTATTGGAAGCGTTCAGCGCATCTTGAACGAAACATTAGTCTCAACAAAAACCTTATCACTCCTCTCCCGACGATTCATTTATATAAAAAAAAATTCAAAAAATTCTGTTATTACTAACTCATAGATTATCATTACTTCCTCAATTAGATTCGGAGCAAATTCAAGATGATTAGCATGATCAATCGAACACGTTAAAGGCTTGATGTGAAGCTCATCAATGAGATCCTCATAAGTAATCAGATGAACGTCCCGATAAAATTTACTCGCGTTTGATTCGAAACTGGGGAAAAGTCCTTTATTTATTTATTCACTAATATTATACATGTGATATTGCATCTCTATCACTTATTTAGAAATGTATACTTTGCTTCTCTTTTGTACATTTTACAAAAGTAGATGAGCACTTCGATGAGTACATAATGAGTGTTACGATGAGCTTATTAATGAACATGTCAATGAGTGTCACGATGAGCTTATCAACGAATATATCAATGAGCGTCATGATGAATTCTTAAATGAGCTTATCAATGTCTGTCATGATGAGTTCGTAGATAATAATCACGATTAGTTTAGTTCGGATTTTACTATTGATTTCATATATTTTTTCCGAATTCAAACTCTGAGACGCTAAAGCGTAAGGATTTGTGCATAACGTCCTGTTCAGTAGATATATGGACGACAGTCTTCCCCTGGAAAAACAAATGAAAAAATTAATTTAAAATCGGATAAATAACAAAAATCAAATGAAATTTTCCTAGTAGAAATGTCATCTGAGTCAGTGATGATGACAAGCCGTGCATTCAGCCGCACGCAGAATGTCACATAATGTCACATTTTTACACACCCAGTCGTTCAGGCGACCGAAGTGTTGTCATTTTCCCAGCATATCGGTGAGCACATCTTTACGTTACGATCTGTTAGCGTAGCGTCTCGGTGCGCTTAGTAGTTTTGCCGTTTAGCGTAGTTTTATTCTTTAAAAGATCTTTAAAAAGTGACATTTTGAATCGAAGTGCACATTAACCATTCAGTTGATATCCCTACTTTTTCAATAATGTGATAAAAAGCACATCGGTGTGTACATCTGAACGAACGGAAGGAAAAGTATTTATTTATTGCTGCCGCGCGTTCAGCCACACACAGAATGTTAAATAATGACACATTTTTACACACTATGTCGTTCATTGGACCAAAGTCTTGTCATTTCCCCAGCACATCGATGTGCACATTTTTATGCTACGGTCTGCTAGCTAGTGTCTCGGTGCGTTTAATAGTTTTTACGTTTACCGTAGTTTTATTCTTTTAAAGAACTTTTAAAAGTGACATTTCGAATCGAAGTACACACCAACCGTTCAGTTTCTATTCCTATTCATTCGTGCGATGTGCATACCGATGAACTGAAAAGTACATCTGTGTGTATACCTGAACGCACAGCTGGTTTAGTATATAAGGAGCAGTTTCATAATATTTAATGAGGTCTTCGATTAGATTTACTGAATGCTTATCGAAAGGCTCACCAGGACTTGATTTTCTAAAAGTTTCTTCATCAACTGCAAAGCACATTGATCTTTTTCAGGCAAGTTAGTATTGGCTTACATAAACCCTGCTACACATATCATGATGAGCTCATCTATGAGCTCCTCATGAGTAATCAGATGAACGTACTGATGAAATTTATTCGCGTTTGAATCAAAACCGGGGAAAAAATAAAATAATTTATTTACTTATTCACAGATAGTGTGCATGAGATATTGCATCTCTTTCACTTTTGTAGAAATGTATACTTTGCTTCCCTTTT